>JBBMOC010000060.1:175103-697275 GCA_037975185.1 Centropyge bicolor | reverse complement strand
CATATACATACACACACATATATACATACATACACACACATACATCCATACATAAATACATACATGTGCACACACACATACAAAATACATACATATACACACAAACATACATACATACATATACACACATACATACATATACATATATACAGACATATACATACATATACACATATATACAAAAAAGCGTATTAAATTATCACATTCTGTTTTCTTTATGTTTCACACAGCATCCCAACTTTTTGGAATCAGGGTTTTATCTAAGACTTGATGTTCATTGTGATTAACTTTCACGAGACAAACACTGGACTTTTATACTATATGAAAATCAATGGAAACCAGTGTGTATCTAGAATAAAAGATAATAAAAGAAAAAATTATTCAAATGTTTAAACATAGCTGTGATTTAAAGTATGTAGTAAAACTGCTTTTTCACTGAACGACTGGTATGGAAGGAAAGTAGCCTCTGAATGCAGTGGGTTTATACTTGCCGTGACTTCAGTACAAAGACTGCACAGAGAACTGAGAGTACAGATGATACAAAAGCTTTCTACAAGAAAAAAGGAACTAATTTGTAGAAGGAATGGAGCTGACAGTAGTAAGGTATTCAAGAAAAGACTAAGACAGACTTCTGGAGTACAAATTGCCCTTGTAGTCTGCAACAGGCAGCGTCACAGCAGACGACAGTCAATCAACTAAGAAAACCTACCAAAGATGATAAACTTTTATAGCAGCAGAGTCAAACTCAGCTTGAGTGCTCACGCAAGGTTTTGCATTTTGTCGCATCTTGTAGATACAGAAGAGTCAACACATGACACGAGAAGTGCTTTTGGGTAAACAGCTGAGAGTCCTGGATCTCGGTCAGCAGAATGAGACTGTTGTCTGTCACAGCCTGTCTTTGTGCATTAGAATGATAAGACTGGTAACAGAGTCCTCATAAAAATCCTGCTGGAAGCTGCTTTTAAGTGGAAATAAAGAGTTTCTTTATCAAACCAGACCTGCAAAAGAGCAAACCTAACTTCAAAGTCTCCATTTTAACGAGACGTTTTGACATTTGCCTTTCAACCAAACCCCTTTGGCAGAATCGATACCGAGCTGGATGATGTGCGAGTCAATGCTGAACGTCGTACCTGTCTGGAAGACTTGATCAGCGTGGCAGAGCGCAGGCTGGAGAGGCTGACGTCTGCCGCCTCCTCCACTCGCTCCAGAAGGATCCTGGTTCTGGGGACGTGGCTCCACGACACGCCGAGGCCCGGCTGCACCTCTCCGCCATCGCTCCTCGTAACGTGGTTCGTAACCTGCATCATGGTTCATGTTTAGTGCTTTTTATCACACCAGTTCTTTATTGTTTTATGGTGCAATAGTCAAAGCTTTAGAAGAGGGAAAAAAATAAGTGGGACAGCCAGATTGTTCCACTTTTAATCGCATCAAACAGCCGATCAAATTATCTTTATCTCACTTCAAATAACTCAATGGTTTGATGTGAAAGCAAATTATCTTTGGTTCATACTTTTTAATGTGATTAGTTCATATTTTACATAATTATAACCTCCAGTCGTTCACCTGAACTAACAGATCTTTGTTTTACACCTTTAATTATCAGGAACGAATCACCTTTTGTTTCTTATCTCGATTTATTTTCTTGTCCAAACAAAGGTGGAAAAAAAATGTTTAGTTTTCATTTCAGGTCTGGGAGCAATAACAAGAGGAAGTGTGAAAGGATTTGTGGAGAGTTTAGACTGACACCGGAGATGTGTCGTGCATTCAGAGCAGCACACGTCAAGGACTGTGTCATCCTTACCAAAGCAGCTACATTGAAGTCCTTTGCCATCGTCTTAAGAACTCCTGCCACTTGTATCATCAAGGACATGCCTGGAGGCACAGGAAGTTGTGGAGAGGTTTGCTCGTGTACAGAATAATTTCAGTGTCTTTAGTCGTAACTCAGGCTCAGATATTATTGTTGTGATATTTACAGTCGTTAATATTCTTATGGGCGGCTCATTTTGTCTATAGCTCCTCTGTCTGCAGAGCTCAAGGGATTGTAATGTTTGTCAGTACATGACTTTAGAAATACTAAACAGATTGGTATAGACGTTCATGGTCCCCACAAGATGACTTGACCTCTTAAAGTCCCAAAAATCTTTATTTTCTTAAACAGCTTTTTACTCTCAGCGAATTTCTTCTCTGACAAAGTTTGAACAGTTTTTCTGATTTCAAATGAGATTCCTGTTTTTGTGGTTTCGTTCTTCTACTCAGAAAACGTGACGACACATACATACTGTCAGAACTGAGCTACGTTTCAATCAAAACCTGACGACGCCTGTGGGGTCCATTGTTGTCTCTGATCAAACCCACACATTGCTGATAAAGTTCATCTTTCTCTAAGCTTTTACTTTGATGGCTACTTATTTAGTCAATATTACAGTAACATTTGAAAACAATTTTTCAACGGCTTTAACCTTTCATCAACCACCAATACTTTATGGTTTAATACGTTTTATGACCAAAACTAGTGACATTCCCATCGTTTTAGATGCACTTTGTCATTTTTTTGATTATCAAATATTAGCATGCTATCATGCTAAACTACAGTGGTAACCATAGTAAATCCTGCTAATTGCTAAACATTAGAAAGTCGACATTGTCATCATGAGCATGTTTGCATTCTCATTTTAATGCACAGCCTGGTAGAGCTACTAGCATGTTTGTGAACTCTTTAGCTGTACCAAGTCCATACTACATGCAAACTGATTACAGCATACTAATATAAAGTGTACAGGTTTTTGCAGATACTATAAAAGAGACCAACATAGTTTTACTGCTTTTACGCTAACAGGAAATAATGCAATGAGCACACTGTGAAAGGGAAAACAGTTTTACAATGCCAGTGCTAATTACACTTCATAAGAAGACAGTGAAAAGGTTTTTCCAAATTTGAATTATTTTAACTATCAATTTGTGTTTGTCCCTGATCCCTTTCTCCCTTTTCCTTCCATTTCATTTATAAACTGCATTATGGGAGACTAGTTTGCATCATCACTCAAAAATCAGTTTTTTTTTAGAGTGCAAACCAACTGAGAATACTTACTTTTATTTTCTAGTGTGATCAGACTACATTAGTCAACGGCTGCTTTGAAACAGTATGTAGTGTGAATGTGGTCCACAGCTGTAGTCCTGTTAGCATGCTCAGTGGCTAGTCCCATCTGTAACCTCAGCATGATTCCACCACATACAGTTTCCACTCAGGTTGAATCTTCAAGGTTTTTCTGTGACTCCAGATGTCCACTGTCTGCTGAGAATGATAAAATGTTTGCCCGGTCTGAAACCAGCATTTACATCCAATGTTTTCACAGACTGTGACGGCCACCGTCTCAGCCTGCCACGACTCCTTCAACGGCACAGTATGTTGAAATGTTGGATTTAAAAGTTGGTTTCACCCCGGGTAAATATTCTGTCATTCCAGGCAAACAGCAGACAACTGTGAGTTACTAAAGTCGTCTTTGAAGATGCCACTTTCTGGCTGTTTTGGGGTTCTGGGTCCCTTCCTAAGGTTCATGTAGGAAAAGTTATGTGACTGAATGTTGGAGTGCTGAGGTCAAAAATGGGTCAAAAATTCAGGAGCTGAAAACGATTTCCAAATTTTTGGATGATTAATTCATGATGCAATTACTTCATCTCAACATTCACACATAATCTACTGAACTGAGTTTATTCTCTCATCTTTAACCTGCAGTTATATTAAGTTTTAAAGTCATTTAGTTTCATTTGTTTTTTACAGACTTCTATTTGACCAGACCTGCTCAGGTGTGGAGAAAAAGAAACAGCTTGAAGGGAAATTAACTACAACTTTCTTATAAGAAACTTCACAGAGTTCAAGCTGAGGCCTGTCAGGTGTTTCTTTATTCATGAATAAATGATTCTACGTAGACCAGCTATGTTTGTTTAAAGGGTCTACAGCTTTAACAAAATGTGTTTTTTTAATGAGTCCTCTTTTGTACACTTAATAGTTTTTGTTAAAGTTTTAATTACAGTTTTTTTCAGCCTTTTGTCTTTTCACTTGTGACAGGTTTATTTCAGATCCCCCCTTTGAACCCTGTTGTATTGAGTGACTGTTTAATTAGATCACAGTTTTGGAGCTTTCTATAAACCTATTGTTAGGAAGAAAGCTCGCTAGGATTAACAACTTCAATATCAAAAGGTCAGACTCCAGCTGGGGTTTAATGTGACTTTTCAAAAATGTCTGCGTTATTTTCATAGTTTCTTAAGATTAGAACTTAGACATCATGCTTCCAAAGCGTGTGGGGACCTTGCTGTGATATTTATTTCCAGACAGACATTTGGAGTTTGCAGGCTCAGGTGTAAATACAGCCTCAGGTATGATGGACTGTGATGGACTAGCAGAAAGAGATATCACCTTCATTTTGTTTGCCTCCCAGTAGAGGAGAGATAACAGCTGACACCGAGTCCACGATCACTGCCTTGACAGAGCCACCGCCGACAGACGCCTAATACCAAATGTGACAAAATTAGATTGCTGAAAATTCCATCTGTCTTTCTCAAATCTTCCCCGGGTACAGAAGGATTGTTGGTATATTTTAAGCAAAGGAAACAAAAAGTGCAAACAAACCTGCTGGAGCCTGCCACTGCGAAGACTGTTCAGACAGTCGAGGAGAGAGGAGACGTCAAACAAACGAAAGACATGGATCCTCTGAAGAGCTTCCATCTGGAAAATGACACTTTATTTCACTTTATATTTTACATTACACATGTAATATTTGTTTAAAACTCACTTCCTGTCGTCTCACCTGCTCTTCTGTGTTGCTAGTTTCAGTTTGTAGCATCTGAAGCAAGCGTGTGGCAGTCAGCCCTCCTGTCGTATCGATGAATATCACGCTCTGCTTCAGATGGTGAGAAATGTGCACCGCGACTGCAAAACACACCTAGAAGACATGAGATGCGTGTGGGGAATAGTTAAAGATTGCGTGGATAATTTGTGTTAGCTAAACGGTAACTGTGAAAAGTGTTATTTCAGCCAGAGTGCAATTTCTTATTTTATAAGAGGAGAGGGTATTCTAAAAAGAGTGAATTTATGAGACTGAAATTATCAGTGATGGAGATGGAAGGGAGGAAATGTTCACCTGAGATTTGCCACTTCCTGGGCCTCCTGACAGCTCTGTTATCTCTCCAGTATACAAGCCTGAATCCAGCAGTTTATCTAAGCTGCAAGAAACAAGGTGCAATTCATTACTCACAACTGCCACCCAATGTAATAAACTATTAAGCCCAAGTACATCTGCAGAGCCAACAAAACCTGCAGTCGGGTAAACACAACACAAACAGAGCCTGCATCAGGTTCCAGACTTTTCTTAAGATGTTTGGCCAATTCCTAATTTCAGCTGCTGTTTCATTGCTTCTTATCGAGCTCAGTCACGGCTGCGTCTTACAAAGTGAATCTAGCAAAAACAGTTGGCTTTTCATTAAGCTTTGTGTGTGGAGGTGGGATTGTCTCATGGATGTGTTTACTGAATATTTATAGCGCCAATCTAAATAAAAACACAAAACAACAACAAAATAACAACATTTAAATAAATGCATTGTTAATTGTATAACATATACTTGACTTATGTGCATTTACTGTTGTAATCAATCAATCAATCATGGTTGTGCTGCAGTAAACTGTACCAACAGACACTTGTAAGTTGTTGTGGTTTTTTTTTTTTGTTTGCTAACTTTTGTCCATTAACTAGTACAATGATGATGCTAAACAATCACTGACAGTCAAATCAAATCAAATCCAGTTTGGCCCCTTGTTGGAGGAATCTATTAGCTACAGCTGTTCTCAGCTCAGCTGCGGATCTTAACAACCAGTTCTTTAATTTATTAGCTTTTTAACATGTGACCGGTTTCCTCACATTAACATGTCATACAGATTATAACATTGCTGTACCTTTAACCCAATAATGGAAATTTGAAAGGACTTTTCTATTTATCAGCAGCTGCAGGATTGAACTTGTTTAAAAGCAAACCTATAGTATTATGCAGTGTTTATCCCTTCTTGTTTGCCCATCATGCAAAGGGGAAAGTGATCTATTATACTTGGAGGCAGCAGGTTATCTGTATTGAGCTATAGCCAACTAATGATCGTATGGTTTGACCTTTAGCTTGTATGGGTTGATCCATAGTATTGACTTGTAGCTTGTAACTGCAGGTAGTTGAGCTAAACAAGGAGGTCAGGTCACAACACCACACTCCAAATACATCCACCTGTTATCATGTGACACATGAGCATGCATTTAAAAAGTCTAGAAAATGGTCAGAAGTAGATTTTGAGTTAAGATGATTTCGTCAAGCTACGGTCTCCAAGGTCAAGAATATATTCATCACTCAAATATAAATCGTTTATCTTCTCTTTAACATCGCTCTGCTTAATTGATTCACATTTTACAATCCACTTTTTATTGCTTTATCCATTTCTTCCAGTATTATATTCTGAGGCCTGTGACGAGGTGCAACATCTGCGACTCTTCCTTTAAAAGACCAGCCTTGGACGACTGCATTCTGAGTTGCATACTTTAACTACCTTTATTCACAGAGATATACTGAGTGAAGCAGAGTCTTAAAATTTCCAGCCTTGTCAGTCTTGTCATGGGTTCTTTGTTGCTGCCTCGATAAATCTTTTCCGAGCTCCACCATCATACAACCCAGGTCCTTTATGCGTGACCTCTTCCATCACAGTGTATCCGCTCGTTTTATGTGTTCATACTGCAAGAAACTTAAGCAACAAATCACCACAGGTCTATTAATGTCCTCCTGAGAGTGAACAGAGGCTGGACTGATGTTTAGATGAGGTTAAAGTAGGTCACGGTTGAAAGTTTCACAATCACATTTCTGTGCTACCTCAACCTCGCTCCACCAATTTGATTCTAGTGCGTAAACAATAGTTCTGCCAAATAGGTGCAAACTGGATGTGGGTTTGTTTACAGGCTCTCTGGTCTACACAGATGTCCACTGCTTTAGCCTGAACCACAGCAGGAATAAATGTTTCATGATCAACACTTGGAGAGCTGCTGTATCATCATTAGGCTCGATGGTGAGCTCTGAAGCAAGTTAACCGAATTTTGGATTTTACTTTTCAATGAACCAGCTCTTACTATAGTACAGGAGCAACATGTGATGTTATGGAAGGGAAGACAAGATCTTGGAATTGCTTGACTATCATTCTCCTATTCAGTTGCTGCATGACTTTTTGGACTTGTGATTGGGCTTAGTCATGTCTTACACTTCCACAATAGAGTTGAGAAGTGGGAGGAGGAATTTCAGAGGTTCAGGGTTCCGGCTTTTTTGGAATTTGTTTTGTAGGATATTGTTTCAATGTTGAGGAATATTCAGTATATTAATAAAAAATTGAAACCTTATAAAATGGGAATTTACAGCAAGGAAAAATACTTTTGTAAACGGTGGCTCCTCACATTTGAGTTTGGATTTGATGCTCATTGTATTGGTTTGAGTCCACTGGTCTGAGTATGGTCTGAATATCAAACCTCTATACTTTCTGAGAGCTGATCCAAATATGTCCATCAAACCAAAAACTGTCACTGTCAACAGAAAAGAGAGCGACACTCTTACTCCTCTTCTTCTTGTTATACTGATCTAAGTGATGAATTAGTTATTGTAGTTCTGTATTTTATTGTGGAAAAGTTCTTATGTTATAACAAAAAAACAAATGCATTAGAGAATTCAAGGTTTGTTTGACCAATATGCAGATATGTCTTCAGGCACCAGCTCTAGAGGAATGAGTTCTTGCACTGTTTGCAGTCGTAATGCTTGAACCATCTGTTCTCTGAGCAAATGCTTGGATTTGTCTATGTTGACGTTCAGACCAGTGATCTGTGCAGTTTGCGGAATCTCATCATCTTTGCCTACACGTGCGATGATGGATGTGACAGCAATGCAGTTAAATCTGCATAGCCAAGGTCCTCCAGCTTGAAGGTTAAGCATCGCCGGAAGCCTGTGGTTGGCTGATAGCGGTTCACATCACCCACAGTGTGATTGTGAGGAGGGGAATTGTTGGGGACGGACATTCTTGCATTATTGCTGCGTTTGCAGCGCAGAGAGCGTTGCACTGTTGATGAAACATCAGGTTGTGTCTTGTAAGAGCTCAGAAGGATGGAAGTGATTGCCCTTGAAAAGCCACAGATGCGCTCATCAGTGAGAACAGAATACTGTGCAGTCCTTGGACCTAAAGGTCTTCATCTAAGTGTGTGGTTGGAGAGGAAGCAATGAAGAGGCTCAGATTTTGTGCTTGAGTGGAGTTTTCTTCAACAGCTCCTTAAAAGAACATTTTTGATTGCAGTGGAAAGATATTTCCTTCCCAGCACCAGGATAATAATAAAACCAAAAAGTGGGAATTGGCAGCATCTTATTTAAGGAGGCTTGAATACTTGTGTCTGTTGCAGCTTCATTGTGAGACTGAATTCCTCATGAGAAGACGATCATTGGTATTTTCAATGAGGCTTTAAGTGACTGTCTTGACGTGAGGCTGAATTTTATCACTTGATCACAGACAAACGGTTCTTCAGTAGTCTGTGCGTGACATTAATATTATACTGTCAAGTGTTGACAAAAATATGATGTGGGCTACATGATACACAAGCTGATGAAAGCTAAAAACCATTATCAGGCCTCATCATCCGTCCATGTTTGGAGGAAGGAAATCTGATAAGGTCTGTTTACTCTTTCTTTCCATTTGTCTTTGTACATATTGTTTGATGCTCTCAGTGCATAAAAATAAACGAGTGTTGTTTATTCTACATTATTAAGATTGCTTTTGTCTTCTACTACTTGAGCTGTGATGGAGGTGTTTGAAACGCAAGTTGCATTAAAGTGTTTTGTTTTTGTGCTGCCCAAGACAAATGCTGAAGGACACAGCTAAATAATGACAATACAGTCATTTAGAATCAGCTAAGAAGAGACTCCAACAGACCAGAAAGGTTCTACATTTTAAAAAGGTATCATGAAAGTATAAAGTATAAAGACTGCTTATTTTATTAAGTCATAGTAGGACAGCTTTCTAACATTTCTCCTAGTTGGCTGAAATAAGACAAGCCTTTGTCCATCACTTTCCTTTCATCCCTCTCTGGGCTCAAGGCTCTTACTCACCGTGAAAGGGAAACGTTAAAAAGAGCAACGGACATTAAAATATTATGACAAAATGTGTCTAAAAGCCAAAGAGAAGTCCTGACAGTGTTAACAGCCACCAGGACTCCAGGCTTCAGGTAGGAAAAGTCTAGACTACATTTGAATTATTTGCATGAGGCTTTGTTCTCTCAGACAAAAAAGGTGTATGATAAAAAACCCACCAGTTATCAGTTGTCCTGTTTTCTACATCAAATGATTCTGACGCACAGACCAGATCTTCAGTCTATGAAACTGATCAGCTGAAAAAGCTACTTTCATTCTCAACTTTAGCAGGAAATATTCTGTATATCAACAGATCACAAACCTCAGAGCATTTACTCCACAAAATACTTTACATAATACATACTCACTGCCCAGTTTATTAGGTACACCGAGCTAAAAAATAGTGCTGTAACAGTCCTACAATAAATCCCACCTTCATCACAGTTATAATGTTAGGGTTTGTTGACATTGTTGGAAAGATGTTAATTCAAATGTATGGTCATTTTGGAAGCTGTTGAACTGCATTGCACTACACTGAGTGGTATTTCTAATGCTTTCTCCACACCATTTATATCACTGAATATTAGATAACTAAATACAAATCAACAGCACCACAAACTACAGCTTCCACATTAAGAATGAAGAAGGGATTTATTGCAGGACTGTTGTGTCAGGTTGCATTCGTTTTAGCCAGGTGTACCTAATTAACTGGCAGCCAACTGTATAGTTCATTGCTCTGTCTCTTCATAAATCACACACCATACTGACTGTACAAAGTGTGACACCATGCACAGCCAAGAGCAATCGTTCATCATTTCACCAGTAGAGGGCAGTCAAGACACACAGATCACACCACCTTTACCCACATGGCTGATTCACTTTCATATCACTAATCCAAAGCACTAACTAATTTATGAAAACCACTTAAAAAGAGCCACAGAGAGGAAGAAAAAAACACCTGCGGTTATTAATTATGCTGAAACAGTGAGTTTAACTGTAGAAAAGGTACCATCCTATAAATTATGCCATGCTGGCCCATTTCACAGATTTGTCCAGAGCAGTCTGTGTCCTGGCTGGAGAATATTTCCCTTCTAAAAAGTGGAATATTTATCTTCTATGCTTTGTGCTTCCACTGCATACAGATGAGTGGATGTTATGATCCCAGCACACATCTCTGTACAAACCTTTGGTGGGATGCCGTGTCTCAGTTTTGCAGATTAATTGCAAGCACCGCTGTAATACAATGCCACGCTGGCAGCAGTGGGAATTTCCGGTTTCTTTCAAGTCATTAAATTTTGATTTTCTGATGTAGAGTGAAAATGTTTTAAAGGATTTGTCAGTGGTGTTTGTTTTTTTAGGGGAAAGTAGTCAAGCTGGAAGTCAAGTTAAGGCAGCTGATATTTCAGAAGCCACTTTAGGCTGCGTCCATGAGCCAAATGGAAAAACAAGCAAAGGAATCAGCTTTGGCTGAAATGTAGCACACAGGCCATTGCGAAAACCCTCTATTGCTCTGCTTTATTTTTAACTACAGCTACTATACTCCAAATGCATATTCTACTGGCACAGGTCAATGCAAATTCAATTTTAACAACACTGAAAAGATTTTAGTTTGATAAAATGGATCGATGCAGAGAAATCCGGTTACAAAACATCTTTGGTAATGCACAATATTATTGATTTTACATGTTGTCCTATGATTGTGGACAGTCTGTGCCGGTCTGCAAAGCTGACGTGCAAAAAACTGCATAAAAACATAATGGCAGTGGCAAAATGACATTTAACTGCCTTCCTTGCTCCAACAAAGGCAGCACAATTTTAATGTGGTGTAGCAAGTAAAAAGTTCTTTGTTAACATCAACCATTATGTCCTTCGCCTTTCAAAACACAGAATACAGCAACTAGCAACCACCAAACAAATCAAAGACTTTAATCTGAAATACAACTGGTTTAATATCTGGTTGCACTGATGAAAAAGCAACTCAATCAAGAATCAACATTAAAACCACCACCACCATTTCCCTCTCAACTGAACTCTTCTAATTCAATATGTGGAGAATTGACGTTTTGAATACACATTTGATTTTGGAGGCGAAGCTTCCCTTAAGCCTTTGTGGCAATGAGCCCACCATTAAATCCCCCTGTCCCCCCCAAAAGACAGAGCGGTGTGCTCTGCTGTGTGTGCAGAACTGTCTTTACCTGGGATTTCCAGTGGAGAGGATGGCTGTTGAGCTCAATAGTTCTTCATACAGATCAGCGCCTGACACAGGGAATGCTGTGTGCTGGGCCAGCAGCACTCGACGGATGGCAAACAGAGCCTGAAACACATGAAATTACCGCAAATGACACTCACACAACTGCTTCATGGATCAAAAACAACACATGTACTCATGCACCTCGGCTGGTGTCGCCAGATTGGGCAGTTTTCTGCCCAACTGAGCCATCGTGATTGTAATTCAGGTACGGGGCAAGACTTTGGCTTGTTCTGATGTGAATAGTGGATTTTTGAAATAATGCAATCATGTCCACACTGTCTGCTCATTTCATGCCCTTTCACATTGTTGTTTGGTTACTATTTGATTATAGAAGCTACAGTAGGCAACTTAGCATTTAAATGGCATCAGCAGGTCACTTGCACAGGTTTACAAAAACAACTAAAACTACTGGAAGTGAATGTCAAGAATGAGCGATTAGTTGATCAAATGAAACTTAATCTGCATTTTTCAAGCAAAATCTTCAAATATTTGTTGGTTTCAGCATCTCCAGTGTGAGGATTAGCTGCTTTTCTGGATCTTTCATGACAGTAGATGAAGGTTTTGGACTGTTAGTTGGATAAAAAAAAGCAATTTGCAGATGCCACTTGGAATTTGTGAAGAACATTTTTCAAACATTTTTAGCACCTCCTGCTCTCGGTTGCCTGTGTTCAGATTAACAGTCCGAGAGTCCAGAGGTTGCCACTTATGTGCAAACAAATCAAATCCCAATACTATTTGATAAAATCCCTTTCCCTCTGAAATACGTCATGCTGCAAAAGCTAAAGATGCTCTACCTGCTAGTTCACTGGGACTTTAAGGTGTCAAACACGTGTGACAGAAATAATATTTTTGAAAATATGGGGACATTTTTCATCATTTCAAATGTCTAAAAAAGCACAGAACTTTATGAAAAATCCCTGGGAAGTAAGCTGAAGCTGTGCTGAGCCACATGAGCGCCTGGAGGCAAATGAACAAACGTTCCTCTTCTCTACAATAACAAGGGAAAAAAAGGACAACTGATCAATCAGGTCATGACTGCTGCTCTTCCATTCCATCACCCAATGAGATCTTTGGATTTCTTTTTTAATAAGAAAGTATGTGATTGTCCAAAGAACTTTGAATTCATTTCACTGAGTGCATTTTTAAGCTTATTTAGCTTAGTTTGTACCCACCACACTGCAGTAGGACAACATCCCACTGGACATCAGTGCACTGCAGGAAAGCACACTGTTCACTAACCAGGCTGGGATGTGATGCTTTATATGAAAATGGATCAGAGGGGAAAAACATCAAATGATGTTGAGTCCAGCTTTCTGTAGAAAGAGCTCTTACAGCTCTTTAGCTGGCTTACAGTCTGATTAGTCTCTTCTTCTGGGCAGAGATGATTTCCTGCCAGAGTCATGTCAGAGTCCAATTTTGAGGGAGGTAAAGCAAATCTGTTGGGTATCAATTAGCGGGAATGTTGGCACCCCAATTTGGGATGAGGGCTCATAAGATGGGTGTGTTTTTACATTAAAAATCTTGCCTTGTGCAGCTTTAATTGAACTGCAGAAGGCTGCCTGTCAGATAACCATGTCAGTGCAGATACCCCCACATTGACCTCCTCGCTGCTGTAATACGTGTGCTCAACAATGGTTCAAATCAACAGCAGGAGTCTGATAGACCTGGGGGATGCTGGGCATCAGCTCAAGGGAAGCCTGCAGGCTCAACAAGCTGCTCTGGAAGTCTAGCTCAGTCTCTAGGATGAACCTGAACCTACTGCAGATGGACAAAAGAATATTCGAAAAATGTAATGACCTCATGTAGAGGAAAAACTTCCATTCATTCTGTGACAATGTCTTTAAAAAGTTCACCTCAATCAATTTAAATCCCCACAACCACAATATGTAAGTTATTATGGAGACAATATATTTCACATGTTTCTAAACTTCCTCTTGTAATATCAGAGGTTTTATAGCCCCTTGGGCTTATAAAATTAGTTTCCTCTACATGTCCAGACTGCATGTACTGACACTCTGATCACAGAGGATGTATCGCTGACTGAAAAGCTCTCACTCATCTTTTTATCAAGAAAGCTTGGGTCGACTTCCATGCCCTGTCCACCCACACAATTATTCACTGATACACACTTATCTAGAAGTTTGGTGGAAAACACTCACTTATGATGTAAAAAAAAATAGTTTCCTGTTATCTACCCGTAAGGTCAAAACTGAGTTGGGCAGATTTCTTTCATGATCTCTGCTCTCTCACTGCAAACTGATTTATAACTGAAGGCACTGGTCTCTCTTTGAGGGTTCAGACTGATAATGAAGGACTTTGCAGCACTAAGGAGTTTTTTAGTTTTGATTTCCTGAGGATAAGAAACATTTCTAATCTTTATTACTCACTCTTATAAAATACTATGCAGAAAATGTTACTTCTATTACTTAAATCCAATTGACAATTATTGACACGTGTCTTCTCTATTGCAACAACAGGAAACAATATACTATAGTTGTAATTGCTGGGTGGGAAAATGTGATCTTCAGCCTTGAACTGAACCTGTGCTGTGAAACAATTTGTTAACCACATGAACTGAGCTTGCCATGGCTACACCAAACCAGCCCAGTGGGAGGTCTGCTTACATTAAGGGTAACTTCTTTTTATTTATTTTTTTAAATTGCAGCCCAGCTAATATAAACCACTTACACAATGAGGCACTCATGCTGCGTGTGGGTGAAAGTTTGTCTAAGATCAACACAATATTGGTCAGTGCATAAACCTCCCACTCTGTACTGTTCATGCCAAGTATGAAATGTGGGTGTCTTATGTTTTTATTTTAGTTCAAACACTGCAAAAGAATTTCATTACAGAGACATAATGAAGTTTGCCTCATGCTAAACTTGCAGTGATGAAATGTGTTTGCTTTAAGGGTCTAAACTGAAGCAGCAACATTGAATGCATGTTTTTTCCTGCTGGATTTTTTGTAGGTTAAATGTGGCTTAACTGGAAACTGACAATCCAACCTGGCAACAGTGATTCCCTGCATATTCACCCACTGACATGCATAGTTTTCAGGTTTAGCCACTTCAGTGAATGAGCTACATATTTAATGAACGTATGACATAAATACCTTATATGATACAGAGCATTTCTGAGCAAGTTCCTCGATGTCAGATGAGACCAGATCCTCCACTGTGAAAACAAGACACCATGTTACTGCTAACCTGCTTTTTAAAAAACATGCAATATATTTCAAACAACTAACCTGTTCTAATACCAGCAGCGAGTAGATCCCGGACTAAATCTTCATCCAGTCCAGGACACATTCCTCCTCTCAGGACCTCCATGGTGTCGCATTATTACCTGTTAGTTCAAGACAGGAACTGATGTGTTTATATTAGCCGCTAGCTAGTAGTTCTTAGCTTTAGCCGCTAAGTTGCACTGATAACTTTTCTGCCTGTTGGTCGGTGAGGACAGTATGAAAGACTTTCCTGAAGCTCTGTCACAAGTTCAAGGCGATAAAACTTTAAAAGTTTGAGTTTATTGGTTACAAACTATCACAAACTAACATCTTTTAGCTCCATTAACGCTGCAGCTGTGCGCGCTGACTGCTGTCAAATTAAGCGAAGGTTTATCTTCCGGCCTCCTGCTTGCCGTAGTCAAGTGCGTTCGCAAGGTTTTTGTAACTTGATATCTAGAAATACCCACAAAATATATTTCATTCAGGCTTAAAACAACATATACACAACATGCTTCCTAATATGTTCAAACATAGTAAAACCCAATGAATAAAAGAAAAAGAAGAACTGAAGAAAACCATCACAAATGACTTTTAATCAGAATTACAGTTGCATATTGTCCATGAGTTTTCATATCATCTTAGAGAGAATCACAGCTTTGTATGAAGGTGCAGATTTTATCAAAATGAATCCAGTTAAGACTTTTTTTGTTTCACAGTCATAAAGTAATGTGATAGAGTTTTAACCTTCATAGGCTTCCTGGAATAGATTTTGGTCCCTCAGTGTATTATTGACATTCTCCTAGAGTAATGAATAAAAAGGATTTTGGGGGTCACCTTGTCTCCTCTGCAAAAATCAGTAGTATCTCAAGTGTGGAAGTGGTCGTGGTGCTTTGGACGCTGAGGGCACTTATCGTGGGAGAGGAGACTTCTAACTGGACCATACGGCGATCATAAACCTTGTTACATGCTGATCCTCATCAGCTCAAAAAGTCATTGTCTTTGGCTCAGCTTGTCACTCTGTTCACTGCTCTTGGCTTCAAATTCTGACCAATCTCTTTCAGTAAGTTTACACTCTGTGCTTCAGCTGTGCTTTTCAAAGTGGCAGGGCAGCAATGTGAGTGGGTGGACGGTCCCTTTTATCCAGGTACAAGTCCTGTCAGTCGTCAGCTGAGGTGTCCTTGAGCAAGACACTGAGCCCTGCTAGACATCTGTTTTCTTAATCTCCTTTATAGTTTTATAGTGACTAATAGTTTTCTAGTTTCTTGTTCATGATGACTATTGCTTCTTCCATTGAACAACTTTCAAATTTTATATAATGTCTGCTTAAAAATTAACATAGGATTTATTTGATCTGATACCCTGAGGAGGATACAAGAGAAAAATACGATTCTCTCAGGGATCAATAAAGAATCCTGTAATAACCATTAATATGCTAATATAATTCCATCCGAATGAATTGTATTAGAGTTATGGATAAAGAGCTGATACTGTGTTAATCATTTGACTGTGTCTGCCTGTACTGTATGAGTAATGAAGTTTGGATTTGTGATGGTGGAGTTTTGAATAAAATTTGCTGCTCTGTAGTCTCCATTATTAAAGGCTTATTCTGAAAAGTTGTTTCAGTTTCCAGAATAGTCCAGAGTACATCTGAAGACAGAGTGTAGACCCTCCACCTTACAGTATGATGTTGAAATACTGTGAATACTGTGCATGTACTGTGAAGTCTAAGTGCAAGAAGGACCTCATAATAATGAAATATTAGAAATATAAAATCCCAGTTTGTGTTGTGGGGCAAACCAAAAAACTATGCAGCTTTTCAGCTCCCAACATGGTATCTGTTCCAACCTCGAATAGATTTTTCCTCGTGTTAGAAATTTGATTCCCTGTAGCGTTCCCCTCCGTGGTTGGGGTTAGGGCTTAGGTTACATTATGGGTAGGTGGAGCAGAGATAATTGGATGGGGTCAGGATGAGCATCTCAGAGGATACCTGGTTGGATTTAGGGACAAGGTCGGGAATAGGTTAAGGTACCAAGTAACATACATCGACAAGTAAAAAGAGATTCTGACTCTCGATTCTCCATCTGTATTTATGAGTGATGTAATATTTGAAACATCTAACTATCTAAAATGCAGCAGAAAGATGGGGAAGAACCTAATACCAAGCATCACAAGACTGGATAAAGTTCAAGTTATGGAGAACTCCCAATTACAAATGGTGGGGTTGTGATGAGATGGAGGTCGGTGGGAAATGCATCTTGAACTTGACATAAATTCCACAGTCACGATGTCCCTGAAATTGCAAGATCGTTAAATGGAAAATTACCATATAGGATAGTTTTGTGTTGTTCATTTGGAGCTTCACGTTCCTGCAAAACATAAACCTTCTTCAATTCAAAAACCTGACACAGGTGGAAGTTTTTTGTTTTCATGGCAGTGGAAAAAATAAAGAAAAGGTTCAGATGAGTCATCCCTGTTCTAAACAAGCTAAATATGAACATCGAGTATGTGCACATCAAAACAGGTCAAATCAAATCTGTTGACTTTGCTATTACCAGAGTGAAATGTTGTTACGCCTGCTGTTTTGTGAAGCCTTTGCTGTTAAGGACTTTGAGGCAAACGTCAGTCACACAAATTGTTGCTGAAACTTTCTAACAAACATCCTCTCAGACTGATTGATGAGACAGAGAGAAGCGAAGAGAAGAGATGAATATTCTGGAGTTTACCTAGTCGCTCTGAAAGAGATTGACCCTAACAAGTGTGTTGACGGACCCTCCGGGCTTCAGGTGAATAACATATTGAGAAAAGTGAAGAGGCAGCACCACCTCTCCTCTCCCTTTAACATCTCTAGTGAGCAGAGATTAATAATGCATACGACATTTTGAAAAAACAAAAAAGCTTCACATGCTACAGCATTTTCTGTGGAATCACAGCTCAAACAAGACAGACAGCCCTGTGAGGCGCCAACACATCAAGCCTGTAGAGAAAACAATGGCTCAGTCCCATTTTTTGCCAAACAGAAGCAACATTGCCAAAGTCAGACTCACTCACACAGACTTTTTTTTTTTTTTTTTTTGCACCACAGCCATTCCAGTCATCACCAGTCAACCCAATTTCACACGTATGGGAGAGTCCAGATTGGTGTCTGAGACAGTGTCAGTAACTATCAGCAGAAAACACCCAAATGAGGGAATTTTTGGTACGGGAATGGTGTCAAATTGCTCTAGTAGAACACCAGACACTTATCTTTGCCAAGACTGTGTGAAGCTGTGAAGCAACTGCCAAATTACAGTGTTTGTATTTTGGCAGTTGCATCTCTAAATGGGAGGTTTTACTAGAACAATACTGTACTTCATATATTCTATCTTGTCTTCATAAGATGAGGCCTAGGCCTATACCTAGAATCATCTAGAAAACCTATGTAATAACTCAAAACTATGTAGAGTTTGAATGAGTGGGGAACATTTCAGCGAGCACTTCAGCGAGATCCCTGTTCTAGTTCTTCAGACAGATCTCTATGAGGAGCAATTCCATATTTCCTTATTTACATTATCTGGCCAATAACATAATAGCAAGACTCTGTTTTAATTATGCAATAAAAAAGGCAAATCTGCAGGTCTTGGGTTCACAACTATGTGGGCGTCCACACAACAAACCAGCTATTCTGGTGAATGTAGATGAAGCAAGTGCAAAAAGTCTGAGGTGAAGTTGAATACAGATCGGTGGGAGTGATAATATATGGCCTCATCCCCCTGATGCAGCTGTGTCAATCACTTTCACTCATCAATCACAATCACTCATCCGTTGCGAACAGAGGCACGTTCGCATTGGATGAAGAATTAGCTCCTTCAGGAACTCCAATTGTTGTGTTGACCGAGCGGAGTGACACCATGTGAACACGCAACATCACAAATCTGCAGCCAGAAACAGATGGTGCCGAGTTTTTTTTTTTGCTTAATTAGTACAATGATGATAGAAATGAATAATTAAAGCTTGTTTGGTGAAGATGTTTAAATCATTCCTTCGATCTGACGTTAGCTTTAATTCTTCTGTATTTCACTTTGCAAATGGTCATATCATATCTTGAAATGTAAAACAGCAGTGTTTGCTTCATAATGCATGAATTCACTCATGAATAAAAGATGAACTCACTGATTTTTTTTTTTTTTTCATTTTTTTTAACTTGGCAAAGAGGCTGTGATGCGCAGGATTGATGAGCTCTGGTAATCTGATGTCTCCCACACAAACGGGCAGAATACTGAGTTATAATGGAGTCAAAGATGTGTGTAGGTCTGTGTGGTTGTTCTGCAGCAGCTTCGTGAGATCTACATGTGATTTAATGAAGATGCGCACAGTGGATGGTCGTGTGTAATGACACTGCTCTCTGATGAAGTACTTAGGTTGCAAATTTATCAGCATCAGACAGAATCATGAATTTATACATAAATAAAAACATTATCCAAATGTAATGTTTTTAATGTCTTTTTAAATGCATCTATTGGCTGAAAAATGTTTAATTAGAAGAGTTCATTCTGTTATTTCTGCTATATTTAGCTGGTTCTTGTTGATAAAATCACCAAAGTGGCAGCTGAGAGACGTTGTGCCAGATGCAGTTCTGAAGTGTCTGCTGGCTGCCAACGACTTGTCTGAATGAACCTGGCACCTGTTTGTGCCTCTAGTCAGAAAACCAAGCAAATTTCAAGGTCAAGAAAATACCAAACAGGTGGTGCATTCGAGCTTGTACTGCTCATTCTCAAGAAAAAACAAACTGTCAGAGGAACTAAAGTTATGAGCAAATTGAAGGTTTGACCTAATTATGGCACCAGATCAACAGTCAGAATCACCAGAGTTTGTGAAGACCATGAATGTCTGCACCAAACTGCATGATAATCTAACTAGGACATTTCACTCTGATCCACAAATCAAACTGCTGGTAATGCTAAAGGAAAAGTCAGGGAAGCACCAAAAAGTCATTACGATTCATCGTCCATGGAACGTCAATGTCTGTACCGATATTTGTCTCATGTGGATGTAGAGATATCTCACTGGATATGTGGAAGTTTTGCCCTGATGCTGTGAACTGGTATTTTCAATCTTTCTGGTCTATGACTTTTAACCTTTTCCTAGTAGAGATTGGTTTTGGTCTGGTGTTTGGACCAACAGTGGATTCTTCTAGTGTTCGTTCAGTCTCTTGTTTAGGGTCACTTGAAGCCAAAGATCATTGTTGAATAGACTATGATGATACTGACGATGAAGCTTGTGAGCAAACCTCTTGTTACTTAAATCAAAGGTCAAGACTGAACAGCCATGCTCACATTATCACAGCGTTTTATTGAGTGATGCTGATGGTTTTCAACCTCTAGTAAGACGGGACCTTTTGCAGATTGAGGACCTGCAGCATGTTCCTTGCTTGTAACAGCTTTGTTGTCGAGGTGGGAGAGGTTGAAAAGCAGATGCTTCTGGAAGCTCTAAGCATGACTCTGCTGCATGTCTTCTTGTTAGAGACTAGGGTGTAATTTTATTGAGACATCTGTTTTCTCATGACCCCTGACCGATGAAGAGGAAGGTGGAGAGATTCTCTAAAGATGAAAAGCAATAAAGCTGCAGTCTGTTGTTTAGGTACGTCGGCTTTTCCTCACTTGAAGACTCACTACAGGCAAGACTGATGAACAACTATGATTCGAGGGTGCAAACAGAAACGGCAGAAACTGAAAGGCTTAAAGACAGAACAGTTTTGTAAATAGCTCAATTTGCTCATTTTTGTGCATCACTTAACATAACAGACTTTAAAATCATGCCCTCCATCCGTGATAACAAGATTTCCATTGGTCCTGGTGGATAAATGAGTCACAATAAAACAGATGATCAATTTGTTTTCGTCTGGCTGGTGGGGAAACTCACATTAGAATACATCAGTGCAGATCGATGGAAATTGGTGATTATAAGAATCCAGTGTCTGAAGTTGCTCAAGTGAAAAATAGAAAAAATAACACAAACAGAAAGTACTAGTTTTAAGTTTTCTATAAACTCCCTTAACTCTTTGGTCTCATGAATATGTTTTAAACTCTTTTTTTTTTTTTTTCCCCGGTTTCATCTTGATGGATCCCTCCCTTTTAAGCAGGGTATATCGTCATGGTCAGTAAACTGCACACTGGTCCCAGCAGGCTATATCCAAGCTATCTATCATGAATGTGTAATCTGAGCGTTCACTGGAGCCTGTGGCCATTTTTAAAAGCAGCCACCTTCATTGCGACAATTTCATCTCCAAACCCGATTAGTTGTCTCGTTCAAAACAAATGAGACAAGTAATAAAAAGAGGTATTAATGGATAGAAACAAACCACCTCAGTTCTTCTCAATGAGATCATCCACTTTGCCTCCTGTGATGATTTATTATGTCCAACCTATAATGAATGTTTGTAAAATACCCAGGCCCACTAAAGATAGCCTCTTTAACTTGCATTGTTTGATGATAGTTATCAATAATGAATGAAATTTACCACAACTTATTAAAAGTGCTGAAATTACTCAAGAGTGATTGATGCAGTCGAACGCACCTGTAGTCCATCAACCCAGCAGGAGTCTGACTCTTTTACAGCCTCGGCGTGAAGACGCAGTGTCGCCTCAATGGAAAGAAGGTTCACTCGGTGATCGATTTGTATCTGACGTCTGCAATTTAATAACATCAGCAGGAGAAGCAATTTTCATTTTCTAATATTTATCCCCCTCATTTTGTTAGTTTATCTTAAACCAAGTGGTGAAACTGTAACCTGCTGATGAAAAAAAACAAATCTCCAAGTTTTGGATAAAATGAAGGATTACATGCTGCTCTGTGGCTTAAGATGATCTTTTTTAGCCTCTTACAGTGCTCCAAGAAACTGCTGGATTTTCTAAAAAATGTATCATAAGCAGACTGTTTTATGCATTTCTGAATCTTACAGCAGTAATATTATTAAATAATCCAGCTCCATTTCATGCCTGTTCCTGTCCTGTTATGTATCCCAGTGTTGTACTTTACATTACGATCATGTGGGCGTTTTTTTTTCAACCTCGTTTCCCCCGACTCTAATCAATACTTTAATCATAGCCAGTAAATGCAATACTCTAGATTTGCCCATGTTGCATGAAATTGGCTATTTATATGTGAACCTGTTTATAGCTGCACCGTAAAAAGCCCAGAGCGAGTTGTTAACCCCCGGCTGCAAGGACTCGAAGGGTGGACGGTGGAAAAATAAATTTGGAAAGCTTGAAAATGTCACACAGTCCGATAGAGCTGAGTTAAAAGCACGTGTCTCCCAAAGCATCATAACCAGTGTGATGTTAATTCCCCTTGAGCCTGACTGAGCCTTCTTCTATAGCTTGAGATGAATAATGTAGGAAGTATAAATTATATAAAACATGTCTTTGATAGTTGTGTAACATGATGGGCTCTCTCAGTATGCACAGAGACACATGGTGCTGAGCTATGACCTGGAAGCTGGAGCAAAATCTTGTCTTCTTTAACCCTTCCCACAGGATTACAATGCGATTGATCTCATTTCAAGCCATCTCATGTCATGTCATCATCCCGGGGTGATTTTAATACACCCCATCACAGGACATCACCCTCTGTTGGTCACCGAGGTTCAGCACTTTGCAGCAAACTCACAGGAATGAAGACTCATATTTTCCATTAATTGGTAAAAATTCACTCCAGATTAATGACTGAAGCAACATACGTACCTTAGTAAGCTGCTTTGGATTACTCGATAATGCCCAGTGTTGACATTAACTGGTTGCTGGTTTCAAAATAAAACCTCCAGACTATAGAGAAGATTATTGACTTTTTTCTCTATTGATCTCTTTCACCATTAATGGATCTGGAACAAGTTCTCCAGAAACCAGTTCTTCACAAGATTCTGGGTATAAACATGTGAGGAATCCTCTATGGAATCCTTGATTTACAGTAGAGCACCTATAGATTTATCCTCATGTCCTACTTTATGTTGCTTTTTAGAGACAGGCCCATAGTGTATTAATTAGACAAGATTATCTGTGCTACATCTCATTAGCGCTTGTGTGGCTGAACAAATGATAATGCTGTTTCCTCAGGCTGAAAAAAAGATCTTATCATGTCTTTCTACAATATTTAAAGGCTGTGGGAAAAGGACCAACAACCTATCTATATTAAGTATTTTATGTATTAAATGTGGAACAGCATGTAAACACTAAGCTTTGTTTTACTCAGCCAGACATATTGATTTGATGACCCTTTGCATGAGTGTGTGTCACGTAATAAAAAAGTTTTGCTTCCTTCAATGAAGAAAATGTCTAACTGTTAAACTCATAAATAAAAATAGCATATATCACCTCTGTGCCTTTGCCTGAATTCAATTTAATACAATCTTAAAATTGTTGTTTTTTAGTTAATAGGAGTAAATGTTTTATAGAACTAGTCCGCACAATTGGAAGGACTCTCTTCTTCAACATCCTTCTAACTTAAAAGGAATCCTCCAATATTCATGAATCTGAAGTCAGACTTGTCAAGTGAATTACAAAAATACGTGTTTTGTCTGTTGTGGTCGAGGGTTTATTTGCTTTCTTTGCATTTCCTCTTCTGGGTCAGACTCTCACTGATGATTAAGTCGGACGTGTTGGCTGAGAAGGAAGCTCGGGGTTATCACCCTCTCGCTGAGGGCTCACAGCCGATGGACCCTGACAAGATGTTGACTCCCACAGAGGCTGTAAACTTTCCCTTTCTTAGCCATTTAATGGAGGCTGCCAACAGATTCTATTAAGTTTGTGTGTGTGAGAGCTTCGACTGTCTGTGGAAAATGTCTTATTGCACTGAAATGTGAAACATTCAAACTGAAACTAAAATCAGTAAGTTCCATCTAAGGCTGAAAACAATTTGTATTATTACTTATAATCAATTTCCTGCTCCAAAAGGGTTTGTATGATTGATCCAGAGGTGACTTTATATCTAACTGGATGCTTATGTCGACAACACTTTCCTTAAATTGTCTCATTCATGAATTGAAAGTAAAACATAAATAGCAGAAATTGCTTTACATAAATAAAGCTGATTACGTTCAGGTGATCAGAACAGATCACGTTTAGCATCACGTACGCCAGAATCGGGGGATCCAGCTCCGTGTTTGCTGCTTGTGATAACACTTCCACAATTGAAGACACTAAGTGGGTGACACTGAAGCCTACGCACACTTCCAACACGACATGAACGCATCATGAGCCCGGCTCCAACATCAAAGCGGGCTGAGCTTCCCAGGCCTGCTGTGAAGGTGGCAATGGACTAAAAACACATTTTCACCGTCTGAGAGACACATTTGCATGTCATTACACGGAGATCGCTGCACGGCCCA
Source organism: Centropyge bicolor (assembly GCA_037975185.1). Lineage (NCBI taxonomy): Eukaryota > Metazoa > Chordata > Actinopteri > Pomacanthidae > Centropyge > Centropyge bicolor. Next base: position 673,263 of record JBBMOC010000060.1, on the reverse strand, counting down.
ATCAGAAATGATTTTTAAAAACTATTTTTTTTCCCCTGCACCCTGCATGAAGCGAAGTGTGGCCGGGCGCCAGCAGCAGCGGCAGGGAGATCAGGGCACGCAGCGGTCCTGCACACGGTTCAATAACACCTGTTATTATCTGCCTGTTTCCACCGTATAGCTCAGAGATCCACACAGGAAGTGATGAGCAAGACTTGAAAGCAAAACAGAGACCTCAACACATTTTTGAATATGTTTCTTATTTTCTGACATGGAGCCTGCGGGGGTCGGCGAGCAGCGTCATCCTGACCTTGACCCGAGCACAGCTGCTGTTGTGAGGCCTATCTTCTCAGAGGGCCTCACTAACGCGCAGGTGAGTTGCGTTCGGTCTCGCTCACAGCAGGTGTCAGTCAGTGGCCAAAAGCTATGTTCTCAAGCTTTGACTTTTGTTAGCTGAGCGCCGGAGCGGGAGCCAAACAGACACCCACACGCTCATCGCAATCGTTCGGCGTGCTCTCTCGCTCTGAAACGCCCTCAGACTCAGCGACTCTGGATGGATGTCAGGGTGTGACGCCATGAGCTGTCAACACTGTTGTTGTTGTGCATACATTAAGCTCAAATAAATAATAACTGAGCCGTGTCCTCCAAGTCATGATTTCAGGCTTTATAGGACAGGACAAGATGACGATTTTGTGTTGGGTAAGAAAAGTTGAATTTTTCATTGGGCACTTGTGTTCATAAAACATGCAGGATTATTTGCTGTGCTGTATAGTCGCTGTCTGCGAGTCCACACAGCACAAAGAGACCATCAAAGAGCAGTAAAAGTTGCCGGCACAGAGGCTTGGAAAAACATATCTCTGATTCCTTTCGTGTCTATCTTTTATGATTTTTTAATCATCCAGGGCATATACAGCTTCAGACGTACAAAAAAACCTTGAAACTATAATTATCGAGGAACCTTTTTCCAAAGGCTACCTCTCGCCTTCCCCTCAATTTTCTCGCCTCTCATTGGCCAAGGTTGAAGACAAGACATGCTTACAAAGGCACACCTTGAGCCTCAATAAAACTTTAAACTGCTGTCTTTCCCACCATGATGAATAATGGTTTTGTTGTCCTTGGCGGCAAAGCCATCTTGTCTTAGAAAACAAAAAAAAAACCATCCAGATAGATTCATTTGAAAAAAACACCAGGACACCGGCCGCTGCACTCAGCCGGCACAGCCAGCCCTTCTGATAAAATAGGAAATACATGCTGGAATTAAGCGAGTTGAGCAGTGGGAGGACACACTGCTTTGGTGAACGCTCGCCAAATGCTCCGTAGCAGCTACTGATTACACAGCATTTAAAGCGGTGAATAATGTCGCTTTGGATAGAAAGGCCGCTGGCACAGCACATCGACCTGGCTAAGAGATGTCAACATTTGTCGGCTGGTTTTGATGCTGCCTCTTTATTGGCAGCAACTCTCTGTGTTCGAGCATTTCCCCAACAAATAAATTGATTTTTTTTTTTTCCCACCAAAGTGCAACTGTTAAAGCTGCAGAGACTTATTGTATTTTATTGAGGATTTCTTCCACATTTTATCCAAAAGGGTTTAAAAATTACTTTACGATAAAGCCTCTTGCTACGAGCTAAAGCCTGCAAGAGTTGACTTCATGTAGTTCGGGTTGTACTTTATCCAGGATCACCAAAAACTTCTCTGAACTCGTCCTCAAAATCTCTCTAAATCCTGTCGGCCTAAATTGAAAATAGGATATCGCTCACAGATTTTATGATACATGGCACGTGCATGTCGAGTTTTTTGCATGACTGCATGACATTGTGGAGGCCTTGTTGGTGAAATGCTAATAAAGAAATTTGGTCCTAATCTGAATTTCCCTGTTGTAGGAGTGAAAGTTTTTAGTATCTGTGGCAGCTTTCAACCTTTTAATCAGATAATATGAAGGCACTCACAAACAAGTGCTGCATGCAGACTGACCTGCAAAAGTAATCTTTCCAAGCAAGTTACTTTATTTCTATTTGAGTCATTTGTGCTGTCTAATAAGACCTTCTTTACAGCAGACATTTAAACTTGTCGAAGCAGGAAAAGCATGTGTGACTAATAACATTAATGATGACTCTATGCTTGAATTGTCCCAGCTGCTATTCCAGTCATTCAGCATGTACAATATCTCAATATCTCTAACTACACCAGTGTTTTCCTTCTGTTGTGTCCAGGTTTGAAGACATATGTCTGCCCCAACATCAGGTGCATGGCATTTTGCGTCTGGTGCTCACAGCATTGCATTGCAGCATTATTTTATAGCCACTCAGTTTATTTTGTATTACTTTTTTTATATATATATATGTGGAATGTATATATTCTTAGTTGTTGTTTTTTTGCAGAGTCAATCTATCTATCTATGTATCTATCTATCTATCTATCTATCTATCTATCTATCTAAATAAATAAATAATTATGATAAATTATTATAATTACATCTGGTGATAGTCTAAATTTTAATCTCCATTCATGACCAACAAATGTGTATAAATCCACCGTTGAAAATAGTCCCCAACAAATGCACCTTTTTTTTTTGAGTAACACTAAACAACAAAAAAACTACAGCAGCCAGTTGTTTAAGGTAATTATTCAGCCTTTTTTTAAAAGTACATTTTTGTTTTAAATATTTATGTCTTCGGTAGGAACCAATGTGTCTGGACCACAAACACAGTAAAGACGTCTATAGCAACACACACAGTGAAGTTTCTTTTAAATTGAGATTTGTTGACACTTACTGAAACGTTTCCATTCTGTGAGAGCCACAAATAAAACTCCATCGTATTGAGGTGGAGGCAGAAATCCTCGGTGTTGATCATTAACGTGAGTCTGATCTTCATCTTGCCGAAGAAGTTGTGGTGTTGAAACGTACTTTTTTGGCAGATCAACTTTCCCTCAACTTTCCCTGCGTCTCCTCCTATTATCTCTCCAGAGAAGGAGTTTTGACTTAGAGGACCGTGAACAGCACAGCGAGAGTTTTTACCAGTCACATAAAGAGTTGTAGCCCTTTCCTAAAATGCAACATGTCTTGTCTTAGCATTGCACTCTGGTCTATGGAGGCAGCTGTCAGCGCCTGGCTGTTATCTCTGCCTCTCCTATGATGGATTTCTCCCCATATGATTGCTGAGCGCCCGTGAAAATCTAAGTCTAGAAAGAGAGCCTCTCTCTTTGATTCGGAGGGACTGACACCGAAACCTGACATTTACTGTTGATGTTTTATATAGTTTAAGATATTTCTGCTGTCAGGCTTCATTGCAGCTGCTCTGGAAATATGTTGAGATGAGATCACAGTGTGGCCTGTTATCCAGAGGAATAAAATAAAAACATTACGGAAAGTGAAAATGGGAACAGAGCAGCTGCTTTGGTTTCAGCTTTTGCATTGATTTTTAAAAAATGGTTAAATTTGCTGCACTGATTATTTTAATGATCTTTTCTGTCAGACAACTTCGGCTCATCGTAAATTCTGCTAACAAAGAAAACTCTGCTCACACTGTGTCGAAGTTTAAATTACTGCTCTCTCACTGGCTTCGAACCAAAATACATCTCTGACTGCCTCTTACCTTTCGAGCCCTGTCTGCTCTCAGGTCATCGGGCCGCTGACTGTTCCCACAGTGCAAACTAAACATGGAGAAGCAGCATGTAGTTACTGTGAGCTGAAAAAAAAAAAAAAAAACTTCCACAGGCTATCAGACCGACCACCTTTAAATAAATGCATTTTAATGTTTTTATGCTGTTCTACTTTCTCTGTTTTTATGCATTATTTAAAGTATTTGAATCACCTTTGTGCAAGTAATGTCCAGATGAACTTGCACGACCTCGAGCCCTGAAAATCTGTCTATCCTGAAACAGGTCGTCTCGAGCAGTCGGGCTCCTCCTGAGCAGTTTGATGTGAATGGTTTTGGAGGAGCCTCGCTGCAGAAGTGACCCTTTATTGCAGGTTAGATAAGGCAAAAATGGCCGGTGTGTTCGCCTGTCACTCCTGCTCTCCACATTCAAACAAATTACCACTGAGCTCAATCTGTTCGAGCGCTGAAATACCACTGACATGTGACATCAGAAAAATATGTTAAAGCAGAGAAGTCCTGTTATTACCAGAGGTTCACTCCTACAGTTTGTTCAAGCGACTCGTGTAATTAGGTGGATCAGCTGAGGGAGAATATAAAATGAGAAAATGCATGTATATTTTTCCATTTGATGCAAAACAGAACAAAGAAGTCGCAGCCTTGTTGTGACTTGACCGGCTGAATCCTGTATTTAGATTGTAAATGCAGGACCAGTCCTCACAGTAAAATAAGTTTATTACCCTAAAGTTCATGCCATTAAAATTATGGATGATAATATCTAAAATTAATTTTTAATCTGAGTAGTAGGAATCTCTACTGAAACCAGAGCTATGGATATTATTAATGCTTTTTTTTTTTCTAAGTGAAATACAACTACTGCATATTTTTTTCCTTTCTCCAGCCTCCAATTTACAGGCAGTAAAGCTAAAATGAAACGTTTTAGTGTCTTTTGCGAATGAATTGAATTCCTGTGTGAAATTTCTGACGCCTCCACATTTCATCAGTTTGACTGCTATTTACAGCTCACTATAATATAAATCCACATTTTTGCATTGTGACCTTGTGGGTGTACATTATGATTGCTGTGTGGTTGTAGGAGCAGTGGTAGTCTTTCTTATCATATTTTCATTTTCATTGCAGATGGCCAAGACAAGAAAGCAGCACTGTGCCGTGCTGTACTCTACTGTATGGAGGACATTTACAGGAGCTGCTGACAGGAGCTTCAGTGTCGAGGCCGCAGACCTCCGGCACTTTCTATCACACATACAAACAGATATGACTTGGCAGCTCGTTTCATGCTCGGCTGGAGTTTCTGTATGAAAACGCGTTCAGGGTTTATTTCCAAAAACTGTTTTATTTTCCTAAATCATGCTTTTTTCATGCGGTCGAGGGGACGTCAATCAGATGCTGATTTATTCATTTCAAGAGAGGCTTTTATCTGTTTTTGCAAATGAGCTCTGTGTTTATTCTTCATAAAAGACAAAAGTATTTTAATAAACCTGAAAGTGAATGCTAAAGCAATTCAGAGAAGGAATCATATCTCCATTACAACTGATATGACAATACATGTTTTGTGTTCTGTAAATCTGATCAATATCTAACAAACACCTGAAAGTGATCCAAACGACTCCTCACTGCTGAACACGTTGAATCTTTTTTTAGATGTATGTATGTACAAAAAACATTAATTATTTGCCCATTTCATTTGAGCCTATATGGATTTTTAGGCCACTTTCAATTCCTATCTCTATTGACTTTTAACTGCTGTTATTTTATTATTCGAATCTTATTTTAATTCATCTTTTTTTATATTACGTGCTCTGGTTTTAGAGAGATTACTGTATATGTTCTTACAGATATAGATGGACTGACAATGAATGAACTTGAACTTGATGTATGTGTTTTACCTCCAATGACGTCTGTGAAGATTCTCAGTCTTTGGGTGGTGGTTATCAGAGGATGGTTGAATCTAGGCCAGCTGGACTTTGCTGTAGAGGATGTGGATTTAATCTGGTCAACAGAGCATTTTTTGTAATAATCTGTCAAAAGATAATTATTGTTTTCCAAGGATGAGTGTGAAGATCTTTCCATACGGTGGTATTTTCCAGTTTATTCTGTCAGCCTTTGCCAGCAGCCATCAGACGTCAGCATCTGTCTCCTCAGTCCCATAAACCCACTTACTCCCTGTTAACGACCTGTGTGTCTTACCTGAGTTCAGGAGGCTTTGATCTCCACTGCCCAAACGAAGTCAACTAAAGCAGTAAACACTCAAGTCTTTGAGTAAACAGCTCCAAGTATGGATTTAGTGGACGGGAGCTGTTGGAAGACAAGCAGTACAGTAGGTTTTATAAGTCTCTATCTCTGCAGGATCTCTGTGCTGCTGTGGGACTCGCCATGAATATGATGGGAAGGCCTTCACACTCGGCCCAGCGGGGGCCCGAACAGCGGTGATTCATGAACTTCAAACAGTAGCAGGACTAAAGCCAGGATCTGATCACCCCTGGCAGGGACACATGCATGGGCCAAGGTGTCAGATGTGAGCTACATACTGTGGAGTTAAAGTTCAAAAAAACATTGAGTACTTCGTCAAGATATGAAACCAGTGAAGCTAATAAAATCCTTGCTGACATTCATCATCATACTGAAGCACTAAAAATGCTTGATCTTCAATGCTGGTATGTGAAGTAAAAATGACACAGTGTCATTTGTGTATTGCATTTTTCTTTAGTACTTTACATATAACAGGAAAATACAAGGGTTCGTTTTCAAGAGAATACAGGAAATTTAACAGTGCTCTGTACATTAACATATTATCGTGAGTGTGGAGGTTGCTTGGTGTAGCCGACCGAGCTGTGCACCGTGCACAGTTTCCCATGGGAGGGAGGGGGGGGCAGAAAGGTACAATTCAAGATGTTCAATTACATGAAGACTAAGTTTCTATTAGCAGCTCAAAGAAAATACAAAATGAGCAAAATGTGCACCGTCACCAAAGCAGCATTACAAATAAAAACCACCGAGGAAGAGAAGGATGTAAAACTGATGTGAAGAATATTGAGATGTTTCATGTGATGAGCAACATATTTACAGACTGTGTGTGTAAATCAATGGGATAAAAACTGACAAATCAAAGCTGCTATTAGATACTTAATCTCTTCTAGCCGTGTCACCAGATTGGGCTGACCACATTAACACTAACAAGTTGAGTTAAGAATCCTACATTCATCCTGAGAGACCATCATTCAAAGATAAAACCGAAGCACATCCTGCTGCTGCTGCTCGTAGCTTCATGGCGTATTGTGTTGATGCTGAAGGACGGGCTTGGACTGTTAAAAAAAAAAAAGTCGTCTTCTCGTTAGATGTTAACAAAGATTGAATATTAACACGAGAATTTCATTTCAACCACATTGAACAAAGAGAGGTCATGCAGTAAACTAAATCCTTGAAGTCCCAATCCAGGATTTATGGAGATATCAAATGTAGGTTTATATACATGTTGAATATTGAAATGATTTACGGATGGAAAATAATCTCATGGCAACTTTCAGATAAGAGAAAAATTAAAGCCGGTTTCGCTCCTGTATTTACAACGTTGCTACAATCAAACCATTTCCATCTTCAGCTGTCACACGTCAATGAATAAGGAGCTCAGGAAACACATTTTCAAAAGTAAATGTGAAACTTTAATTCAGCGTTTTTGTCCGATATAAAGCTGTTTTATTTGCAACAGCGCTGCCTCAAGGAGAACAATTCTGGATTGGGTCTTGAAAAAGGGGGATGGCAACAAGATGCTTTGATTGACAGTTCGCAGCTGACGTTAATTATCACTACAGAGGGAGCAAGAAGCATCAGTTTTCTCATAGGATCACTAAAATCAGTCCGTCAGTTAACATAAAAGAAAAATCCAAGCCCTTAGATGCGGTTCAGAATTAAAGGAAAGTGACACGGAAAACTAATTTTTATCTCGTGGTTGCTTCATTAGTCCGTAAAAGAACTTGTTTTATGTGAGATCAGAGCTGAAATAACATCAACCTTCAAAAGTCATCTCAGTCTAGAACTAAAAAGCACAAGCTACACTAACAGGGCAACTGCAATTAAAAAATATTATTAGCTCTGCTGTCATCATGCTCTCAGTTACTACGTTTCCTGCTACCGCGTTTTGGATGATCGAGATATTTATGCTCTTTCTAAACCCGCCAGATCTTCCCCTTTTTCTGCTTTAGCGTCGTTTAAAATCAATGTCAGCAAACCGTTAAAAGCTCAATGCGGCAATTAATCCTTTATACGCGATAAATCCTGCTGTGCTCCTTTCAATCAGTGATTTGTCAGTGAAGCCAATCAGCATCATGAGATACTATTACATGTTGTCACACCCACGAAATCCACACAACTCATCTTTTTACCAGCTACTCATCTCCGCTCGTTTAGTTCTGACGAAGCGAAATCGTGACCTCCACATGTGAGTTCGCCGGAATAGATTAAACAAAATAGGGACGACATAAATAGCAGAGTGCGTCTTTAAAAAACAAAACAAAACAGCATGACAACATGGGATGGCCATGATTTCAATGATGGTGCAAAATCAATAATCAGTAACCTTCTCTCCGGGTGGACGACATTTCCTACAGAGTTCGGAGGATCTTGTGTTCAGTGCGAATGGTTCAGTGTTTTCGTACGTGTTTTTAGGGCCGGCCGAACTTGAGGAAGGGAAATAAAATCTTCAAAAGATTAGATCAGTCCTGATGCATAGCAAATCCCCCTGTTCAACAGTCAAATGTGAAACCACTTAGTTCAAAAGCTACAGTTCTGTCACAACCTTCTACTCTACAGCTTCCCACATCTCTTCTAGCTCGGAGTGAGTAACTTGTCGAACGTCCGTGCGGGAGGCGACGCTGGCTCCATACGGTATATACATATACTAGAGAGGAATGTCTGCGCGTATGTAGGCCTGACATGGCATGCGTGTAATGCATGATAACATATTTACTTCAGTAATGTGTATGAATGGTTATATAATTACAATACAAACATTTACATACAAATTTGGAAAAAAAGTTGCTGATTGTGCCTCGAGATCCCCTTTCATGCAAAGAACGTTAGAGATCCTCACAACACACAAGCTCTTTTCTATTTATACCCAATGCTCGAGATCAGTCGCGGCATCTTACCGCAGCCGTAAGTGAGAAAACCAGGTGTCCCCGCTGATATAAGAAGTGAACTGTGACCGTTTTTATAAGGCATTAGATTTGTTCAGGACCAGGAGGGCTAATAGGGCACTGCTTCTGACTACCTATGAAAGATGTAGAAAAATGTACGGAATGGACATGAGTACAAATCATGAGTGTGCTGCACCAAGAACAACAATGAAGAAAGTTTCGCCATTAAAAGAACACTTTTCCTACTTTGGCAAAAACAAAATGATTTTTTATAACATAGCTTTCATGAGAGTCTTTGACAGCTTTTTTTGTTCATCAAAGGCCTCTTTGTTTGGAGTAGGTACAGTACTGCAGAGTCCCCGTGAGCCAGCAAAAACACAGCCAACACCAAACCTCTTCTACATTCCTGTCCGTATCAGGGTTTCTCTAGACTCAAATCCTGAAAATAAGGGAGCCGGAGCAGCTCTCACATCTGGCCATGGCTCAGCTTCCGAGTGAAAAATGTTTCCTATAGCCAAGATTTACAGATTCCTCTAGTGATTGAGATCCTCTGGTCAAGTCTTTGGCTTCCTCGCATTCTCTTCCGTGTGAGCGTGTATGAGATTACAGCACTGTGCAAACTAAATGGAACACACCCTAACCAAAACAACAGTTGGCCTTTTAGTCTGTGAAAAAATTATCTTTCACATAGGTGAAAAAGAGAAAAATAGAAAGGAACATTTCTTTAGAAAAGCTGAGAGTGGTGCTTCACCCTGCACCTCTTATCTCAGGCTATTTCTTTTATTCTGCGCATGTAATCATGCAGTTCCTCGGGGTCTTGAAAGCCCATATCCTGGCAAACCCACTGAATGTCCTCTTCGTCTGCTATGGGGATGGAGTTATAGGGCAGCTCCTCTGTGGGGAGGGTGGTAAAGGTGGTAAACTTGACTCTCTTGCGCTTGGACGTGGGTGAACTGGCCTCCTCGCCGTTCTCCTTCGTCGAGCCCCCGGAGCTGCCGTCGCCCCGCCCGTGTACCTGGCTCTGAACGCTAGTCTGGGAACTGCCACTGCTGTGGTGATCCCCGTGGCAGCAAGTCTGTACGCCCTCCAATGGGTTACTGGGACTTTCTACCTGCTGCGGCGACAGATCACACTGGGCCCTCAGCGGCTGGCCGTTTCCCAGGAACACCCAGTGATGGGAATGGTCCATGTTGGCCTGCCCCTCGGGCGGGATCCGCTTGTGCCGGTATTTAAGCACGAAGACGATGCAGTTGATGAGAAAGACGAGGATGGCCAGACAGAAGACTCCCAGCAGAGCGTACATGCCGATCTCAAGGTCGGTCATGTTCCGAGGCGAATGCACAAAGTCGTCTTCCTCCTCTTCATCGCTCTCAGTTGGTCGCTCCTGGTTGCTAATGGTGGGGAAATTGGTGTAATCAATGGGAACGCTGGCAGGCTGCTCGTTAGACGTCTCATAAATTCTTCCACTGATGTTCGGATCAATGATCGGACGCCTTGTGACGGGCGCCAGCTCGATCTCACCCTCTGTGGTTACTTCTTCCTCAGAGTCTTCCTCTGGGCCGAAGCGGACTTTGACATAAACTGCAGCAGATGCGATGACGCTCTTGCGTTTGGTCTTCTGGCAGGCCTCGCAGATGGTCATCTCTACGCGCACCATCTCGCCAGATCCCTCTCCTTCTGCTACCACCACAGGCCAGCGCTGCTGAGGCTCCTGGGATACTGACACAACTTTGTCATCCAGCGTGGAGGCATTGAGGTTGTAGTCTTTGGGATCAAAGTAAGTCAGAGTGGCGGCTGTGTTGTCACTGAAAAGCATCCAGACAGACAAACTGGCCTCCTGTCAGAAAAAAAGAGAGAAATACAGTTTAGAACAGCAGCTTCTTCACACTTCAGAAGAACTTTTTCATTCAAGAAACAAAGTAAAAACTTTACAAGAAACTTGACAGAAATGCAATAAAGTCCCCGATCAAACTGTAAATGTTGCAGGTATTTGAGTTTGTTATCGTCAGAGTAGAAATTCACATGGTTTATTGTTGTTATTAACATCTAATTACAAGCGTGGCTTAATGTATTTATTTTCCCTGACCGACCTGTCGAGAGATTGAAAACATTGTCATGACTTAACAAGCAGGAGAAAATAAGCCTCTCCAGTGTTTCCTAACCACCAGCTCATGAGAAAAAGTTTGACAAGTTATTCAAAGAAATCCAAATCCTCTGCCAACACTTGACAGCAGACAGTCCAGGTCCAAGAGCAAAATAATCAGTATGACTGTCTGTGGGTGGGTCAAGATGGACAAGAGCTACTTATGATGGAGGGAAAAAACAATTTGTGACTGATTATTAGGCTGAAAACAGAATAAAGCGGGATAATATTTGTGCTTTGTCACTGTCACAACAGAAAAGCTGTGAAGAAGTGAATATGCTTCAAACGATCATCATCATAAGACAATGATTTTAATGTTTCCGATCAACTTCAATCAAAGTGGGCTGATTATTATTAAAGTTAGTTGGACTGTTTATGCTTATAAAAAATCCTTGAAATGATCATGTTTAAAGATTTTGCTGGGCCTAAATTGCCTAAATTGTAACAAACAAAATGTGTGCTAAATTTCACATTGCCAAAAAACTGATGCATCATGAGGACAAACATATCTTTAAACATAAATGCATAAGGAGTTTCAGTCTATCAGTAATGGTGCAGCACAGGTTTAACCTTTGACTTTAAGGCTTTGTAGATTTTAATTTATCAATAAGAGGTAGGAAAGGTGACAATAATCCTGCTCTAAACAGAAGAAGACTTGCACATGAACTGTATGTTTGATCGTTCCTGCAAGTAAACAACACAACGCTTTAATTATTAAAGTACAAAAAGAGTAAAAAATGTGTAATTAAATGGTTCAGATCCCATTCTTTCATGGCATTGACCGTGATTTGAAAATCTGTTCCCAGCAGAGCCTTTGAAGTCCTGGACTTGCTCCAATCCCTAAATCTCCAGAGCTTTTGTGAACATGTGCAGAACCCTGTGCTCCACACGCACATGCACACGCGCGGCCTGCCTCTGATGTGCACACCAGCAAACCACTTTCAAGCACCAAGGAAGGAAACGGGCGGCGGGAGCGTCGTCGCCGTCCTGAAGACTACGCCGCGGCGCCGCTCTGCAGCACGGGCTGATAAGACGCATGCAGCAGCAGCGTGTGACTCCGGATGATGAGCTGTGTTTGTTGTGCGTCATCGTCTGAATCTGTGTTTTCTATCACTCTTTGCTGCTTGTATTCCCCTATAGAGAAACGGGATAAAACGCCTGCATGCTGGTTACCTGACAACATTCATCTGCCAACACTGGTGTCCGTGTAATCAAGGCTGCGTTTGACGGAGGCCTTTGTTCACAGCTGGCTTAAACATCAGCAACCAACCACAGAGAGAGGAGAAATTTTGTCTCTAAAACAGAGTCCGACAGTTTTAGTCTCTCTTTTTTCAAAGGGCAGAAACACACCCAGCCTTTCAGGACCAAAACGCCTTTGGTCTGGTTTGGGAGGAGACGACTGTGATGTGCCGATATTCCACCACGAGACGAAGCTCTATCATCTCAGCATGACAGCATGAAGGCAGCCTTTGATATGGATGATTTAAATAATACATTGAATGTGGCATATCTGTTTCTACTCGGCTATGAAAAGCTCATCGAGGAACAAAAGCCAATGAGTGGGCGTTTTCGACACTGACAAAACAATCGGTGCATTATTCTCCACGTCGATCCAAGTAATGCATGTAGATGAGATGATTTTGTTTAGTCAGGGGGGCAAAGTGTTGCGAAGTTTCTCGAGACCCTGAGGGATTTCTGCACTATGTCGATATTATTTTATGCATCTAGTTTACCACAATTAATGTAATCTGTGCTATTCCACAGAGTAATGTGCCTTAGAATGAAGTTTCCTATCATTGATTTTCCCACTTTCACTGATTTGTGCTTCACGTCATCTGGGAATATAGTTGAGTTAGTTGGTTATTGATAAATTGAACAAAAACAGCTTGGATTATAAAATATGCATGGGCACAAAAATATTCCTCTCAAAATATTCGGCATTAACTTGAGTTGTAATAATACGATCCAGATTCATAATTACCTTATTAAGTTGCTCATTTGAACAGTAAGTCACACCAACAGAAATAGTTTATGATGAACCCTCAAGTACTGAAGCCTTTCACTTCTGAAAAGCTTGAACTTTGTCAAGTGGAAAAGAGAATGATGCAAAGAGACCTTGATTGTCCAACTCTCCCCATCCATAGTTTATGTGTTCATTCATTTCTAGAGTAATAGAGGACATTTAGAAAGTTTTCCTGTGAAACAGAATCAAATGGCTTGAAATAGCTCCAGTGCTCCTCTGAGAGCTTTGCCGGCAGAGGAATTGGCTGCCTTTTATGGCCCGGCCTTGGAGAGCACTTAGGACAATACATTACAATAATTAAATTTCAAGGTGGCCAAGAAGCGGAAAGCAAGAAAAATTGGAATTTAATGCTCGCTTCTCTCTCGCTGATGCTTGATGGGGTTGTCGTTGCATTTTTAGCGACTCGCGGGCCAATGAAAGGGCAAAGCAGGGAAAGAACCTAGACACACACACACACATGGGCGCACACACACACTCCTCCCCAGGTGAAGCAGGGCTGCCAATTAATTCCTCGCAGAGAATTGCCGAGATCCTTACTCCTGTGTGAAGAGACAGCGGCAAAGAAAAAGCACAGTTTCCGCTTTTGTTCCAGCCAGACGTCTTCTCACTTCTCACTTGAGAAATAAAATCCATTTCGGGAAAAGTATTTGGACGTATCAGAAGTGTTTTGCCAGGGTCGGCTGGCACGGAGGTTGTGATAAAACAGCACCGAGGATACTTATTAGTTCACTGCAGCCGCCTTTATCTGGCGTCCTTGCTAACAATGCCGGCTGGAGCTTAAAAGATTTAGCCGGGAAATAATTTTATTACTCACAAGTGAAACTAGTGCCTGCGTGTTGAAATAGAGCCGCTGAAGGGATTTGCAAATAAACTTAATTTTACCACTCTGGAGACAGAAATAAGGAAACAGACTGAGTACTAAGTGTTGGTGAGGTAGAAGGAGCCACGATACTACATGTACAAGCTTAGTGCATTTAATAACTGCTGACATGTTTAAGTGTATGTTCAAGCAAATGGTTTCATGTTTAGATCTTATTAGAGGTGTGTATCATCACTGTCAGATGTACTTATCTAGATCAGTAGTTATTCACTGAGATTTACAGCTGAGGTTTGAAAGGATTCAATATGTTTACTTGTGTAAAAGTGTGGGGAAAAAAAACACCAACATTTTAGGAATTTCAAGAATCCCTCTCGCTCACGTCCCCAATGACGATGAATTTTTCAGGCAAAAGTGGTCGATTAGTTCCCAGCATCATCTTATTATTTAGCTCAGGTAGTCGGGTCCTAACTTCACCATCGTCGTATGTGTAGCTTTCATAAATATGCAGCCAGGATCGTGGAGCCACCTGCATATTTTTTTGACGTTTTGCAGATTAAAGTACACTGTAAATATTTCATGCAGCTTTGGTCTCACATTTCTTTTTAGTGTGAGAATTGGAAGTATCTACACATGTGCACACTTATTAGGACATTGACTCACATTAAGGCCCTGGAGAATTAACTCTAACCATTCCACGACTGACCTCAAGTACAACCAAAAACTCCCAAGAGTTATTGGTTTAGCTTGTGTTTATGTGAACTTTCATAATGTGACTGTGAGAACATGCTTTCATCCGCACAACCTAACTAATACAAGTACACACACACACACACACATTCTTGGCACAGGAGTTCAGTTTTTGACAAAGATTTCAGTCTAGGTCTGTGTTTGCTTCTCTTTCCTGCACAGTGTGAAATGTTTGCTGTACCTGTTTGGGAGTGGTGAGCGTCTGGATGCCGACTGCCTTCGCCACCATGGTGTGGCTGTTTCCTGGGCTCGGCTGCAGCGATAGGGTCAGGCCTGAAACGGCGTGAACACGCATCTCCGTGATGGAAACCTTGTCGTCCGTGACCGAGAACGCCGACTCTCCCAATACTGCATCCACCGCCAGCGGAGACTCCACCTGCAGAGAAAAGATGCTCTTTTATTGTTTCTCCACATGACAGAGGGCCGTCGTTTAAGTCCAGAATAGACAACAGCTTTATTGTCTTTCTGAAGCTCATAAAGCCCATGACAAGCCAATTTTGGATTAAAGTGCTTTGTGCTGTTGTTTGTTCCAGTGCGTCTTGGATCCATGTGTCAATGCCTCTCTGTCTATCATAGTGAAAAACAAACAAAAAAAAAACCCACTCGAGACGGAATCCATCAGCAATCAGACGACGAGGTACAATCCACAGCAGCCGCCACACGCTTTCAAAGTGACGGTTAGCAGAAACACTTGTGCCCATCTAAGTGTCACCACATGAAATGCCAAAAGCATTTGAAGCCGGTCTCGCCTCTTCGGGTAATCCCAGGCTTTTGACAGGCCTCTGCACCCGCTACTTTGAGCACTTTTAAAAGATCATCATTTCACTTTGCAATTGCAACCAGAGGTCATGAGGGACTCGAACAAAGTAAAGAGCCATTGAGCGAAGCAGTGGCCTTGTCCTCAGAGGCAGACGGGGAAATCTTTTCCACCTTCGTCTCAAGCGTTTTCCAACTGGCGTCAAATAAAGCATGCGACGCTCGAGCAGTGAAGGGTTTGGTGCCTTGACAAGTTTCCCCAATCATCATCAACTGAAACCTTGAAACAGCAAGAAAACGACATCGTCTTTACACGAGTTCTGCTTCCAAACAGAAGCCTTAGATTTACCTGGTTTGTTATTTAATGTGATATGAAGTTCACATTTTGAAACTTTGGATTAAAACAGACAAGAATAAAACCGTAAATAAAACCACATGGTTCTCTACCTGAAGCCTTTAACATCTGTCTGTATCCTGTATATGGATCCTTCCCTTGCACGACATTGACATCATCTGTCGTCCAGTTTGGCTCAGATCTAAGTGCCACATCAATTGGTTCAATAATTTGTCATGTAATTCGAAGCAATGTAATTTGTCATGTGAGGGCTCGAGCCAAATCTTCTGTGGAAACAGATGCAGTCGTCTGTTTGTATTAATATGGTCTCGATGCATTTTGTTTTCTGTTGTGCTCAAAATCATAAATCCCTTTAATAAAAACCCACTTGCACACACACAATCTACACAAACACTGCAGCTGTCTGCCAATCTCTTTTTATTAAAGCCCCTGTGGTCTGTTCCAATGGAAGGAGAGATGTAGACATGACAGAGATAAACTATACTTTCTGTATTGTTTCCTTCTGGACTAAGCTGCATTCATGATTTGGGACATACATATTGACCTATAACACATCTTTGTGCAGCACATCATGTTCATTTATGTTACAGATTTTTAACTTTCAACAACATCTCATTGTTCAGATTTTGTTCAGTTAGTATTTAGTCAAACTACTATTTCACAATTTCTTTCTCACCACATAATCTTTTAATGTATATGGCTCCTTGTGAGAAGCCCTACACTGACTTGATTTGTAATTCCACATAAAACATCAATATGTCATATCAAGTTCTCAATGGGGCTTAAAAATTATGACGATGGATGCCAACAAAAGCAGAAAACACAAAAGCATAACACACAAAACAAGCGAGGCGTTCCTCTTCTTTTGTCCATTAACCTGAGTTTTAAGATCAGATCATTGCATGGTTATTAATTTTCAATAGAGGAGTCATGGCAGATGAGGAGCTCCTTCAAGCTTTGGGCCAGGAATTTTTCCCACGTTGTATCTGTAATAAAATATTCTAAACACAAGGTTCGACACAAGCTTTTTCTGGAGTTTTCGACTGTGTCTTGTAATCGATAATTTCTTTGTGTTGCACAGCTACCATGGTGTAATGCTAATTCTGTAGCCATTACTGCTTCTCTGTAGTTGTGTGTAATGTGTTTCCCCTAAAGCACCTTGACTTTCCTGCCCTTGATATTTTGCTTTACATATTTCTCCCTCCATAAACTGCATCTCTGGCTTTATGCTGCTTTAATCATAAAGTTACAAAAGCATTGTGGGAAATTTTTTTACAAAAGCAGAGAAAACAATCCTCCACACTGGAAAACTGCTTCAAGGGATAAAAATAGGAGGAAAAAAAAAAAAACTTTCATGCAGCAACAAAATTCTGCAGTCAGCTCCCACTTCCACATGCATAATGTTCGGTGTGATGGATTAATGCGCCAGTGAGGAGAGTTATGGTTCACTGGGCACCACACAGACACGTGCACATGCAAACACACACACGCGTGCATGCAAAAGCTGAGGTGTTGCCCGAGCGACTTTGAAAGTGATGATGGGTACAATTTTTTTTTTTTTGCATTAGCTTAATTGTGGCACTTTTATTTCTAGATTCAGTTTAAAAGATGTGATAACTGAGACAAAAAGTCATTTTCTAGATATAGTAACATAAAGGTGAATGTGTCCTGTGCAAAAACAAGTCAGCGTCTGTGTAAAAATAAAACGTAAATCCCACTGAGGTCAGACTGAGTACGACTCCACCCGCGAAAACTGTTTGCTCACAATTGATTTTCTGCTATTTCACATTCTATTCGACTGCAGCTGATATTTTCGCAGGCCAATTAAAGCGACTAAAAAGAAAATCTAATATTATTGGAATCAATATCGGCAACTGTGCACAAATGTCAAAACACAATTCAGAGATATGCCGCATTCATACATTGATTGTCTGAAGTAAAAAAAATTGTAATCGCTGAAACTAATCTTGTTCGGGGTTATGAGCCGTGCCGGGAGCATATCACACCGTGTACACGGTTATTCTGGAGCTGTCATGTACCTGATTTCAGGGATGTTTAAGTAAACTCACTTTGTCACTACAGATCGAGTAACAGTGCTCGAAACTCCTTTTTTTTTCTCCTTGAATTGACACAAATAGACCCTCGAAATATAATATATTATAAAAGCCTGTTTCATACATGTTTTAGTTGTCTGTAGATTCTTGACTCCAAATCTACCTGAACATAAACTTTTTCATTTTTCAAATGAAGCAGGCACAATTTTAGAAATATGATTATGAACACATTTTGATTTAGATAAATAAGTATAAGCAAAGACTGAAACCCAGTGATATCAATAAATATGTCTAAGTTTCCAGTCAACTGTAAAAAGCAGTTTGAATGTGGAGGAAAAAGACTTTGACAGATATCACAAGACCTCAGAAAGAATGAATTCCTTCATATGTGTAAGTTAAAAGGATGCATATGTATTTATGAGGTGCTAGATTTCACCATCTAAAGAGATTCTATATGAGATAATGTGACTTATGCATCAGTCTTATTGCTCGAGCCATTTTCTTTTTTTGTTAAAAAGGGAATCACTTCCTCCTTTGTAACACGACGTCCGCCCGCATAATGTTTGACTGCTGGACACATGCTGGACAAGAAGTTTCCTGTTAGAGGCAGCTAATTTTTCACATCTTGTTTTTGCTGACCGGTTGAAGTTCTCACCTTGCTACAGCGATGTTGAAGTGGACTTTCATCAGGAAGAGGTCAGTGGGAAATGACTCTTAAAAGTTTTAGCACACCATCACGGGGACGGCAGCGCTTTTAAAGGGAAATGAGAGGAACCGATGTGGCCGTGATTGATGTCGACTCAGTCACGACTTCCTCTTAATTTGGGCAATTTTTACAGTGTCACTTTGATCGAAACATGGACACACCTGCAGCCTCCATTTTCTAAAAAGTGAAGGACTTTGAATGGTGAGTTCAGAAGATGGTCTCACATGCACAATTCTGTTTTTACCTTTCTCACATGCAAATGAAATACACTAAATAATAAGTTTAACCAAAGTGATCTGAGAGTTTGTATTTAATTACAAATTAGTTTTTACTGTTTGAAGCTGAAAATAGTTCAATTGCAGGACATGACTGATGATACTGAAAGTTTTGGTAGTCGTTGAAGCTGACAGCTTTAAAGCTATTAATAAGAGCAGAGAAAGACAGATGACTGACAGAGGCCTTGTTAAAAGGCTCTTTCTGCATCACAAGTATTTAGAACTTAGTCTCAGAATAATTATGCAGAAAGACAAATATGAAAAAAATGAGAACAGCAGTGGCCACAGATCATCATTTATCAGGTAATATTTTATAATACTATAGAAATTAAATTTGAGAAGTTACTA
Source organism: Centropyge bicolor (assembly GCA_037975185.1). Classification (NCBI taxonomy): domain Eukaryota; kingdom Metazoa; phylum Chordata; class Actinopteri; family Pomacanthidae; genus Centropyge; species Centropyge bicolor. The sequence continues at coordinate 654,305 of JBBMOC010000060.1, read as the reverse complement.
AGAAATGAGCAGACTGGGAGGTACTTTATTATAAATCATTAAGTAAAGATTAGTTCATTAATATCTGTCAACATACTGGCCACTTTCTTCATGAGTTGTTCCTGATTAACTGTGAAACCACCCACTGTTGCCGATGATACAACCCTGATTCCAAAAAAGTTGATTCTTATATATTTAAAGATTTTTTTCCCCAATTAATTTGCCTCTATTTTTTTGTAAACTCAACAGCTCAGACTATAAACTGATCAGATATTCATTCACTCCAACAAGTAAAAACACTTTTTTTTTTTCAGAGGCTGTGTGTGGGAAGAATATTGGAGCGTTTTTGAAGTGGTTGCATCATCCTCTGTTTCATCCACCTGAACCGAAAGCATGTTCCCCTGCTGATGTGATTCTGTCTCACAAGCTCATCTTTGACTCTGTTTACAACTCCGATTCCAAAAAAGTTGTGAAAAACCGGGAACGCAATCATTTACAAACAAACTGTGTTTACTGACAAAGTGTTCCTGAGTTTGTAATCTCCTTTATCCAATCATGTGTTCACAAAGTGTTGAACCTCTCTCCATCCTTGCTTGTGAATGACTGAGTCTTTCCAGGATGAACCTTTCATACCTAATCATGACACTATCACCTGTTACCAATGATCCAAACAGGTGTTTTTGGATCAGTCCACAACTTTCACAGTCTTTTGTTGCTGCTACAGAATATGACTAAGATGGTGAATATTAATATAAAGGTGGTGTGAATACAAAGATTACAATATTTTTGAGAATCCATCTGTCTCTGGTTTGTTATTATGGAACTAACTGTGAACTTCCAGTAAAAACTCAGTCGATACTTTTCACAATCACAAAGTAATGAAGTACTATTTACTAACTTCTCAGTATGATATACTACATCACTTGAGGGGGCAAAAAAAGAGCAACTAATGATCAAGTAATTAGTAATTCATGAGTCAACGTAGTAACTACTCAGAGTGATGCATTACTTTACTTGAGGGGCCACATGAAGAAGAGTAACTGATGATCAGGTATTTAGTAATAAATAAGTTGTCACTAGTTTGTGCAACTCAGCGGCTGCTTTACGGTTTATCATGAAGAAAGTGGTCAGTATGTAAATTCACTGATATTTGTGAACTAATCATTCCCTAAAAATGTATCAATATAATATCTCACAATCTGTTCTCCCGTAACTCAATATCTCCATAATAGTTCTCGTATCAGAGTTATTTAGAAATTATGCTTCATTAATTATCAGGTCGTTCCTGATTCGTCCCTCAGTAAATACCCAGTTTTATGTTTCACTGATGCAGTCTTCTGTTTTCAAAATGATACTTGGGGAGAGAAGTGCAGGAACATTGCAGATGAAAATTAAACTTCAAACGAGCTCTTGTCACATTAAAAATGAAAATGTAGGAGAAAGATTTTCTCCCTGGCTGTTATCGGTTTGTGATGTATTTGCTGATGAAGTGCTGCAATTTGTCCTTTTTTTTTTTTTTTTGCTCAGATTGTCTCTTATTTTTTTTTCACCACAGTCACTGATTTACTAAGTTCTCCAAAATGTCTGTTAATTCTGTATTCGGATCTATTGGTGCATTAATTGTTATTTCTTGTATGATTTCAGCTTGTTAGCATTCGAACAATAGTTAACTTAATGTTCAGCTGTGACTAAAGGGAAAGTCATCACATGTACAGGTGGACAAAAGTGAAACTTTCACCAGATGTTGCTGCTAGATTTAAAATGATGGCAAATGATGGGTTAGGGCTCAAAGCAGGTGAGGCCAGCAGATTCAACAAACTGGTGAGGAAGGCCCACTTTGTAAGCAGGTTTGAAGACCTGGACAGTCTGGAGTCAGTAGCTGAGAGGAGGATGAAGGACAAAATCAAAGCCAGCCTGGACAACCCCTCTCACCCTCTCCACGAGGAGCTGTGGCAGATCGGCAGCTCTTTCTTTCAGCTATCGCATCATTCCACCAAGATGCAGAACTGAGCGCTTCAGGCGTTCTTTTGTGCCCACTACCATCAGACTGTACAACAGCAGAGGACTGTCTCCACACTCAACAGCCCTCGACACATAATTACAATGACACACACACACATGCACACACACACACACACACACACACACACACACACTCTGTCGCACTCAGGACTCTCCTCTAATAATTATGTTGGTTTCCATCGTTGTGCTGCACTACTCACACTGCAATATTTACAGTAACAACAATTGCTGCTGTAGTTGTATTGTCACTTTGTCACATCACTAAGGCACTTTAGATTGGCCACTTGAACTTAAGTTGTACATACATCTTATCTCAATTTTTAAAAAGTAATATTACTGGGTTGTTGTTTTTTTAAATTCTCAGCCCCATGCAGACACAATGACCAAACAGTAGGAGTTGCTAGTGTACAAGCACAATCCCTCACTGGCTTCCCACCTGCGAGCACAGCTAATTGCAGGTCTTCTTAATTTCTTGAAAGCTCGTCAATGCTTTTTACATCTTGTTTAAACCCCTGTTGATGTGTCTGCTGCTTTTCCTCTGTTTTTAAGAATAAACAGTTAATGTCACCATCATCAAGCCAATTTCATGCACAATTAGAATCTCACGGCAGAGTTTATTTCAAATCTTAAGCGGACGAGGACAAAGCTGGTGAAAGAGGGAAATATACTTGAACTGAGTCTGTCCCTTTTCCTTCCAAAATGACTTCTCTCCTTCAACATATGCAACAATGTGGAATGAATATATTTTTATAATTATTTTATAAGGTGAAATCAAACCAGACAAGGTAAATAAAAAGAAAAAAACGCCACGAGTGCGGAGGAGGTAAAGACAATGAAATGAATAAGATTAAATATACAGTATAAATAAAAACATATATTCAGTAGCTGGAGCTCCTTCCAGTTGAATTAGTCGTCGGTGCTGCCGACAGAGGAGGCGAAGTGAAAGCAGTTACATGTTCTTCTACCTGGAGCTCGTCCATCACTCACTGTTTGTGTGTAGCCATGCGTGGCGTTTGTGGCCTTCACAGGAAGTCGTGGCGCCATCTCACAGATGCTTAAGGCAAACAGAAGATCAATGATGAGCCGGAGCAGCGGACTGACGCTGACCAGCAGAGTCTCTTCACTCAACACGGGCGAGCGCTCACTCGTGCCGCCGCATATTACTCGCATTGCACTACATTATCTCCTCCCCGCTCCGCTCGACGCCAAACCGTGCGTTCAATAAATCACACTTTCGGTGCGCGACGTGAGAGAATATCAGCGGGAGATTTATTCATGCAAGCTGTAGATTTCACGGGTAACTTATATATTGTCTCCCGTAGCAGAAACACACCTGAGGAAAACAAGTCACCTCGGAGGCGTCCTCACACATCCATGGAAAATTACACAGATCGGTTTGAAGCGAACTCTAAACCGACCTTGAGGAGTTCATACCTTCTCTTCGCACCGAGAGACACGCCCCATTTCAGGGTAGGCGATTTGAGCCTTCAGTTATCAAAGACTGATTTCACAATGTCAACAACGCTCTCGTCATGAATTTAAACTTTTATTGCTACAAATGGAAATACAGTCATGGCTCCGCTCTCGAGATGCTCGCTGGATTAAGTCGAAACAGGGATGCAGAAAAGCCCCCATGGGTTTACAAGACTGGGCCCAAGGCACGACACTGAAAACCATTTTTTGGAGGCTGAGTTGGAGGCAGGAACAACAGCAGCAGCGGTGAGCATTGACGAAGCAGGGATCAGTGAGGAGGGAGTCAAATTTAAATGGGCCGCCCTGTTGTGAGAATTTGCTGCGGTTGGTGTGACTGATTGGAAACGATGATTCAATCAACGCCTGTTAGCAGTTAACAACTGGGGGGCACGACTTCAGTGTCCTGCATGAACGAGCGCAATGCTTCATTTACACTAAAGGAGACTCACACTGGTTGAATGTAAAAGTTGTTTTTCATATGATTTCATATGAAAGTACATCTCGTATGTTGTTGCCACTAATGAGACACTGGAGATTCACACTGTATGTCCAGCATATTGAAATGACTTTACATTTTCTAAAATTTAAAACAGATTTTTTTCATGCTGCCACTTGAGGTCGCCAGATTGTGAAAACACAAAGTGAAGTTTTATATTTCTTTTAAGCAACATGTATTCAGTCTTAACCACTCAGAAATTCATATAACACATACATTTTGTGGCCTGTAATAAAGTCAAACGTGTCCCTTGTGCATTTTCTATGAAGACGAAGATGTTTGTTGACATTTTTGGAAATACGATTTAAGACAGTAAATTTAGAGCAGTGCTATAAAAAACTATGCAATTGCTTTTAAATGCAGTATTATAGTAAATTTATCAGCAGTTCACCTTGATAGCTTTTCCCTCCTCTTGTTGTTTGCTATAATGGATAAGTTGCCAACATATGAATCATCAGTTAAACACCTGTGTATGACATCAATAAAGAAAACTCCCCACAAAACACAATTTACTATTCAGAGGCAAAGCTTTAGTAAATTGAACCGTGATCCATTTTTTCTGTGGACTTAAATGACAGATCAATTTAGTCTGGTTACGCTTTGACTTGTACAAGCTCGAGCCTTCATCGTGTAGGAATGATGGGCATTTTTCATTATATTTTCCATCAGTGTAATTAACATTGATGAGCGCCGAGATGTATCCTGCCTCTTTATGCTCGTGTGCACAAAACACAAAGTGCTTCTCTTCCAACAGGATGAACTGATGAAATACAAATGTAATACCGTGACCCTCGCTTTCAACTTTTACCGTCCTGTAAACTTTCGGGCAATTACACAGCTTCCCACGTTGCGAAGTAAGTGGGTGCAACAGCTGCAAAATAAACCTCTGCACCCCCTCCTGCAAGGCGAGGGTTCCCTCGACAGCTGCAGAGCATTTCACAACAGTCTGCCGGCGTCCCTGAACGCCACTACAGTGAAACTACCACTTTCTTGGGGGACATATTCAAACTTTATTAGACAGATCAAAGTGTGGAGAGACAGAAACGGGGGGAATGACATGTGACAAACGTTCTCGGTCGTGAGACATTGCTCTCATGAATCTGGAGATAGAGGTTTACAGGCACATAAAAATGATGTGGTCACGTGTCCGCAGCCACATTTTGTATGTACGTCGAGAGAGAGGCCTTCATTTTGAATCTTTACATATAATATAATTACGCCTATATGCCTGAATATTTCAATACATGGAGGATTTGAATCTTGCATTTAATCATTTGGTGAAACTTTGAGGAGATTATATAAGTCATATTTGAAGAGTTGGACCATGCTATATAATTTATAGAGGCCTAAGTTGTGGGTGGATTTGCTGTAATACATATTCACTCAACAAACCTCCAGCTTATGTTTTTTTCTATTTTATTTGAGTGACATAATTTCTCCGTATTTCTATTTAAATAAGCCAGTGAAGTTAGCGTTTAAATAGGGATCACATTCTTGAGATACATACTGCACCATTTATACATTCAGCAAATATTGAAGTATAATTTTCCAAGAGGAGGTTAAAGATTCCGTAGATTAGACTCAAATCTATTTGGGTTCTTCCGTCTGTCTTTGTGGTTGATGTTTGCAGATATTAATGAAACAATCTGATCAGAGGACTGACACCGAATTCTGGTTTTCACTATGAGAAGCAGCTATTGTTGAGTAAATCCTGTGGATTAACTTCCCCTCCGACTCCCAGCAGGTTTGGTGAATTCTTAGAAAGTCGTCATCCGGCCTTGTAATCACATGACATACACACAACCTTTAAAGAATAATTAAGATCCGTTATCTTTATACCTTTAAAGCTCAGATATTTTCTTTTTTGTCTCTTCAATCAAACAGACCTGTCAGATTTATAATAGAAACGTTTAATTAATGCAATAATCCCCGACCATCCTTCCAAAAAGACAGAAATCAAATGACTCTCTGGAATATTGCAGTTGGACAAAAGCTTCTCCGTTTCTTTATTCATATTCATGAGCTGGTGGACAATTTGAATCCGTCTCCAAAGACTCAAAGACTGATTCAAATCCTCTGACAGACTAGAAATTTCAGTAAGAGGACCATTGTTGAGCAGCACACTTCATTTTCAGAAATTCAGCATAATAATTTCACTGCTCGTTGTAATACAGGCTCTTCGAACTGGGAATCCTTGACTGAAACTTCTTTTGTTATTTGAGTTTTGTTCGGCATCAATCATTCATGTTGAAAGGATGGAGACACTGCAGAGATCTCATTTTTGTTTCAACATGAGATTTTGAGGGATTTTCTTAAGTAGCCTTTTGCACATTTCATTCATCCACTCACACCTTCAGGGATCGAGCTGCAGCGGAAGGAGGCAGCTGAAGTTTCAATTTGCTCTCGATGACCAGTGATCATTCGCCTTAAACATAATGAAGCGATGCCTGCTGGGAACTTTGATTTATGTCTAAATACATGAGGAATGACATCCACCTGTAAATACATATAAACTGTCCTTATCTTTATTAACCTTGTTAGCTGCAGGGGTTTATGTTCGGCCGTGTTGGCTGCTCTAACACTTTGGTCCAGACGGAAATATATCAACAACAAATGGCTGAAATTTGTACATACATTTATGGTGAATCCTTCTGATTTTTCTTTGCCTCTAGCGCCATCAGCAGATTTGTATTTTTGGCTTTTAGTGAAATGTCTAGACAACTATTGCCTGGACGAAGGTTTTGTACAGATGTTCATTTGGTGCCGTCAGCAAGTCAAAGTGAAATATCTCAGCCTGTGCTCGATGAATTAGCACAAAAAAATATGTGTACATTCATGGTTCCCAAACGATGACTAATGACTTTAGTGATCTTCCAGTTTGTGGGTCATGTTGTTTTGAGTGAGATGTCTCTTTAAACTTTTTTGACTGATTGCCACAAAATTTTGTTCATCTACTATTATCCATTCAATTTTTTCCAGTTACAAGTTACAAATAGCCTCACATAGATGTTAGCACATACATGGACTCTTAGTCTTGATGACCTTTAAATATGGTTTAATTGATATCTGACAACACCATGTAGAGAGGAGAGCCACCTGATGGATGACCGACATTTTTTATTTCTGGATCCAATTATATTAGTTTTGATTAATCTAACATCTGCAGACCAGCTCCAGCATGTTGTTCCAGTGCAATCCATAATAAAGTTGTTTGATGGATGAAATCATTTCTGAACACCTTATTATTTATTTACAATTGCTTTGAGTCCGTGTGGCAACTTACGTCTGGCGGTAAATTGATGTATAATTATTCAAACCCTTCAACAGATTACAAATGATCCATTGCTCATTTAAAATGATGGATGGGTGACTTATATCTTTCTATTTCGCCATCATCAGACGCATCCATCAGGCGACTATTCTTTCTCCTGACAGGATGAAACTGTGATCTTTCACGGTGATCAAAACTCGCACCAACCGTTACTTCTCTCCGTTCCCATAAATGACCAGCGAAGCGTCGGTAAATCACTGGCCAGCAGTCATAACTTGAGCCGCTTCCTTTATAAAGGACTTCTGAGCCTGTCTCGGCTGATGCATTTATATGAGCTTTACGTCAGAGAGCTCTTTTACTTGAGCGAAATGGACATCAACAGCAGCAAATGCTCAGAGAGACTGAGAGGTTTCTGTTTTATATGAGACACAGACGGAAGGTGGAAAGAACTATGATCACAGTTAAGGCCGTTATTAATGCTGATAATTATGATTATTAATTTCAAAGATCTGGGATCATGGAAACACAAGGTATAAAACCATCAGACAGGATTCAACAAATTATTTTGAAGAGAAAACAAAGATGAACATCCAAACTGTCTGTTGCAACCATCCATCACAGTTTATCGACTGTCTCCTGGGCTCAACTTTCTCCCACAGTTTCCTTTGTCTTTCCTGTGTAATGAAGGATTATTACAGCCACTCGCAGCGAAACTCACTTCAGATAATCTGGCTAAATTTTTTTTTTTTTTTTTTTACAACCTGTCTGATTGAATGGCTGCTGGTTTTCTTGCTCCTCACAAATATATTTTTGAGTACGATGTTATCGCAACCAATGGAATTGAGCAAAACCATGAAAATCTACCAAGCTGCAATAAACCTGCTTTACCCTTAAATCAAAACACCAAGACTCTGAAAGCAGCAGCTTCTTTAGCCCCAAAAATAGCTGCTGTAAACTCAGAAAGAGTAATGAGTTCCAAGTTTGAAATCTCTCTTCCTCATCTCTTTAATTCATTTTGTGTGTGGTCGCTGTGGAGGGCACATTCAAGGAACGCTGTGCCCGCTTTCACGCCTCTCACTCAGACGCATCATTTGTCATCGCAAGACACTTTTTTTTCTCCACCGCTGATTTATGTGGATTCCTGGCATCGAGGCGTAAAGGCGAACAGCTTACCTTCAGCACGGTGGATCCCAGCTCCAGACCCACCAGGACCGTCCTGTCCACCAGCTCGGCTATCCGGGGGTCGGCCACCTTCAGGGAGTCCTGGACCAGGTCCGTGACGTCCACCTGCCAGTCGGGTCCCAGCATGGTGATGACCTGGTCGGTGCCCTCTGTGGACGTGGTGTGGAACTGGGTCAGGACCTTGACCAGGGCCCGCTGGTACTGCAGGGTGCAGCCTCGGCTCACCCGCCGCTCGTCATCTTCGTCGTCGGCGTCGCTGTCTCTGGTGCTCCTTGGATGGAGACAGAAATAGTTAAAACAGTTAATGAAAATGCAAAAACTTCATGGTGTTGCAGATAAAGAAGCAGCGCCATCAGAAACCACCCATCAATGCCAGTTTTGAGAGTTTCCTTCAAAAAGGAACTGAAGTGAAAAACGTGATAAGCTAAAGTCAATACCAAGATTTGGCCAACGTGTTTGGAAGTGGCCACCAAACAATTCGGGAACCCCCTTTGTGTTAAAGTGATAAAATGGACACCAATCATAGCTCGTCGCTTCTTTAAACCGAGCAGCTGCTGCTAAATTATGCTCAGCGCCACCGCGATGCTACGTCTCAATTTGTGCCGTCTGTTCTTAAGGGTCTCGCTCATTTTATAATTTGACATCGCAACACTGATGAGAAACTCGGCACCACTCCACACAAATCCATCACATTGTCTGCTCTGATGTAGCGGCGATGAGGAAACAGTCCTCCAAGCCAGCGGGGTAGGAATGATAGGCACCAAAAAGCAGAGTTTTGGACCGATGCCCTTCTTATTTCACAGGAGCCCTGGGCAGCGGGGTTAAACATGCCAGGTGCATCCCCCACCGAGTGCAATCTGCTCTACAACAAGATGTATGAGTTGCCCAACTTCCCTCAGCAGGTTTGACAATCTGCCAGTTCCTACTTAAAAAGCACTCCTCTGCTTAATCTTTGCTTTGAATTAACTATCTGAACGACTCTAGATTCAGGAGAGGCAGCGGGGCTGTCAGCCGCCGACAAAGTCTATATATCCACACATTGATTCAAGGAACAGGTCCAATTATGAGGCTAAGCACTTCTGTCCTGGGGTCTCATAAACGCTTATAATACACTCACTCAACAGCAGAAAGCATTGTTGTGTGCACATTTCCACCTGTCCCGCCTCCTGGGTTTGATTATTAATTCATCTTTGCACGCTGCCCTTACACCTCATCATTCAGCACTTCAGCTCTGTATAACTTAACACTATGTGATGTTCAGGAATGAAAAGGCCTCCCGTATGGTTCCCATGGGTCATTGGAGGTACCTGCATCCATTCGAGCAACTTTAACGTCACCTCATGGACGTCTTCCGCTCTGATTAAGCTTTGGGTCATCACTCCTGCGTCCACGGTCGGTTGAATTTGTTACTTGGAGATGAATAAAAAATGTCTTTCACAGTCGCTGTGCGTTTTGTAACAATGCGGAAAAGCCACTATGAATTTAATACTTTGGAAATTATTGTCTTGACAGGTAAAAGCTACGGAGACGGGGAGCGACTGTCTCGTTGCATTAGTCAGGGATGTAACTGCATTAATACAAACTGCATGTGTGCAGTAAAATATTAACAAAACAAACAACACAAAAAATAGCCAACAGAGCAAAAAGCAACACAACAACCTGGTTTTACTGAAGCCATGAGGGGTTTCTAATGATCTTACATATGGATTCTGTTTCAAATATTAATTCACAGTTCTTGAGACTAACTAATAGAATTGTGCTCATTAATGTTTAATTTAACAGTTTCTGCTGATGTATGTATATATTATTATATATTATGGATGGATAATATTGTGAGTAATTGAAATGAATTTTATACAATATTAACATTACAGCTAACATTGAGTCAACTTTTGTCAGCTTCTGAAAGTTGCTGATTTGTCACCTTTGTTGTTTAATGAAAGTTTCAAAAACATGATCAGGGAAATTGTCCACACATTTCAGGGGAAATTAAAGGGGAATTCCACCAAGTTTGAACTAGACGTTTACTCATCACGAGGCCGATAAAACAGCATAATTTCGTCTGTGGCTATTGAGGAAACTATTGAGAAAACTCCCCTTGATGATGTCCTCAGGTTTTCTCAGGTGAGACTGTGAGACTACAAACTTACAACAGAGAGTCTATGTTGCAAACTACAGGTGACGACAGGTGTAGGTCTTCATCAGGTAGGAAAGGTCAAACACAAAGATGATGGGAAGATCATGGGAAATGTTGGATCCAGTGTTTTTGGAGAACATTCATTTTTTAAACTCTTGTGCCCTCCATTTTTTAGAATAGCCAAACTAAACAGCTGGAGTTTTGAAAAAAGTGAGTGCCCAAAACAGCAAACTTAATCAAAAGCCTGATGTTGTTTATCACCTCAAGAAATAACTTGACACAAGAAGACAATGAAATGAGAGACCTGAAGCTAAAACTGATCGTGGGTACGGGCACCTCTCCAGTCCACATTCGCTCTCGGGCCTGGACGTCATCTGGACTTCATACTGTCTGTCTGACAGTGTAGCTTCAGGACACGCAGCCGCTTGCTGTACTTAGGTTAGCAAGTTAACTCCACAGCAGACAGACGCTGAGGCTGCACACACACACAGTTACTCATTCAGTTAAAGGCAGAGAAAAACCCAATGAGACAGTCAGACTCTCTCTGTCTCTGTCAAGGAGTTTCACAACTCTTGGCTCAGGTCAGTGAAAGTTTACCTTCCTGAGTTTGTACCTGAAAATAAGGTTGATATTTTTTCTCCCCAGAAGAATATTGTCTGTTCTTATTAGAGTCTCTGATACAAGCGTACAAGCTGAAGCTTCAGTGCACACGGCCTGCCCGCCCGATTACACTTTCTTTCCTTTTTTAGAGCATGTTGCTGGATAATGCAGCCAGTGAGCAATTCTGCTGCACTGTAGCAAAGGCCCACTGCAGGCCAAGAGAGCTCGCTGCGCATGAAGGTTCACAATGTGTCACGTTGTGAAGTGAAGGAATGTAGGATGGAGAGAGTGCGAGAGAAAGGAAAATGAAAGAGCTAAAGGAGGCGAGAGAAAGAGTGTGGGAGGTTAGAGGTTGTGCAAAGGAGAGTCGGAGCGAGAGGAGGAAAACAAGCAGGAGAGGACGAGCGGGCGACGGGAGGCTCGAGAGGAGTTAATGAAAAGACAATAATTCAGCGCAACAATCACAAAATAAAGCTGCTTTAGCAAAGTCTGGTGCAGATAATCATCAAGATTTGGTGTTATTGGTTGGAGATGACTAATGAGCTGCATTACATAGTATCACACTTCCTGTTTCCCATCTTACTCAGTGGTATTATTTACAACGCTTTGAAAGCCTCATCATCCAATTCATTATCACAGCGCTGTGTAATGACTGTAAACAAACACGAGCAATGTCAAGACAAACACAACCTGCTATCTAACGCCAGAACGACTGTTAGTCCTTAGAATTAAGAGCATGTCTCGTAAATCCCGCCGCTGTCTGTCCGTCCTCTGCCTCCTCTGAATCAGCGAAGTTTGCCAGTGTTGTAGTGGTTGGCAGGGGTCTTCTTCTGTTGATGGCCGACGTCCAGGTTGTTGTTTTCAGTCACAAAGAAGATTCAAGTCTCGACGGTCAAGTTCAAGACCAGAGATCTAAAGTTTGGGTCTTAAAAAAGCCAATTTTTTGTACTGTTATTTTTTATATTTGTGTTTTAAACATCTATCTATCTATCTATCTATCTATCTATCTATCTATCTATCATATATGATGTGAGAAGTTGCACTTTGCACATGAGAAATGCCAATTTTGGAGCTATTGTATTTATTGATGAGATGGGAGGAAGTTAACAGGAAGTGAGGGGATAAATATAGGAAATGACACATGGCTTGACTCAAACCGGGAAAGATGTGATTGCACAATCACCATTTTAAACATCAACCATAGGTTACCTTTACATGTGAAACGTGTTCCTGACAAAACCAAGTGAAGAGACACCCAGAATCATTGAAACATCTACGGTGCAAACTCAGTAAAGACAAAGTAAGTGCACCTTGACTGAAAGTGTCTAGTCAGCGTTAAAACTGATGCTTTCACATGGGATGTCTTACAACTTATATGTGCAATATCTGAAAACTGCACGTGCCTGCATGTGATAAATGTTTGTTTTTTAAAATTATTTTTCCAGACTGGTGATTCATGGATCATCGACACCTTGGCAAAAAAGTGCAATTATGCTGAATGAGATGTAGCTGTATTCAAAACAAAACAAAAGCTGCTGAATCAATCAATCAAGAGATGCAAACATGCGCAGGAATTGATCTTTATCCTGTGAAGTAAAACCGAGGATGTCAGAGGAAGCCACATGACTTGAGCCCACAGCTCTGGCTTGTGTGGTTTTTTTATACTAAGGCCTAAAATTGAAGTGTAATCATTAATCGTTTTTTCAGTAAAAGCGAATGTATTTCAGTATATCACGTTTAAATAGCACCAAGTAAACGACGTCCTGCTGTTTTACTGCGACGAATCAGGCAACAAGAAAAAAAACAAAACACAATGCTATATCACACGATGTGTCCAACACTGCTGCCAGAAATATCAGCGAAAGCGAAGGCTCCTGTGGGAAGGCCAGTCTATTCTGTACGAGCCGCTTCGACAGTCCGCATGTGGCGCCATCAAGAATGATGGGAGCCGTCTTTGTCTGCAGTCGCCTGATGCTGCAAAGAACTACAGGGAAAAGAAAATTACACACGCTCGGTATATGACAGCGTGCGAGAAAGAAGCGCTCCAGCTGCAGAGAAATGAATTCCTCCGGCCGGGCTGCGTGGCAATCATCGCAAACTAAAATAGCTCACGAGGGGTCTTTGATGACTGTTTTCACTGAAGGCATGAGCCACGTTATATGCATAGAAAATGGGTTGGAAGAATTGCAGAGATACATACTTGAGAGGAACAAACTTTAAAAACCACACCAATTTGCTTGAAACAGCGAGTCCGCCTATTCATATTCGGGGAATGTCGAAAAAAAAAAAGGTGATATTGTCGTACGAGAGTCAGGCCGTCGGCAAACCCTGGGGCCTCACAAACACCGGACGAACACCATTCAAAATAACAAGGTCTGAACATCACAAATCTAATAAAAGCACATATATGATTCTTCATCTGCAGGCTTTAATAGGCTGCGTTTTTTTTTTTTTTTTTACAATGAAGGAATAAAACGAATGAATGGTGCTGAAGTGGAGACACATTTCACACATCAAAATAATATACCATCCAGAGCCCATTACAGCCCATTGGGGATCTTTGAAAAATGAGGCTATGCAAGATGTTTTCCAAGCACTCTAGGTCATTTCAAATACCTTAATTCTTCAAACAACTCCTTAAACACGCCATTTGTATTCAGGTGGAGTAGAAATGGATTTGGTCTTCGGTGATGTGCTCCGGCAGCAGCGACAGCAGCCACCCGCGCGACTGTTAATGCCGCCATTAAAATTTCCTAAATGAAGGGTTGTGGGCCTGTTTGTTACAGCTCCACGCATGACAAGAATGCAGGAATATTTTAATGAGCTCGGGCTCCTTAACCTAAGACCACATTTTTTCATCCGGGTCCAACCTTAATCTCCCACTAGTGCCATTTTTTCCCACATCTACAAAGTGTTATATTCTTAATGCACGGAGGCTGCAGCTCATTCATTTTCTTTATTGCCTTCTGTCGACAAAAGCTTCTTTAATATTGACATGAAGACCACACAACTGTCATTGATTCCTCGCAAAGCACAGAGAAGCATTTCATAATATTAAATTTCTAGTCATCATATGCTGAACATTCTGTAGAAAAGCTTTCTCTGGTACATTCAGTCTACTTTAAAATGTAGATATGCTCAAATAAATGAATTATCCCTTCATGTGTTTATTCATGTTACACCTTCATCTCCAGCTAACAGGGAGGAACACCACTTATTTGAGGACGGATATTATTTTATTTTTGATTTCAGCTGCACTAAGTGATAAAGTGAAGTGGTAAATTAGTGAAAGACAAGATTTTCCCAGCTGAAGTTTAAGAGTCCATCTTGGGAAATTGAGTGAAACCAAGTTTTTGGAAAAGGTTCAGAGTTGTAAGGGAAACAGACTTGATTATAAATAAATTAAATATTTGTGTTATATGTATATCCTCTGTTATTGTACTGCTGTATTGTTAGACATGAAGTCGTGGGTCGATGGTCTCTGAGAGACTGCAGCCACAAATGTGACTGTGGAGTTGAGCCAGTGTCTATCTGACACGGTCGCAACAAAATCTGAAGTAGATACACCCTGTTTTATTTTCTATACATACATATATTTTGTGGAGTTTATTGTTTGAAAACGTGTATTTTTTGTTCTTCATTTAGGTTTGCCATTTTTAAAAGATATATTTTACGCCATTAAATATTGGAATAAAGCATCGTCTGACATCTCTCAAATATATATTTCATCAGTGTACAGTTATAATAATTGTCGTCTATTTGTGTGTCTTACAGGAAACAGCAGAGATGAATATGCATGTGGGTCTTAGGAAGCAGAAGAAGTAACATCATGTTCCAGGATGAGTGTTGTATAGGAGCTGTGAAGGTTTTTCAGTACGCTGTATTTTCAAACCAGATGGCTGTGAAACTCAGATTTAACACTTCGCAGAGTCACAATGTGATTTTTGTGGAGGGATGACAGGTGTTTTTCTCATGTCTCAGAAATTGTTTAGCTCTTTGGTTTGATATATTTACATGTTTACAATATTTACATTCACAGATGGGAGTACAAATTACTTCGCTGAACATAAATGGTTGTCTTTTTACATCATGATTTTTGTTTGTCAATTTCATTTCAATTACGTTAATGCTAACCAAATATTAAAGGCAAATTTGGTGCAACAGAAAAAGAAGCTGACAGCCACAACAGCTTCATGTGAAAACAACAACTGGAACAACATCTGCTTAACTCTGACCATCACTCCGAGTTCTGATAACGCCTCACATTACCTGCTTGTTAGTCCAAAAACATCATCTATCCGAAAGCACGAATTCATTCGGAAAAGCTGGCTCCGTACTTCCTCGAAGGCAAATTAATTCTGCGTCTCGGACTTGTTGTATAAAATGGGTTCAGATGGGTAAGACACAAACATGACAACCTCGCGGATCAATTTGCACTTGAGAGCCTCGTCGTGCCGAGCGCTTTTCCGCTGTGTACCTGAGACGGGGCATCTAATTGGAGCAAAAAAAAAAGAGACTACACATAAAATCCTGGATAACAGAAGGGAAGGCTGGACTGCTTTTTAGTGTCTAATGTTTAAGACTGCGGGGTTCCATGCTCTCTGGATAATGAGTCCTCTGGTAATCATGCACAAAAATAGCATGTCGAAAATTTCCTCGGAGCCTAATGCATCCTGGCTCTGTTGCTTTTACCATCGGCTGCAGATAAGAAAAGGAAATAGACTAAAGGTATTTTGGAATGCTCTTCCTATTATATGAAAAATACAGCCTGTTCTGGATTATTACAGTTTGGGTCTTGTTCGTATGTTGCGGTCACATGGTGGTCATTTCTCCTGCTGATTGGTTGAGGCATCATTTTTATGTTGCAACATGGCAACAATAAGATCCGACATGGCAAAATTCATGAGCTATCAGACACGTCTCAGACAAATCAATCTGCTTGGCATTAAGCATAAAATGCAACATGAGCACTATAATCCCTCACTGCACAGGAAAGCTAAGTGAGTAGAAGTATGGTTATTATGGTTGGTCAGTGTTGAGGCAGGAAGTCGCTTTGTGAACTGTGATGAACAGAGAGTTGAGTTTTTGGACAGCTCATGTTTGCTTTGTATTCTAAATAAGATTTTGCTATTTTGGGGTTTTGTTTACAACCTGTTTGCTCATGTTGTCAACTTCTTTTCCCCAAATCTCAGCAGCTAAATTGTTGAATACAATACTATTATCACAGATGAAGCTATGAAAATAAGAGTTGCATGTAATTTCCCAGCATGCTATCCGCATTGCCGATTGTATTTGGACTCACCTTCGGTCAGGCAGGATGGGAACCCTCCAGCCTTTGATGAAGCTGAGGTTGTTGTCAGAAAGTTCCACCAGTAGGGGGAGCTTGGGCACCCAGACAGTCAGCTCCAGTGGCGCGCTCAGGTGCTCGTAGCTGAAGATGACCCTTGCGTTCATGGATCCCCGCGTCTCCTTCCCGTTGACGAACACGTAGTCGCAATTCATGGACACCTAGGACAGATCAGGGTCAGAAGTCAGACCATCTATATGGTAATGGTCACATCGGTGGCAGAGGATCTAAGTGATATGTGATGATATACGGCACAGTATGGATGCAGCTGTCGGCGCCGCAATCCATCACGGAGCATTTCAAGGTTGATACTTTCAGCGGAGCAACTGTACAGCGAGGATCTCTTATGTATGTGAATGTGATGTGAAAGTTCAGGGCGCATAAAGCATCTTTTCCACTACTTTCATTCTGTCTCTGCTGTTGGGTGAAACATAAATAATAGCACAGATAATTTCTTAATCCTTTCTAACATATACTCAATTCAAAGCTGCACAAAGAATGTTTGACCTCATCAGCTTAATTGATTTTTATAAATATCTGCTTATTCTGAATTCTGAATTTTGCAACGTGTTTCAAACAAGTTGGGACAGGAGCAACAAAAGACTGAAAGTTGTGGACTGATCCAAAAACACCTGTTTGGATCATTCCACAGGTAAACAGGTTCATGGGTAACAGGTGATAGTATCATGATTGGGTATATAAGGTCCATCCTGGAAAGACTCAGTTGTTCACAAGCGAGGATGGAGAGAGGTTCAACACTTTGTCAAACACATGATTGGAGAAAGATTAATACATTAACATTTTGTAAAAACCATTGTCAGTAAACACAGTTTGTTTGTAAATGCATTCTGATTTGATTCATATTTTGTGTTTTACAGAGAACCTTTTTGGAATTGAGGTTGTAAACAGTCTCAATAAAAATCGGCACTTAAAACCAATATGATCCATGTGACTCGATACCAGCAGGAACCTGTGGGAAGAGTCTGTGTATTTGTTTTGCCATGTGGGTGAAACGACTCTTAAAATGAGGCTGTGTGTTAATATTTATCTCAGCGCAGACCGTGTGCCACCGAGGCTGCAGACTTTTCATTCCACCCGCAGACTCTGTGGCCTTGATGGCACAGCGCTGAGAACCGCTGCTGTAAACACTGCTTACTGGCTGTGGGCTGTTCTCTAATCTAATTTGCATCTTTTATGCAGTCAAATTAGTGCTTCTAAGTAACCCAGTGTTTGTTAAGCATGCACAGTGTAAATTAGGCATGCAAGCCACGTCCTAACCCCACCACCTCTCCTGCCGATTCTCAGCATAATGATCTATGAACAATTATACAGACACATAATATGCCAACAAAAGCTTTTAGGCAAACACATAATTCACATCATATGGAGGCTGTCAGCAGTGTGACATTTCACATGAACTCTGCTTCATAACACCTACATGCCACATTAATAAATATGTCCACACTCCTCACCTTTTCACAAGACGTTCATGTAATGTGATATAATTTGTGGCACAGCAGAGGCATGAACTGAGACACCAATTCAATATATGGAAATTTCTAAATTTAAGTCTTAGCAAATGCCATTTTTAACTTAAACCCATTCTTTAGCTTTCCCATCGAGTCAAAAAGCTCCAGCTCAATTTGAATTATCATAAATACTTGTCCCCCTCTAACACTAAATTATTAACTGCAATGGATCTGGAGGGCTTTGCTTTTGGGCTCCCATCGAAGATTTATCTAGTGGTGGGAGGTAGCTGGCATTGTAATCAGAGGATCTAATCTCCCGCAAATGGAGGTCGGGCTGGCCAGTCTTCTCAGGGCTGGGGATTCATCATAACTGGGAGGAGGTCTGGGTAATATAATTCCCCCTCCATGCAGACAGGCCGGAGCGGGGGGAGGAGGGCGGGCGGTGGAAGGACTTCTTAAGATGACAGTCTTTCCCTCTGGTTCAGTTAATGCAATTTTGCAGGCTTTGACCTTATGGGCTGCCACAGTAACCAGCTTTTTTGTGTGTTATTGTTCCGCCTGCTCGTGTGCCGGCTTATCTGTATGAAGCCAGTTACAAAAGAGAGAAGAAGAAGTAACTCAACACAACGACCCCGGCCACCTTGATTAATCACAGCACGGCTGGCTGTATAAGAGTCAGTCGAGAACATCTGCCTGACATGTACTCTCTTCTATCCTAAAGCCACGCAAACACACACGCACGCATGCACACACACGCAGGCTGAAAACGAGCCTGAGCTGCAGTGCCGCTTCAGCTCCTGCGGCTATTGCTGCTGATAAACTTGGCCGGCTAATTGCAAGTCAAAAGCTGTTAGCAACTCTGGGTATCAGTGGCCCTGTGGGGGCTTGCTGAGGAGGGCTTTCACACACTGAGCCGCCACATGGCGTCACGCTGCTGCTAATGCGCTGTGGCATCTTCCATGGTGCCAGCAGATTGCCTGGGTGGAGACAGATCATCAAGACAAGTGCTGCCTGCATTCGGTCGTGCACCGGTCACATGATGCACCGAGAAAGACCGGCCCGGGTTAATAAAGGTGAAGACACCTCAGGACCTTTCACACATTCATTCCATAACATTAAGTGAATTAATTTCCCCAAACGGTTCCAGCGAAGGCGGCAGCGTCCGTCCTTCAAGCGAGCGATGCTTTAATGGCATTTTATTACGATGTGGTCATTCACACAGCGCAACTAATACGGCAAAATGTCTGTTCATCCACATGCTGAGCCAATAGCAGCACATTTCTTCACATAATCCAGTGTGAAAGCTGAGCCACATTTTATTCTATCATGAACAGTCAGACTGCTAAAACATATTTACTGCCATTACATCATCACCTCATTATATACACATGACTTCTTGAAGGGGTGTTTCAGTGTAAAAGAAGAATAGTCAAAATCGAAGCAGCAGAGGCAGAGACATCCTGACTTTTAGTGTGGGTCAAGATCCAAAAACACTGGATCCTACTTTTCCCATAATGCAACTCCACAGTATATTTTGCTCAACCCTTCCCACGTCATACTTTCCAAACCACCAGTTGGCACTTTCCAAACCACAGTGGCACAGACATCATATTAAACCTGCAATAATGGATTTTTTGGCCTCCGAGTAACAAGTTGAGAAAACAACATTTACACATTATCACCTCTAAAGAATGTATTAGCAAACATTTGTTTATTTCCACATCCTGCTGTTATAGACAAACTGTCAAATATCATTAATTTGAAATCATGTTTCTGGCCACCTGGTGAATGGAAGTTCAATATTCTCTCTCTTTCTGCTCTGTTTCAGTCACATGTTTACTGATCATGAGGGTGGAAAATAATTCAAAATTCACAATTTTATTAATAAACCAACAATCTTCTAAATAAAATAAGGAGAGAATCAAGAAGGAATCGATGATGTGAGCAAGGTTGTGATAAAACAATAAACAATCTCATGTACCATTTTGATGTTTTCTCTTGAAGGTTTATGTTCTGTAGCTGCTGGGTAGATAAATGCACTTGCCCTGACAGCACAGTATATATATTTTAATTTATAGTGCATGTTGGACATTTAGCTTTTATTTGACAGCAGGAAAGGTCAAGAGCGAAAGGAGATGGCATGCAACATCCTGGATTGGAGCCACAGTTTCATGGTGTGTGTTGCAGATCTACAAGCCTCCTGGTCGACCTGAAGCACAAAAAGGTCTTTATAAAAATGATTAAAAAAAGACCCAACTAAATAAAACCAGAAGCCGACAAGAGATTCAAAATTTACCATGCTGGAGCTGCGATTATCCCAGGAGTGGTCAGAAATGGAGACTCAGCTGGGCAGCTCAAAACTGCTTTTATTCCGGCGTTGGTCCTCCGATTTCCTTGGAGTGTATCAAACAGACTACAGGAAGTCAAGGCATTTTCTCTCCCACGTTTCAATGTCGATGACAAAGAATAAATCGGCGCGGAAGACAAATTGAGCCATCTCAACGTGACATTACATGGCAAGTGTTTCCAAACACAAGCCACAATCATCCCGGATTTTCAAATTTAAATATTTGCTAAATGAACTGTGGCGGCTTTGTGCCAAATGGAGTTTCCAGTTAGGGATAACATATGTATTAAATGAGCACTGAATGAAGGCTGACATATGGCTAGCATTACTGGGATTGTGTCTCGGAGCTGTTGTGAAGCTTTTCTTCGTGTGATGGATGCATCCTGGCTTCAAGAGCAGTGAAACCAATGAGTTCATTTAGCTCTGTTAGCTAAATGAGCCAGCCCCCATTAGCCCGTTGTTGGTAGGATTAATGATGTCGAGCGTGAGAATGATATGTTGTTCTGGAAAAGCCGGGACCTCTGGGATGCCTACTTGGAAACAGTTTGGATGAAATAAAAAGAAATGCTCATATTTTTTTTTATTTATTATCGTCAGTGATCCGATACTTCAAAGCACTGAATAACTACACTATATGGCCAAAAGTATGTGAACACTGAACATTACACCCACGTGTGATTGTTGAACATCTGCTCTTATAGAAAGCATTCCCACAAGATTTGGAAACCTGATTGCAGGGGTTTGCTCCCATCCAGCCACAAGAGCATTAGCGAGGTCCGACACTGATGTTGGGTGATAAGGTCCGGCTTACAGTCGGCGTTCCAGCTTATCCGAAAGGCTTTGAACGGGGTTAAGGTCGGAGCTCTGTGCAGGTCAGTCTAGTCCTTTCACACCATGCAGTGAAAACAATTTCTTTATAGACCTCACTTTGTACACAGGGGCTTTGTAATGTTAGAGCGGGAAATGGTTTTTCCCAAAATGTTTTCTCCAAATTTGGAAGTACTGGAAAATTATAATTGCATGCCGTAGCATCAAGATTAGCCTTAATGGGAACAATGTGGTCCAAACAGCTCCGGACTAAAATGCTGGAAAGGACGTGTTTTTTTTTGTTGTTGCTATTTTCGGGAACTAAATTTCTGGCAAGACGATTAAAATCAGGAGACTCATACAGGAGGTGGACGTCCCATGGTCTTTTGGTCATTACTCTTGCAAGAGGACACATCAACCAAGCATCAAGAGACGCTGTAGCTGGATGTGTCGAGCTCTTCTTCAAGGCGTCTTTTACACATGCATCCGCAAACATCTGGCACATAATATATCAGTTTGTCTGGCATGAAGTCCCATTTCTAGTTGGCATGCAAAAATAATTCTGGCTTCTCCTTTTGAGGTCACACCTTGACCTCCAACTGGCCAAAAGTATTTAAGCCCTGACCTAAGAGAAACAACACTAAATAATACCTGCCGTCTGTAACGTGCTTTGAACTAAATGAAAACACAGCAAGGTGAAGTCCAAGGATTTTGATATTTCCACCACACTAACCTTCAAAATTGGGGTTGTGCATATTTACAACAAGGAATTCAAGCTAACTCATCCAATACTAATGTCTTGCATCTTCTCCTGTACAATAATTGCTGCAACTTCTAGCAGTCATTAAACCCACTTTCACCCTGAGCTACATTATTTGCTCATTTCTTGTCTTTTAGATGCTGAATTCGGAGATGGGCTGATGGTAAATGTGTCACACTAATATGCAGAGGTAGCAATGATGAAGGAGCTTTCAATCAGGTATAGTATGTGTGGCAGGACGGTCGCAGTCATGTGATGTGTGGACACAAGGCCTCATCTCTATCCTCAGATGTCTCATATGAGTCACAGTTCCAGGGGAGAGGATGATCAGTGGGGGGATGGTTGTTACTTATGATGGCCGGCGAGTCCTCCCCAACCCTTGACACACTCTCACAGCCTTCCCTTTTTTCCATCCTTTCCCCACCTTGTACAAGCAGGGTGCCTTAATAATTTCTTCTGCACATGCACACACACACACACACACACACGCACAGACACACACACACACAGCTTCAACTGTGCACACACAGGATTGGCTTATCTGCTATAGGCTCACGCTGCAGCTTAGTTATTTCAGAAGAAGAAAGAAACTAAAGAAATAAATAAAAGTTCCAGTAAAGAAAAATGACAGCCTCTCACCTATTTTTACTCTCAAAGTTGAGAGGGAAAAAATACAACCGCCTGTGGGTTGGCAAACATCTAAATGAGAAGAACGCCGGGCTGAAAATAAAGCTTTATTCAGGGCGGAAGTTCGGAAAATTATTTTAGTTTAAATGCTGTTTGAGTAGCAGGCTCGCGTCGGGAGGCCAGGAGGCAAAGTGACAAGGTACTGGAAAGCTTTGTGGTGAATGTATTTCACATTTGTAGCACCCAGGATAAAAAAAGCGGCACGCTGCAACTAAAACAAGACGATCTGATTAGAACAGATTGCTGTGACTTTTGGCATGACAGCAAAGTGTGTGCTATTAAAAAAAACCCAACAGTAAGTCGGATGTAATGGAGTGTCCTGCTGTTGTCGAGCTCACGGTGAATCTTTTATTTCTGTATTCTGGGGGACATTTTATTGAACTGTCATGACTCGTGTATTTCCAGGGCCTGAAGGGCTCGTTTTAAATTAGCCTCGAATGTTCAATGGCAGGGGCACCGAAGCGAGCCCACTCGATATCACATGGCCCGGCGCTTTGTCTTTAATGGATAATGAAAAATGATAAACGACGCGGCGAGGCCAGCCATCTCAATGCAACACCTGTTCTTTTCTATTGACAGCACAATGCAATACACCACAACTGGAAACCCCCCCCCCCCCACCTTCAAGTAACACGTCCGTACAGGAAATTCACGGGTATGAACTCGCTTATGAGTTAAGTTCACAGTTTAATTTGTTCTCAGGTGTCAGAGCTGCATTGCAGCGAGAGTCGGGGTTAGTTCGTTCTATCAGAGCGAAAATATATTGGACAGATACTGGTCTTTTAATAAGAACAGATACTGGGCCGTCACAGCCGATATGACTGAAGTCAGTATCTGATTGGGCTTTATGGCTTCCTGGCCTCAGTCTGTAAAATCTACAATCAAACCTGCCTCTGACCTTGAGGTGCTGCTAAACCACCCAAGAGGATTTCATTAGTCTGACTTGATATGATTTTTATTATTCAATGAACACTGGGTTTCTCGACACAGACTGGATTCAGAATTCTTCAAACATAATGAATGTGGTTAAAGATTTCTGTTATTGGTTGATGATTCACAAGCCTGGCATGTCAAAGTTTATCATCCTGTGAGTCACGTCTGATCCCTGACGGCTGTTTTACCACAGTGGATTCACATGCGGCCGTTACTCTATTCAGAGCTTTTCAATAGGAATGTTTCCATGAGGAGAGTTGGAGAGGTAAGATGAGCTGGTTCAGGTACCATCCAGATTCCTTGGTTAAATCCATCTTTAACCAGAGCAGGAGGTTAAAACATCCTGTATCTGTTCTGATAAACACACGGAGATGGCCGACACTTTGAGACATCTGGCTACAGACAGAATTTATTTGTTCACAAAACACATGCTGGGAAATTTAGTGTCAACCTGCTGCTAATTAGAAATTAGGTGTACGGCAGCGGGAACAATACACAATCAACATCCTCTTTCATCACGCTGCCACTTTCACCCTTTAGTGCGACAAACGCGTGTTCGACGCGGCACGTGTCGAAGAAATGGATGAAAACTGGTTCGTTAGTACAGAGTGTGACACACCTTCGAGAAAACAAACAATTGAAGAACAAAAGGAAATTAACAAGTACAGACAGCTCAGATTGTCCCAGTTTTAAGTTTTAAAACACTGAAATATCCCAGTTTCCAACATTAACAACAAACAAATTGTCCCAGTTCTCTCAACAGTTATAACGATAATTAGGGTTCGAGCACCAACAGATTTTTATCTTTGACCAAATGAATTGCATTTTTACTGGTGCTCAAAATCAGATAAAACTTTGCACAAATAAATATATGTGATATGTGAGTGGATTAGACAAAGTAACAAAATGACCTCCCAGAATTTCAGTTATTTTTAATTTATCATTTTGAAATTTACAGTGGTCACACTGTAATTCCTGCTTTGAGGTTAATCTGATCATCGTCTTAAACTTGGTCAACATCTATAAATGATGAGAAGTTCTCGTGAAACGGTGTGTCCATGGTCAGACAGAATTTCCAAGTTTTGCCACGGAACAGGAAGTGGTTTTTAACTGTACATCGACATTTACATGCCAATGTTCAAGTTAATCAACAAATTCAACACTGACTTGTCCAAATGGGTGTCAATCAGTCAGTGTTTCGTCGTCAAGGCTGTTGTTCATCATAGTCTGTGACTGACAGACTCATTTATGTAGACTATGACTCATAAGTCCGTCTTTTCTAAAGAGCTCCAGGAGGCGTTCGCCTTCCTCCGTAAAGTACCTGGCAACGAAAATGCTATGTTCGAAGCGTTGAAAGGTACGTTTGTTCACTGAGCTAAGTGCTGAAATAATTATAATTAAACAATAATAATTAAATCCTGATGAAAATGAAATGGTGACTGCATTAGAGCATGAATGTGTGGTCGGCGACACTTCAGAGTCAAGGATTGGGGGTTTGAAAATATGGTCACCATCTGAAACCTAAACTGTTTTTTTTCTTACCTTAAAATGTAAGTTACTGATTTTAGTTTCATTCAAAAAACATGAATATATTTTCAGTTCGGGTTTGATTGCCTTAATCTGTCTGTTATGGACCTTTATTAGGTGCAACTACAACCGAGCTATTATTTGAGACTCAACAAGGTGCCTTCTGGGTAATTTGTTCAGTCCTATCTTGTCAACTTTGTGCAGGCTTTTTTTTATCCACGCATGCATTCTGCAAATCTTCTATTATACTTCTCTTTTTATGTTGTCCCTTTATTATTGAAATGTCGTCTCGTAGCTCATTTTACCAAGTCTGCTTTTGGAAATCTCTATATTAGGAAAAGTTATTATGTCGAGAGGAAACCTGACAGCAGGAATGAGGCAGTCTGTGAATTTGAATATGATGATACACAACACATGCTGTTTGCTTCGTCTAAGGTCACATCTCCCCTCACACCATCACTTTTAATATGATCAACAGAGCAAAATGGCCCAGTGGCACTTCACTGCTCTGCCTATACAATTATGCAATCTGCCTATAGAGCCATCTATTATGATCGTAATTGACTGGAGAAAATAATAACGGCGTAATCACAGCCTCTAATGTGCTCTGCAAGTTGTTGTGATCCCACTTTAATTTATTTAATCAACAAACGAGACTTGATATTGTACTCTCAGCTTGGATTCCCTGCGAGTGTGAGCGGTAATTGTTCCCTGCATCCTGAGACGCCGGTGTTGTATCTGCCTGCAGCCATCACAGCTAAGTGAACGACGAGAGGTGGTCGGCTTCGCACTGCAGCACATCAGGTGAACACAGGAATGAGGCGTCTCTCTGACAAGCAGGTGTGCTGCTTCAAAAAGAATATATAACTCTGGCTTTTACGACTCCCTCGCAGCCGTATTGATTTATATGTTCATGAACATCCACTGATATTATCTGAGGCATAAAGCAAGAATCAGATCAGGAGTACAAACAGAGCAGAAAGTAGTTTTCATCCTTTCCTGATGTTGTGACTGTGGAGCTGAGCCACTCCCCGGTATTAGAGGAAGAGTAAAGGGATTACATTTTCTAAATTGACATCTTCTCCCAGATAGAGAGGAAATCAGTTTTACTGTACCTTAACAATGTCTTCATTGGAGGACTTGCACTGCACAAAGGCTGAGACGTCAGTGACGGCTCCATTCATCTCTATGGAGACCATTTTGACAGGAATGGCCACGGTGCGTCCGGTCAGAATGGCCGTGTTGATAATCTCAGTGTCCTACGGAGAGAGAAAATAGATATTCATGAAACAGTGGGAAGCAGAAAGTGATTTTCCTTGATATTTCATCAGCATTACTGATGTCCACATTTGAAACCATTACCACCAGGACTCCTGAGTCTCCCAGGTGATAATCTCAGTGGCAGGCCAGAACTCATTTTACTGAGACGTCTTTCGTTGGATTTCATCAACTGACATTTTCATTTCAAGTGCTCCGTTCATCGAGCGGAGCGACTGGAAGGAACCGAAACGGGGATGAAAAGGACAGAATTTGAAGAAAAGTAATAATCTTCGCCTAAATCATTTTAGGAAACACATGCAGTTTAATGGGGTCCTCCTAGGTAAATCACAGCATCAAGCTTAAGATTCAGACAGACATAAAAGACATGACATTTACTGCACCGACGGACGGGATCAGATGCAGCTATTCATTGTGCTACTTTAGGTTGAGCGCATAAGTGGAAATATGACTTGAGTGTTAGAAGAGATGGGTTTTGTCACAGCAGGAATCTCATTAGGGATGGATGCCACTTATCAAAAATGTGTCTCTGACGTGCACAGCGACAGAAAGTGCGACAGGAAGTGATGCTGTCATCATAATGTGCGAGAACAAAGTGTTATGCTAATATAAAAAAACATCTATTTTAATTATAATAACTTTTTCTCTCTCACGATTTTATGCATTTATAAAATTCTGTTTCACTCCTGTTTGCTTAGTGCACCCATTTTTTGCTTATTAATCCACTCAGGAAGCTGTATTATTATTTTAATGTGAATCATTTTGCCATGAGGGTATTGGAGGAAAAAAGTATAAGTATGGTTTTAATTAGGCAAAACAAGCAGAGAAAACATGGAGGAATTCATTAGAGAATGTGTCTGTTGCTCGTATTACTGGATCTCCATAACAGCGTGACTGCTATACTGCATTTGTTCATGAACGAATACATGTATGAAAATAATGTTGCATAAGGAAAACTATGCATGAAAGAAAAGCCTTTAATTTTCCCTTATTATGGATTACATCTACACAACATATACACAGTACACTGAAAATCAAAAGGGATCAAATGGTGATAAATCCTGCTACTTGTACAAAAATGATTTTAAAAAAAATCCCTGGACTCTCATGAACCAGGCATGAACAAGACCAAGCCTGTTAACCCATCTACATTTTTATTCTGAATGCACCAGAATGCAAACAGCCAATTAAAATACTCACCAGTCCCTCAGCTACATTTGAATTGATTCATTATTTTTTTTTGCATATCATGTAAGTTGCAAGAGGATAACACATTTCCTCATTTGTTGTGCAAGAGTATCCCAGAAGAGACCATATAAATCTCCTGAAATCAAAATACTGCCAACACTTATCTTTAACTCTTAATAAGGTCCAGAACTGTTTATTCATACAGGAAATATTACATGTAGTTTTTTTTTAAATCAAGGCATTTACTCTGTTGAACCTTAGACAAAAAACAAAAGTAGTCAGAGCTCAATGGTCATTATGTATGACACTGAACTTTATTTCTGAGAGTGACATAAAGCACTGAGGTACACTGATGTAAAGAGGACCTAATGATAAAATCTGAAGCTTTTATTTTATTTCATTTTACAATTTATGTCTCTTTAAAATTGACCAACAAAAAGGAGAGAGTGGGCATGCAAGCATGGAGCAGATTCATATTCCAACAGAAGCTACATGTGAAGCCAAATCTACATCAATATAATTGGTAATAATTGAGGCAATTATTTTCATTTAGCATGGACTTCACAATTGTTTTTAATTCAGCTTGAATCACAAGCTTCTTTAATTCAGTTTCTTCCCCAGGCTTTTCCAAACAGCTGGAGAAGAACACATTAAAGCTTTCTGTGCCATCTAAGCAGAACAACTTGTGATGCAGGCTGAAAATACTTATGACAATGCACTTTCTCTGAGTGGCAACAGTGCCCTCAAAAAGTGCATTTCCATCTACCTGCTGCCTGTCTTGCTGTATATTTTCAATTTGATGAGAAAACTGGAAATTCATGGTGGACTATAGTTTAGTGTTTTTATGAGAGAAGATTTGAAAGTATGACATTTGAACCAGCTTTTACTTTTAGGCTCACTCTTAAATCATTTGCATAAGCACAAAAAATAAGAGAAGACCCAGTATAAAACCATTGGGAACTCCATTAAGTACAATAAGTTAATGAGAAAGACAAAACTTTCAAATGACAATAAAATGGTGAGAATTTAGGTGGAAACAAATACAAGTGTTACAAAGAAAAAAAAGAAAGAAAGAAATTTTTGTCTGTGACATTTTCCACAGATATAATGTTGGAACCACAGTAAAACCAGAAATCCTGTTAGTATGATGTCAACATGATTATCCACAGCTCATTTTCACAGTCTATTTTTGCTGAGCGGGAGTCGAGCTTCTCTGACCTGTTGACATGGGCGCAGAAATGAAAAGCAAGATTTTCCCCAAGTCTCTGGCGAAATGCTTGGTCAGACATTCCTTTGATAATCAACCTCTGCTTAGGCTTTGGACAGATCAATAAAACGGACGCAGAGCTCTGCTTCTCGTATGGGGAATCAATAATATCATTCACAAGCTTCACAGCAGCGGCAACAGTGCAAAGTCCAGACGGATACCTCAACAATAAAAGCTTTAGTAGATAAAAACTCTATGAACCAGTCGGTGAGATAGTCCACACTGACAAGTTATAGAAAAAGGGTTGTAATTATTCACAAAGGTGACGTCTCAGTTGGACAGTCTGAAGACGTACATACTGAAGGAATCTCATTAGTGAGCTGGTTAATGTTAAAAATACATGTGGTGAAGGAGTGAAATATTCAGCTGCTTTCAAATACTAAAGATCTGAGTTGTCAGGCTTTAGTTTATCTTGTTGTGACAAGGCTTCAAAAAACTTCAACATCGACACAACATTTCCTCACATTCAGGAGCAACCAGACACGCAATGTTAATTAAAACAACCCAACATGGATGTGTCGGACTTTAAACAGGCCATCATGCTGTATGTTCTGGAATATGGAATAACGCTTTATCATAAATCAAACAGAGCTCCTTTGAGTTGTGAATCCAATCAGAACATCACAGGCCACATTCTTTGTTTATGCATTATGATCTCTTTTGTGAATTGGGAGTCAGTGTGCTTGATGTCAATCACATGACCAAGAATTTTCTGTAATAGGAAATAACTTTATTCTGACTGAACCTCATGATTAAACCTTTCCAATTCTTACTCTTTTATTCCAGTATTTTACCTACATTTGTGAGGCAGAGCAGCTTTTTCTCACTTTATGAAACATGGCCAATTTATGGGAAGCGAAACAGCAGCAGACCTCTGTGGATAATTGACTGGACTCTGGGGCAAAATCCTAATTGAAAGACATCATCCCTAAGCTGTACTTGCTGTTTTTGGCATCTGGTAAGTATTAAACTACACAAGACACTTCACGATTACATGTGAGCTGCTTTGGGGAAAGCTAATTACGCTTACCTGGAACAAGAATCAGCCGTCGCTGCACAGAGATATCATTTCAGTTAATTACTATGTTCTGTACGAAGCTTCAAAACAGTTATTAGATACCCTGTTTAATGCTAAAACATTTTTTATAATTCCAGTATCACACTGAACTAAATTGGTTTATTTTGGCTGCATTTAATATATTTTGACACTGGAGTAGAAAATAAAGCACTTGACGGCTATTTTAGCAGGACTAATGTGAGATATGAGCCAGATGCACCACAAATTATAATCATTTCTTTTTCCATTTACATTCATCTTCATAGAGGATAATAAAACAGAGATAATGTCTCAGATACAGGAAAATGTTCATCTTAAGATTCAAACTCAGATCTTGCATTGGACCATTTTGAATTCATTATGATCAATTGGAAAAAATGCACAGTATCAATTTTTTCTAAATTACCATCCTGACAAAATTGTCATTGTCTTCAGCTTTTACTTGAACTGTTTAAGATGATCTCAGTAATTAATTCACAGCTTATTAGATCAACAAATGATTTTAATTTTTTAAAGATGTGTTGACAGATTACAGATTGCAATCCCATAAATGTAATCCATTACTGTGTAGTCTTGTCGGAACTGCCCTCAGGGTCTCGGATGAACAAGCACTGAGGCGAGGTTACTTAGCGTGAGACTTCTACCATCTACAACCTCCTTCTGAATAATGTAAACAATACATTTCCAGATCTTTATGAATGCACAATACATAGATGTATAAAATGTAATGCGTGACTTCAAGGTTTGCGCGACACAAAACTTCATTTCTTATTTAACATCTGGTAGCCTCTGGAGTGGAGGATCTGGCGTTACCTCCCGCTCTGCGTTGTCCTTCCTGCTTCCTTTCCCACAGTAACAAGAATAACCTGTGAAAGCTGCCGTCGTGTTATAAGTGACCTAAACTGTAAAAAGCCTCTGGGTTGATTTAACCTTAGCAATCTGGAATTGTTTCTCCCTTCACATTGTAAATTCACAGGTAATTCCACCCTTCTCTTCCTCCATCCTCCCCTTATCTGCAGCAGGTCAACTGTGGTTGGCACAATCTGTGGGCTGCCAACCAGAAAACCCTCTTCTTCATTCTTTTTACCGTCTATTCACCGGCTCCTCTTTCTTCCTTTTCTCTCTCCTTCCTCAAAAGTTACTGTCGAGGGTTCAACCTAGACCTTCATCTTTGTTGTTCTGTTTAAAACAAAAAGCATGTATTTGGAGACAGAATCACCTCCCACCTCTTGATATCAGCAGTTTTCTGAAAGTGCTGATCTGTTCCACAAGCTGTCAGTGGGTGTATGGCAGCAGCGGAAAAGTGCTGCTTGGTTTAAACCTAACCTTAGAACCTAACCTTGATGTTTTTTGGGGGGGCTATTGCATCTTCTGACCTGATTCCTTTTCTGTATTAAAAGCCCTTCAGACACATCGGCTGATTCGATGAATACACGGCGGCCATGTTCTCTGTGCTCATTACAGTACATTGGTTAAACATAAAAACATCACCTTTGTACTTCGGTGCTGCTTTCTGTTCTCGTGAGAGGTTAAGAGATGCTTGCAGGGTCGAACCCACACTGAGAACTCAACTTTCACAGCAATTATTACTGGTCCTCCATTGAACAATCAATCATCGCCGTATTCACCTCACACTAAAATAACCTTGAGGGCTGTTCAAAGCCCAACAGGCAGGAGAGGTTGAAACACTGGACTGGTAACACTGAAATCACTCTTTAAAGCTGGAGTGTGGATTTTACATATAAATGGACGCCATTTACATTCAAGCCTTGGACAAAATGAGTTCACACAATGCCGATTAAGTCGATCATGGCCAAGTAAATCTCATTTCTCTGTTAAATCTGGTGTCTGACTTGACTGGTAGTGATTTTACTTTAACCAGCAATCATTGGTTTGTCAGAGGTGAAGTGAGGAAGCAGCTGTGTATGGAAACTATTAACAGTGATGCAATGTAATGTAAAAATGAACTCCTGTGGTGATAATCAAAAAGGCAAATAAAAACCAATATGAGCAAAAATAAATTATATTTTCAGATAAAGGCTTTTTTTCCCAATTCGACTCAATGTGATTACAACTTATAATTAAATGTACTTCTTTGGTTTGAACTGAGCTGAGGAGGGTCACTGAAGTCAATTCTTTACTTCAACAGTCTGTACAACAGTCTCGCAGCTACATATCATCCCATTAGGCTTCTGAACGAGCTGCCATGATGATGAAGTTTTGTTTGCTCTAATAAGACCACCTGTTTTCACTTCATCAATCATGTATCAGGGGTTTCGCCGTCGTTTCACCGTGTCGCGTCTCCTGGTGGGACGAACTGGAACGTCCACTTTTTGTTTGGATGTCATTTACAACCCAATTAGTCACCGCGGTTGAAATGATGGATTAAAGCTCATCGTTCAAAGGGGCCGCAGGTGATCTGCCCGCAGGACTCGGGGATTTCAGAATCGATAAATGTTGCCCGACGAGCAAAGGTTTTCAGGTCAGTCAGACTCTGAAGTCTCTTTTGCACCAGCGTCCTTTTCATTGTGGCTTCTGACAGCTGAGAGTAATGAGCAGGTTGGGTTCTGATCTGAGACAGCCTCAAATTTGGTTTTGAAGTATTTGCGTCACATGTCCGCTTCAGATACTTGATAGACTAATTGGAAAGACTGAGAATTTACAGGGAGTGAAAACTTTCTGATCACGCCTGAATTGATTTAGTCTTAGTGTTTTACAGGTCATCTTTCAAAATAAGGGCCAAGTCTTCATTGTCTGTCTAGTATACACATGAGTCTTATGTTTAGAGGCTGCAGCTAAAACTCATTCAGCGATAGAACCATCTACCCATAGATCTACCAATTAATACAGAGTGCAGAGGTGTCAGGCAGCGATGGGAAAAAAGCACTTCCCGCCATCTTGCTCCCGAATGTAAATTTCACAAGGGAAAGTCACACAGGCATAAATCTAATCTTTGCAGCGTAGCTAAGCACATCTGGGTACAAGATGCCTGCGAATCCCAAATTTCAAGGGGACCAGAGATACGAAGTGAACCTTATGTTAGAACAGATGCGCCGCACACAAAGTCATAACTGCAGCTCGAGTATATTTAATGGAGCTTTTGATGAAGAACAGCTGTAATTATGCAAATATATAAAAGATAAGCAGGACTTGAGCATCTACATTTTTTTAATATTAGAAGAAATAGATCTTCATTTTTTTTATATTGTTGTAATATTTATGTATTTTATGAGCGACGGTGGGCGACAGTGAACATCCCGTTTCTCCCAGAGCTGCAACAATGACCTCTGCCCTCCGTAAACACTGCAATGCGCCGCCCTCAGAAAAAAACCCTCTCATCCAGCCACTGCCAGACTTTTACTCACCACCTGCATCCAGTCTCGATTATTTACCATGCACAGTAAATTTTCATGAGCAAACATCACATGGGTTTGGACTTTTTTTTTTTTTTTTAGTGAATGAAGCAAGAGAGACACACAGACTCACAGGAGAGGAAGTGGGCAGGCGAGGCACAGCCCGAGGTACCCGGCACCTCTTGCTTGATTAATTTCCCTTTGTTCCCATAATCTGTTTACTATCCTCGCTAATTGCCACCTTTCACGAGGCAAAGAGACGAGAGAAGCCCCGATTAAAAGAGTAATAGACACTTAAGTGTTCTGGGATTGGTTGAATTTCTTAACAATCAGCGAGTCTTTGCAGAGTGTAGGTGCTGGTCTGGTTTATTTGTTTCAGGCAATGCACCTGTCTGTGTTATATCTCCTGCTCTGTGAATGGTATTTACTTATATACAAGTATATACAATAAGAAAAGCTATAGTTTCAGTTTGGAAACAACAGGCCTCACAGGATCCTTGACACACAGAGAATTCTTGCTACTTCTGCTGCAATGAATGTAAAAATCATTACTGGGGTTAAATGAGCTGAGACGCTCATACAGATCTCAGATTATGAGTTTGTAGCACAGAAGTAGTTTAAAGTTTTATCTCACAATGTGCACAAACTCAAGCAGGTTTCAGGGCTGTGTATACGTGGTGATCCACAGGGTCGGCCTGATTCAAGGATTTTTGGAAGGACAAGCAAGGCATATACTGTACATTGTTTGCTCTATACACAAGCTGTCCA
Organism: Centropyge bicolor; assembly: GCA_037975185.1. Taxonomy (NCBI): domain Eukaryota; kingdom Metazoa; phylum Chordata; class Actinopteri; family Pomacanthidae; genus Centropyge; species Centropyge bicolor. The sequence goes on along the minus strand of JBBMOC010000060.1, from coordinate 620,357 downwards.
ACACACTTCATCCTTTCACTTATTTTAGCTCAAGGCTACTGTAGGAAGTACTGTTACTGTGCAGCTGTAATGTGGAGGAAAACATTGTATATGTGGGGAAGAAACATTGTACAGATATATAAAATAATAATCTATCTTTAAAGAATTCAACCAGTTTTAAACTTTTGTATGGCCGCCAGTATATTTACATTATGCAGCCACAGAATGGGTAGTTTAGTGTTTTTGCATCTTCCTTATACTCTTATATTGTGTTTGCATTCGTCCTCTAGATATTTGTACTCTTCCCTTCTTTTGACTGCAACTGCGGCACAACAGTTTCCCCCTGGATGAATGAAGTAGCATCTTATCTCACAAAGAATGAGGCTAATATGATATCAGACGTACTGATTAATTGATCATTCATTGATCATCTATTGTATATTTTGAAAGCTTGAGGCGAAAATGTAAATGGAAAAATCTCCTTTAAAACAAGACATTCTGGTGTTTTGGTTTATTTAACAAAGCTTAACATGATTAAAGACTAGAGTTGTTCAAATAATCTATTTAAATAATTTAAACTGCTCTGAGTTGAATAAAAGTCATATCACTCACCATAGCCAGAGGGATGATGGCCTGAATGTCGCGCTGCACCACCGTCAGCTCCGTCACCACCTTCTCTGAATCCGGAGGCGGGTTCTGCCCCTTGTAGTCGATGTTCCAGTTGATGCGTCTGGTCACAGAGAGGCTGGTGAAGTTTTCCATCTCGAAATCCAACTGCATCACCTCGACGTTGCCCAACACGTCCCTGCACACACACACACACACACACAAAAAACCAAATGTCAGTTACAGCAACACAGTCGTGACAAACACAGCAAAACAAAGAAATACATTTGTTTCTGCTAATGAAACTGCTGACTGGATAGTTTCATTAGGTTTGCCATTTACTGAGCTGTCAAAACACAGCTCTGCAGTTATTTATAAGTTTATAAGTTTGAAAGTTACCCTTGAGTTTATAAAGGAAATAATCTATTCATTAAGGCTTCAACTTGTGAAGCACTGCAGCCAAAAGTAGATACATGTCAGATGATGTATTTCAGTGTTTGTTCTTGTTTCAAAGTTACATTCTACATCTGCATATCTGAAGACATGTCTCCTCCGGAAACACGAGGTGAAAACATAAAGACAGCATGTAATTATACAGTATGTGCAGTTGATCACCTTCAGAGAGTAACATCAATAAGATCATAGCTTTATGATCTTGTACTGAGTAGTCACATGTACAACAAACATCGATCAGGTTATTCTGGTTGGATCAGTGGCTCAATATCCAATAAGCTGTCCACAGAAGATTTCAGAATAAAAGCCAGGATCTGCAGAGGCTATTGGCTTTTGATGGAGCGTAATCAATGTTATTCATTTAGCAAAGCTTTCATAAGCTGTCAGACACATTCATTGATGAAAAGGCTCCATTCTAACTATTATAATCCTGACAGACAAGGCAGTTAAAGATCTTAAAGGTCACAGTGTGAATTTTCATGACTGGACGACTTCCCTTTGGAAATTCACCGTGTTTTACTGTCTCTGCTTGAAAGCAAAAGCATCATGACGTTCAGGTTTTGAACCAACCATTAGTTGTTTCTCTTAATATAATTTTGTTGTCCGGCCTCGGTGATAAGCAGCTTCAGTTCACACTTTTTTTGATTAATAAATAAAGTCAAGCCGTAAAAGCTGAGACTCAGCTAAAGCACGTTTCAATATGAATCATTCTTTTGAGCTGTAATTTAATCCTTTAGAGTCATAATCCCATTATAAATTTATTCATCTGGTCATAAACCCTGAAAACAAAGGGTTAAGGGTTAGGGCTGACCTTAGTCAGGGAGTCCTTCAGGTTAGTCTCCAGGAAATTAATGTATGTCTATGTAAATTCCCCAAACTGACATAAGTAAGTATGTCTGTGTGTGTGTGTGTGTGTGTGTGTGTGTGTGTGTGTGTGTGTGTGTGTGTGTGCGCGCGTGCGCGCACGCGTATCTGTGTGCAGAGACTCCTAACCATCCAGCTGAGTCTTCTGTGCAGTTTAAGTATGTCACACTTCCTGGTTTGGAAAATGTTTTTGGTGAATGTAAACCAGACAGCAATCACATTTCCTCTAAAAACTATTTGGCAAAGTTAATTGGGTTTTTTTGGGTTTCTTGCTGTGGAACAAGCTAATAATCTATTTACTTGTGCTTATTTTCCTTTACTTGTTTTGACTTATGCACATAGGCGTCATTTTGAAGGTCACTAAAACTGAAATGTTATCATTTGCTGTGAATGAATCAGTGATCGTCTCTGAATGAAAACAGTGCACGTGTCTCGTCAATAAACAATCACTGCTCCCTAATCTTGGTGGCTTCTTCCTCTACCTCAAGGCCTGAGAGTAGAGCTGCTGCGAGGAGATTGCAAATTTGGCTCTGCCTCTCACTTTCAAATAACCGTAATTGCAGTTGCTGCAGATTTGCGTCCGACCAATCAATAGCTTTTGGGTAGGTAACCTGATTGTCCTCGTGGTTGTGCATTTGGAATATTTAAGTGTTCGCTTCTCTCTGAGGTGGGAAGATACCAAACTCCAGCTGGGATCTCAGTTTTACTATCACAAACACACGGGTGATGCTGAAGCGATAGCAGACCTCCTGTTATGAAAATCCAGCTTGTTGGGCTTGTAATCCCCAGGTTCAACAAGCCGAACATGAAACTGCCTCACTGGTGGTGAAGGGACAAATTAAATCTCTCTCTCCGCCCGTGACGAGAATCATCCTCTAACCTCACCTTTAGCCGAGAGTGAAGCGCTCGCCGTCTGTCTCTCACAAAAGCAGAAAGACCCGTCCCACCATTCAGTCTGAGGGCCTTTTAATGAAAGCCGGATCAAAGTATCCGCGCGAGCCGCCGCCCACAAAAGGTTCCTCTCAGGAACAACGTGATGAGATCTCGGCCCTATTTGTCTCGACATCACTCACTGAAAACAAACACCCCCCGTCTGTCTGTGACACACTGAAGCTGTCATCAATATGGCCCACTGGAGTGAGGACATGCGGGCGCTCAATACAACGTCGAGTGGCTCCGCGCTGCAGGGGAGGAAAGATGATGTTCACAATGCACTGATTTGGATTAGAGGGAAATCTTTTTTTATCACAGCGAAGAGTAGATTGTAAAAATGTGAGTGAAAGCAGAGGAATAAAAAGACTTTTCTGCTTCATGTTGGATTCACTTACTCCTGACATTTTGACATCTGATCTGGTTCCAAACAAATCAGAATCTTTATCTAACATCATCAGTATACGCAATGTGACTGCACAGAATTAAAATGGCAGCTTCACATTTCCCTCTAAATCTGCATGCAGTCATTTAATGCACCGCTATGTGACTGGATAAATGACTAAATAACAACTGAATCCACGACAGTTTTTTATTTTAATTGGTGGGTGTTTTTCTCTCTGGTAGCTGCTTTGTTTCAGTACGTCTTATTACATTCCCCTCAGGACATCTCGACGAGATCGTGGGGTGACCTTTTCATCAAAATACTAAATTATGTATGTGTTAGTTAATTAATGTCACTTGAGTCCAGTTCCTAAGGTTTCAGAGACAGAAAAAAAAATGATATTAGGAAGGGAAATGTAGAGGGAGATGTTTTGGTGAGCGTTCGCAATCTTACACATTCATGATATCTTCCATAGCAACGAGTAAGAAAAATACTGATATCGGACAAACAAAATTCAACATAAAGGCATTTTTAAAAATTAGTGGGTGGTGAAAACTTAAATGAGTGATTTTAAAGCAGAAGAGGAGGAGGAGAGTAAACACAGCTCGAGAAAGTCAGGCCTTGTTTTCATCAAGTTAATGATGCACTGCCTGTATAGCACAAAGTATATATTTTAAAAGTTGTAGCTCGGGGCCTTTTCAGCGCTCAGGGGGATTTCATTCTTTGATCAGAGGCCTGTTTGAATTGATTAACAGGGAGAGTTCATTGGATCAAAGCACTGCAGGGCAGAGTTACAACAAGAGAAGAGCAGCAATGGTGAACACAGGGTTCAGAAGGGCTTTAGTCTATACTATAAAATCTGGAGCACTTTAGTCCATAACACCAAGAGCGAGATCAATATCAGTTCTGTGTGGTAAGTACTGAACTGAATCCAGTTAGACCCGCTTAGTGCGAAGACTGGAACTATGTTTCTGGAGAACATCAGCTGGGTGAACGTGTGGAGCTTCTCAGAGTCTCGTCATCACAGTGAGCTGGTACAAATGTATAGAAACATATAGGAATATTGTGTTTGTTAATCTGCACTATATAAGCAAAAATGAAACAGGCGTTGTTCAGTGTTGTTCCACTGCAAGTGTTTTTTATTTAGGTGCTTTGTAGAGTTGTGTCAAGCAAACATATGCTGCTCCACTGCTTTACAGTCTTATCCTTTTTGGCCTCTACAAGCACCGGTACTGTCACAGCTGCAAATAGACACACATCAAAATTCAAGTTGGACCGGGTTTTCAGTTATCCTCCATAGGCTCCTTTCTAATTCTTCAAACTTCTTTAAAGAGACTCTCAGACTGATAGTGTTTTGTTAAGAACACAGATGGACCAGCTTATCAGAGGTAACTTGAATGCATCATCAGTTTTTGAAATGTGAAGAGGTGTTCATGGTACTAAACATTGTTTTAACCCTTTATAGGGCACTCACTGAAATTTCCCCATTAAGGAACATCTTATCTTATCTTATCTTATCATATCCTGAACTCGAGGTTGAGTCTGTTCAGGAATTGACCAACCATCTTTTCTTTAACCGACCTTGGTTCCAGCTCTGTACTTAATGCACAGGCGTGAGGTTGGTGATCCTCTCATCTCGCTTTCAGAAAGAGAGCAAATAAGCTTAATTCCCAAAATGTTTATTTATTCTTTAAGCCCTTATACTAAGCCACAAACAAATATGGATGAAAAAAAGTGGTTCAAACAATTGGAAAACTCCTGCTATCGAGCCACTGTACCATCTGCTGCGCTGCACAAGGTTTCCATTTTTTGGCTGACAAATCGCACCTACAAAATAAAACACACCTTCTATATAATAAAGGATTTTCACATGTGTGGAAACAATTTATGTAAACAGTCCCTGGAGAACATCTATTGTGTTTAAAAAAAAACATTTTCCTTTTCATGGAGTTTCAAAATGGGAAACATCAGTGATGATGGAGCAGCTTTGAAAACAGAGTACTTGTCAGTCTGTGCCGTCCTGCACAACTTTTTGTATTTCTGAGACAATATTGGCACTTGAAAATGTGCTCGGAATCGTTTTCATGTTTTGTCTCGTGTTTAACACTGAATTATTCAAGAAAAAACAGAAACGAACTGAGAATCGTCTTATTAAATGATCAGTTGTTTCTGCTGTCCTGACTGTGATGGCAGTAATGCCACAGCGTTTTCAAAAACATTATTCATTTGAAAGCCATTGACCGCGATCAATAATGCATCGGTTCGTGTGGCGTTATCCACGAGAGCCGCTGTTCGAATGGGACCGCACCAGATGGAGGGCTGCAGAAGAATAAATGTGCTGAATAATTCCTGACTAAAGTGTGATGTGATGAAGAGAAAATCCAAGATAAGAGGAGAATAATAAAGAGAGGAGGGTGATGAAGAGATCAACAATGCAGCCCGAAGGGAAAACACTGTCACCTCATTTCCTCCGTTTCAGGTAATTTTGAGTAAACAAAACCAGATGTTCAAACAGAATTGGTGCTCAGATGTATTCGCCAATGAGATGCAAAATGATGCTGGTGTGTTTATTGTTGTCTTTTTTGGAGGAACATGATGTGTGTGTGTGTGTGTGTCTGCACCCATATTTGTGTGTGTTAAATGGCGAGCACTTACTTGTTTGCTGCTTAAATCTCGCACAAAAAGACACATGAACGAGAACAATTATTGAACTTAGAAAACATATTAGAATTCTCCTTATTACTGCTCTGAATTGGCTAATTAGGGAAGGAATTGTCTTGAGAAGTCGTGTATTTTTGGGCTCATTACTGTAAAGTGCCGGAGTCTGAGCTGCTGCACAGTTAAGCTGATCCACTCAGACAAGAGAGAAAACAGGGTTGGATCTATTTTCCTGGCAAAACAAAGAAGGAGAGAATCAAAACAGAAGGCTTCGGGGAATGTCGGTGAATGCAGGGAAGGTGGTGTGTTAACAGAATTAACTACATGCATTCACTGTGAACCATTAGAATACATGTAAAATGAGTTACACGTCTGTATTTGTCAGATTATTTTTGCTGAATTAAAGGTGCTGAATAAAATTTTCACCCCTCGAATGCCGTCGAATTTTTGCAGCTGAATTGGAATGTTTGAGTCTGAAATATGTGCAAATCAGTATCTTCTGCTAAAGTTAAGCAGAATATTAAAGCATATAAAAGCGTAACATTGCATTTGCATGACAATCTATCAGGCATTTTCAACTCATTTGGGCTGAAGACTCAGGGCCAAACAGATATTTAGAGATTTGTCCTAACACTGCCCACGGTCAATGTGTCCTCATATTTAAATGACAAAACAGGTTATGTGTCATCGCTGTCCGAAATGACTCCAACGCCACCGACAGCAATGCATGAATGGATGGGAAAATGGATGCACAAATTATCACTGGGACTTATTTCGCTCCAAATACCAACTTATAATTTGAAAGGTGCACACAAATTTGGGCAATTACTTCAGGTTAGGAAGTGAAATCACCTCATGATTTCTCTGGTCCAGTCAGTTCCCACAACAACAACAAACTGTTTTTGCCAGTGACAATAAAATAAATAGAGAATATTAAATGAGAAATCACATTGAATTGACTACTTTTCCATTTTCATGCAGATAAAGACTCACGCAGACTTTCAAACAATCCAAAGTACTGTGAACCAATTTCACCACAATATAACAATCATGACAACATGTTTCCATGAGAGAATCTCAAGAAGCGTGAAAGCTTTTTATATGAAAAGATTTCACGCTCATGTTCATCAGTTTGATGGGAACGAAGCATCAAAACACGCATCCTTCAGTGACTCTGCTCTTTATAACTTCATACGCCCGTTGTTTGACGGTCTGGCTTTAGGTGGTCGCAGAATTGACTGGGCTTTTGACAAAATGTAGCGTGACACATTGTTTCTCTATCCATGCTTGACCCCCTACTGGACATTTCTCACATGGTGACAGGGTGGCAAAGATTACATGACATGGGTCACTAAATATAGCAGGAAAGGCTGCCAGTGAGGCGCTGAGAAGTAAACAAGACACGAATGCTGGATTTTGTTTTCCAGGTAAGTTGCGCTCTGTCTTCTTCCCCTCCCTCTCTCTCTCTCTCTCTCAGGTCCACGGGGATGCCGATATTTAGACCAGCAGTTGCTAATATCTCCGAGGTTCAGTGAGCCTCGATCCCACTGCTGCAGGTCTTAATGAATTGCACGCATCACATGTGATTTATGGTTGTAAAATTTTAGTTGCTTTCCCTCCGTGGCTCAGCAGCCAAACTGTGCCCATGAACGAAACCAGCAGCTGTTAAAGGATGAATGAAGAATGAAAGTATTTTCTTTAAAAACTCTCAATAATAATCTTGATTTTATTAGCAGACAAACCACCCACAAACTTTTCATATGAACATTTTCTACCAAAGAAATAGTCCCTAAGAAAACTGTGGAGGGAGACTATTTGAAGAAATGATTAGTTTCTCCTTCGCTGTATGAAAAAATCTGTACTAATAAAACCAGAAGTATAAAATGTTTGTGTTTTGCAGTTTGGGGTAAACTGACCCTTTAAGTGAGCAGCAGAGCTTCTAGATGTTCATCTCTGTCCCTGTGTTTACTCTGCAAATGATTTATTCCTAAAAGCAGGCTAACAAATGCATTAATGGTCTATTCATCATTTAGACTAGACTGAACTTGCAAATCAACCTTACACAATTACCATAAAGTTACATTTACTGTAGAATCCGTCCAGACCCCATCGGACACTACAGGACTGCGATTTGGTGTTTTTAGTCTTTTGAGGAATTTGGCATAATTGCAGCTCTTAGACAAGATCTCATCTCGTAGGTATTTTAATGCCGGCAGTCAAAAATGGTCTACCTCATCACTCCTGGAATTAACAGCAGATGTAGTGAGACTAAGCAGATAACATCTCCATTCATTTAAACTTTGTGCTATAAAGCGGAGGGTGCTTTAGTCACGCTGTGGGCCAAAGCTGTATTTTATCTTCTGCAGCTCCCGGGGCATTTACAAAGAATGGTGTATGCTTTTAAAACGCTGCCTTTAATCAGAGAGTGAACTATGACTGGTACACGCAACCAAACCTTTTCGGGAACCTTTTTGTCTGTTGTTAAGGAAGACAAATATCACGGTCTTTGTGCAGCGCGAGCGAGGGCAGGAATCAACAGCTGCAGCTGCGGTAGTTGGTTCGACAGACTCAGTGTGTTTAGGCCCGGGGCTGTTGACTTACCCCTGTTTGACTGCTTTGTTCTTGTTCACGTCGATGGTGGTGATGGAATGCTTGGCGCCGGACTGAACCTCCCAGTCCACTTTCCACTGGGCGTTCTTTGACTTGGTCTGCAGCAGGTTCACCCCTTTCTTCGCTTTGACCCTGCAGGAAATGGCAAGGGGAAAAAGAATGGGACGAGTCAATTTTATTAGAGGGATGATTTATGTGCCAGGTCAGAGGTGAGCGCCCCCTACGTGCGGCAGTCCTCCTCCCTCTATTGCGTCATGGCAAAAGCAATTCCACAGATGAATCAATAACAAAGATGAATGAAGATGACAGTGCAATGATACATGAGGGCAGAAGGCTCGGACCAGCTCAGGTCACGATGTTCACTAACACTTTCTATGAAATCAAATCCACCAGGCTTCACATGGCACCCAGCGGACATTTATACAGGATTATTAGCTGCTGACACCTGAAAGCCTCCAAATTCAGCTCACAGGCTTTGAGGAAACATTTAGACACACAACTAATGAGACATTTGATTTCATACATAAACAACCAGTAATGTTGGATTTCCTAGAGGTACAATGTCATGATACTGTTTTGATTGTGAGGAGAAATCCTCCTTTCTCCAACCCTCAGCTCCTCAGGGAGAACACACTGTACAGGTAGGTCAAGGTAAACTACAGAACGCTGGTAGAAATTCACATTTGTGGCTCAAGGACACTTCAGCAGGGAGCATGTTTCTACTACTCACTGCTGCCTATCATTAGTGTTCACATTAAATAAGACTGAAATGAACTGTTCATACTGAGCATGTGTGTGTGTGTGAGTGTGTGTACAGCACAGCCACAACACAAAGATCTACAGCAAAACACAGTATATTATCACAAATGAATGTTGCACCCACATGAAAGCAAATGTGTGCATATTCCCAACATGTCTGCATTGTGATCATACCTATATGTAACGCTGGAAGGCTTGAAAGAATATGGAGAAAAGGAGGAGAGAAAAACTGGAGGCTGGGCTATAAAGACTTTCAGCTATGGCAGAAATTGGCTGCTTCAATATTCAAGTACTTTCCTAAAGAGGGATCTGGCCTTGATTTATAATCGTTCATATCTACATTTTACAATTTTAAGATATATATAATCCAGATAGAAGTGGATTCAGACCTGAACCTGAAACATCATTTAGTTAAATATTTATTGAGTAAAATATTGAAAAGATGTTAAAGGTTCATAACTGCAAGATCATGTTGGAGAAAAGTTTCGGGCCTAGACAATCTGCTTTGCTGTGTTTGTTTCCACCTTAAACCAAGAGTTTAAATCAGTGAGGAATAATTTAAAATTTTCACTCAGCCAGGTAACAAACCAGTTCTGGCAGCTGTCCTTTGTGACTTTATTGAGATGTGCTATTACGGTGTCCACTGTCAGAATACAAAACAGCAGACAGGAGAAACAAAAGCTCTCTCTTTCCCCGTTATTGTGATTCTGGTCATTCGACCACGCGAGCCACGCCCGACTCCTGCATGATGGAAACAAGCGGCTCATCCACAGACATGCAGAGCCGGTGGAAATTATTGATCTGATGGTCTCATTTTCATGAAATACAAGACGGAGATGAATTATTAACATATTTGGCTTTTGTTTGTCTGCCATGCGCCTCAAGACAATTCATTAATAACCAGACTGGAAGCTGAGACAGCATTAGGTCATAAATTGTAGAAAATATTCTGTGTTAAACTCTAATGATAATGATGCAGAGAGTATGAGACAGGAGAAGGTGGTCGTGTCGGTTATGAAAATATGAGCCAATTGCTGTTTTCCTGCTTGCAGAACTCGGGGGGATCTTAATGATTTTGCCTTGTTTACAGGAAAAACACAGTGTTGTTTTTCTTCTGCCGCCGTGAGATCACTGCTCTTCACGCAGACAAACAACGGCTCTGCTGGACAAACTCACAGAGAGCTTCACCCAAATCACATCTTTCTCGAGTGTCTCATTTACATTCGTCTGAAAGTTTGAGGCCCCCGCAAACGTCTTCCAGGTCGTTCCATTTATTTCTTTGACAGATAAAAATTCCGACGTCCCGCCGAGGTGTTTCCATTTGCCACGCTAACCTGCGCTCAGTGCACCGACCGCTCATCCATGATTTGTGAAAGCAATTGACTTTCAGCCGAAGCCGTCTCCACTTCTTCAGCCCGAAGAGACACAGAAAGAGAATCTGTGTTTTAATGTAATGGCCACCGTCCTCAGTTTGCCTCTGATAGTGCTTAATGCAGGGAGATTAGAAAAAGAGTAAAAATCAAGTTCAAAAGTTTTTAACAATTTGCTTCTTTCATCAGTTCAACCTGCTGCGTATATAAACACGATTTACTGGTTCAACAAGTTCTTAAAACTTTAAGATAAAACAGGCTGTTTATCGTTATATAGAATTACATTCACTATCAGCAGGATGACAATGTTTGTCAGATCCTTTCGAAGCACGCTTACAAAAATGTTCTTCCACGTCAAAGTTTAGCCACAAAAGCTATCTGGTTAAAGTTAGAGGCCGTGCTCATGGTTAGAAGAAACCAATGTCGACAGTCAAGATTGTAAAAGAAGGATGCATTAAACGACGCTTATTGACAACATTCATAGATTCGTGTTCATCATGTCGCGGTCATGACAACGTCGTGTCAGTCTTACGCACACACACCTTTAAATAAAGTGTTTCCAGAATCTGCCAATTTTACACACGTCTTTGTTGGCAAGTCCAAAAAATTTCTTGGAGCAAAGAAGTCGTGCTGAGGGAAGTATGATTCATGACCATGTGACATAACCATCATATTGATTAAACCTATAAATACTGAACTTCACGACAGCGTTTGCAATTTGCAGTCGTGCACACGCCAGGTCTGGTACAAATCCCTCCTTTATTCATCCAATTAGTCTGAAATAAACAGAAGAGACGCTTCTCGCAGGTTGCAGCCTTTAAAAACACTGTTTCTTGTTATTGCAGCTCTCATTGTCTTCTTTCATCAAATCCCCCACATTAGAGAAAATACAGTAATTATCTGATCTGGCGCTGTCAAGGGGAGATGAAACAGAAATATGTAATGTTTAAGAAATCATCCTGATCAAGCGTGTTACCTTTGATGTGAGCTGAATTGGGGAGGGGGGGTGGAGGGGGGGGGTGCAATACCCTCAGACTCTTTAAATGAGGTGACCCAGTTGCTTCTTGATTACTGTAGCTTGTAAAAATACTGATCATAAGAGATGATAATTACACATTATTGTAGGGCATAACCATTTCCTGGTAAGGATGCAACCCTGATGAGTAATACTTGTATTTATATTCATTACCTCCACTCACCAGCAGCTCATAAAAGCCTGCACATATTCATCATCTTTTTTTTTCTCTTTAGCCTGCATATTGTACAGAACCAATGTTTTTAATCAGATGGCCCTTTCTCACCGACTCACCGCATCACCCACCGGAGTGCCGCATGAATCGGGCTCCCCCATTGAACAGTGTTAATGCTGATTAATGAAAGAGCATCGCAAATGGAAAAGCTGTGCAGGAATAACGCACACCCAAATTCTCAGAATCTCCCCGAGCCGAGCTGCTGCTGCTGCTGCTGCTGCTGAGGGAAAGGCCGTGTGAGCCACTCCAGCTAAGACAGAGCTATTACTTACTCATTCCACACAGATGCCTTCTGCCATGGCAACACCTATTAGAGCCGGAGCTGGCTGACGGACTGCTAAACAGGAGAGCTTTCGGTCAACACATTTCAGGCCAGATTTCAGAGCTGCCTGTTTGGCCTTCATGGGGTTTGTCTTGCATTAAGCGGCAAAATAATCCTGGAATAATCAATCAGTGCATCAATCAATCAATCAATCAATAACTGAAATGACCTGAATTTTTGTTTTTTTATCTAGTGCAAAAATCACATGCACAAGCTGTTAGATTCAACATATGTCCCATACTTTCATTCTGAACTGCTTCGGAAAGTTACTCAACAAAATCCCTCTCTTCATTATTCTGCATGGTCTTCGCTCTAATCACGGCCTCCTTGTCGATGCCGTGCAGCTTGAAAAGTCTCCAGTCTGCTCGTACTCAAGAGCTTGGACTCTCCAGCGGGCACAGACACCCACGTCCTCATGACCCATTTCTGACACTCGCCGCCAGAAATCGTGTCAACCTCCACACCATACTGTAATTTAATCCAAGAGGCTGCTGTTAATAAATAAAATATGCAAAACCAGAATGAAATCTCCCAGGACTTGCATTTCTCCTGAATGGCCCTTTTAAAGAGTATTTATTGAACACATTTGAAGAAAACGTCCCCACAGGCAGAACAGTCACAAAACTGGATTCTTTTTTTTTTTTCACAGAATAATGAGACCAACTGTGAGAAATGCATTTTCAGACTTTGATCACTTTAATTCTCTAAATAAAATTTTATTAGCCTAGATGATATATGTGTGTCGTATAGGATTCATCTGAGTGCTGACTGTCAGTACAGAAGCTGGGATGTGCCAGTTCAAGGAGAAAAATAAAACTGAGGTGAATGGATATTGGGACAGTTTTGTATCATAATGATGTGTCCAAAGATGATTTATAAGCTCATACATAAAACAACAAGGATGAGCATTTAGATCATGATCTTGCCTGCCTTGATGATTTTACATGACTGACTTGCAGAGTCTAGAAAGACGCCCACTGTTGATTGCTTGAACAAGCCCCTTGCACCCAGCAATATGTTGGATTTTCCATTACAGAAAAGCAAAACTGACCCAAATACATTTTTGGATTAGAGCATTTAGTGAGGCAATGTTAAGGAATTATGTGAAATATGAGATATGATTGATTGGAGGCACTAAATTCAAGTTTTGCTTTCCCTGTTCATCGCTTGAGGTTTATCAATCCACAACAGGAAAACAGCACAAAGCCAATAAATTCAATGTTAATTGAATTTTGTAATATCCGCTTATTCTGATTTTGATGGCGGCAACATGTTTCAAACAAGTTGGGACAGGAGCAACAAAAGACTGTGAAAGTTGTGGACGGATCCAAAACAACCTGTCCAACTTTTTTGGAATCAGGGGTTGAGAATATGAAAAGATTTCTAACTATAGAAAAAAGTCTTTAACAGTCCCAGTGTTCAAGGCCTGTTTCCCAGGTTGCGGTGAGTATGCCGACATTTGCCAACAGCCCTGTTTTGAGCAGCAGTTTGAGAACATGCTAAATATGATTTAATCCTGAGGATCCTTCTGGGCCGTGGGCGTCCTGGCTGCTGGACCCAGCCGGTGGTCGCCTAGGAAAACACAGCTGCAGAAGCATTTCACCGGAGGAGTCTTTGTTATTAATGTGACTCCACGGAGAAAAATGTGAAAGTGGACACTAACCTGTGAAGTTTCTTCTGTCAGTACATTTCTAACATGCTGCTGCAGGGACTTTCACCCAACTTCCCAAAAAACGTCAATAACCACTTACAAATTTCCCTGTCACCGTAATGGCCTTCTCGCAATAGACGGCAAGTCTCGAGTGACAAACACGGCTTCACCCTCGGATCGTGAGCGGCTATCTTATCAATCATCTCGAGCACTTTGATATCTGCGGCGTTTATCTTCACAAGTTAACAGCTTTGAGGTTTTTTTTTCCTGACAGCAGCGCAGAGGCGTGCAGCTGGAAACCCAGACGGGAGGGACCGACCTGCCAGGGACGGACTTTTTAATGGGAAGCTCGGAAAATTAGAATACCAGGAGCTGGGGAAATATCAGAGAGCAGATTACAAATTTGAAACTGCAGCTGCTGGTACAGATTTATTTCTTGTAGGTGAAAATGAGCAATGCACTGATGAATATGGCTTCTACAAAACATGGCACAACATACTCCTACCATCCAACATTCCTTTACAAAACAACCAGATTAAGTTTCAGCCATAACACAACACGAGCAGCGCTTTGTTCCAGCTCGCAGAGCTTTGTAATTAATACAAAGCATAAAGTCACATTGGAACAGAAGAGATGAGTAAGCCAGATAATTACAGCAGAGATCCAACAAAAACATCTAATATCTGAGGTAAGACGTTACAGCGCCGTGTTAAACACTGCCATTAGAAAACTGCTTTGTCATTTTCTCTGTCTGGGGGCTTTTTAACCTCGGAGTTGTTATGATGCCAGTTTCTCCTGGATGTCTCCGTCCTCCATATTTGATTTGAGTAAAGACCTAAATCTTTAAAAACAGGTCACAAATATACAGCTTCTTTAAAAAAAAGGCTCAGCAATTTCTTGAAGCATGTGGCCACTTTAGTTTTTAGCCAACATTAGCGAAACGGGGAAGAACAGAGAATTTGTTGGGAACTATTTTTAGCGGTGGATTAATACACATCTTTAGTTTTATAGTATTATAGTTTGATTTTCAGGAGCAGGACAAAGAGGACTGGATTAAAATGAACTAAAGTGGCTATATTTATTACAAGGAAGGAGCAAGTCAATCCAACCATGCTGTAATAGTGTGGCTCATTTATGTGTTAGTTAATATGTGTTTTATTTGTTTGGCTACATAAGCAATAGTCGGATTTGTTGACAATAAAAAAAATGTGGAATCAACAGCTTTATCGTTTCAAAAGCAGTTTTATAAAAGCATCTGATGGAGGCATCTTTGAATCACTGGCACTGATCAATACACCCATCAAACCCAGCAGAAGCCGTCTGATCATGGCAAGATGGTAAAAAATCGTACGACTGTCCTGCCTCTCGATCTAACAGCTGGCTCGCCACCTCCTACAAGTGAAAATCTTCAGAAAGCCTCAGGGTGCAGAGAAGCAGAAAATTAAGTATATTGTGACACCACATGCCAGAACACGGGTATTATATTTCTGTTTCTTCATCACAGTAAAAAAACGTCCGAACATGTGTGACACAGATGCACCGCGGCGACTTGTTTTCCACTGGATAAACCACTGGCGGCTTTTCAAACATTTTCTCTCTTCGCCTTTGAACTGCAGAGAGATGCTCCCACTGAACTCACCTTACAAAGCTCAGGCCTTCCTGTTCGAGGACCAGGTCATGATGAATAGCTGCAGTTCCTCTTAGACTAGACCTTAGTTCACACTTATTTCCTCCACACTTCTCTATGTGAAAAAGAAATACTGTAGAAATAAATCATTGGTGAGTGTGATAATGTCATTTCTTAAATATAAGGAAGAGCAAAGCCAGGGAAATTCTTATCAGCTATTTCTGATAAAAAATGTTTTTCTTTCAAAAAATGAGAAATTTCTGGTTTGGTGTGTAAACCAGTGCAAGCTCTGTGCTGGGTTTTCTTTGGCCATGGATTATCAAAAGGTGTATTATCATCTTATCTGGCTCTCTCACCTTTCCACCAGTAAATAACTCAAGAGCGATGAAAGATTTTCTGAATATCGAACATAGAAGTGGTGCTTTTAAAAAACACACTTTTATGATTTCATCCCAACAAGTTAAGAATAAATACTGGAAAATTCTGCAAGGTTCTCCAAAACAGTCTCCCTGATGATGGATGGCATTGCTTTAAATTCCTTCATGCTGAGATTTCAAACAAACTGAACCTGAAACGGAGACTGAATTCTTCATAATGTGTCACTGTGATGCTGTTGTGATGAGTCCAGTTCATTACAAACTTATTCTTGTATCTGGGAACATCATTAAAAAGAACTCTGATATGAAGAATTATCATATTTTAGTCTTAACTCCTTCATTCTGTTTCTTGGCCAAATGAACTTCATTGAAAAAAATGACACCATGTTCATCATTTTGGTTTGGTGCAATATTGTCACAGCAGATGGGCGTTATGGCCCAAACTACAAAAATACAACCCACGATATAATAAACCAGAATTATTCATTAAATAAGCTAAAGAGGAATCTGGTTTAATGACTCTGATGACAAGCGGACGTAACTTCAGGCTGTAAAATGTCAGATTTTGTCGGATAAGAGGAAGTGCTTTTTGACACTGTTGCCAATTCATTTAGAACAGTTTGAAATCGCTTATACAAGAGAAGTCAGGCCAGAATCATTAAAAATGTCCTTCCCCTTGGGGTGAATATCAGTTACTAATTACAGCCCTTCTCTCCATTCACCATGAAAGGTCAGACTAGATCCAGGGTTTTTGCCAGCGTGCCAACAAAATGTTGATTTTTGCCGGACCACTCCCTCAACATCTTTCTGCTCCTTTCTGAGCTCCACCAAATGCAACCACCCGCTCTGGTTTGTGCATCTCATCAGGGCCCGACTACAATTCCCCCGCGAAATTATCACATGAAACGACCAAGACCTTCCTCTCTGTCTGCCAGCCCGAGACAGATTGGACTGGTATTTGGCATCAGCTGGTGGCGTGTTATGCTGCCGTGTGGGACGTCGTAAACAAACATTTGATTGTGGATGGTGGCGACAACAGCCCACAGAACACTTGTAGTGCCACCGTCGGTGAGCAAAAACCCTGATGGATGGAGTCGGGCTCCACGGTCGTCCCTTTAGCGATGCGCAGATGAAGGCAGAAAAGTAAATAAACAACTAAAATGTCAGCACTTGAACGTCTCAGAGGCATTAGCTGCACTCCCTTTTGCATTACAGCAGAAACGGGGCTTCTCCCCAGCAGCTAAATTTGGCCGGCAAAGTCCTCCCCCCCCCCCACTCATCTGCAGGCAGAAGCTCCATTAGTTCCTCTGAGGGGGCACTTTACAGACAACTTCACCACTCGTGCCGCTGCAGACACAACAAGTTCCACTCCATGAAGATATGTATAATTCAAAGTAAGTGCAGATTTTTATTTGTCCTTGGCCAGTTGAGGATGTGGTGCTTTTATGTGTCCAATGACATGTGATTCAATTACAGACTCTGCTGTGCACGACGCTTCACGCCAGCATGTTATGTCATGTTTACAAGGGAAGCTATAGGAGCAGAATAGGTTTGCTGCTGGTTTTCAGAACTGAAACGTTCAATCAACCGTGCAAACATCCAATGTGTGTCAGGAAGGTTTTATTTTTCACTCATGATTCTAGCTTTACATTGAGATTTCACACAGAATTAAAGAAATAAAAGATTCACTGTATGTGCATATGTAAAATACAGAAAATGAAAGGTGTCCTTTAACCTGAGCCGACTACATTGTGTTGTATCACTATAAAGATACTACACAAGTTATGTGACACAAGCAAAAAACGTTCCGAGTAAAATTCAGGGACTTTTCAAGTACTGTCAATGGTTTAAGACAAACCTGTTGTTGCCTTCAATGTGCACGCTCTCACGAGGTCAAAGGTCAGAGGTCGCACACAATCAACGAGCAGGTTGTTTCCTTCAAAATATCACAAGATTCCTACTTTGCACGAGTGATTGTGTGTATGATAATGATTTTGAAGAGTTCAAATTCAAGCATATTTCACCCTTGAAAACAAAAGTTAGAGTTAAGCATTTTCCTCATTTTCAACCTCAACATCTTCTAAACAGAACAATAATTCTCTGAACAGTCACCAAGGCTCAAATTAAAGGAAGCAAATCAGCAACGGTCAAATTTTACAACAAGTGCTTCATCCTGTTTATAAATTATAAATTCATATTTCGGGCAAATATTCCAGACACTCCATGTTTACAAGAGTTGATACATGCACATTTATGACCGCTGCCACTGAACGAACAAACTGGGTAACATCATTTGTTTACTTCCTGGCTGAGGAGATCCCAGAATCCTTTTACTAGAATTTCCTCTGAGGCTGCTCGAGCAGAAGATATCCTCATAATGTCTGACTATCACAACGTAATTATCTTACACTCTTTTCCCTGCATCACTTCTTTCCAGTGGTGGAGAAGAGCCGGAGCCACCAGCCAACCAGAGAGGATGGAAAGACTGACGGGGGGAGGGAATTTCTCTGAGGTTCCTGGTTGAACATTTGAGGAAAACGTTTCTGTGGTGTGTGTGTGTGTGTGTGTGTGTGTGTGAGAGAGAGAGAGAGAGAGAGAGAGAGAGAGAGAGAGAGAGAGAGTCTTTGGGGGGAGGTGTCAAAAATCTGGAGGGTTGCAGCCCCTCCAATTACTCTGCTAGATCCAGGCCCCATCTGGTCCACATGAAATGATGCATTTTCATTTCTTTTCTAATTTATTTGGGATGAACAGAAAGCGAAAATAGTCACCGCGGCTCAACAGAAGAACCCAAAGTGCAGCATGGAAAACCAAAAATGATCAATCGAAAAATGCAAAAATAAAGACGTCACAGTAATTGCCATGGCATTGTGACATTTTGACAATGACAGTGTTTGAGAAATTCAGCTCAGAGACAAAACCAGGCCTACCACTTGAAAAAGGGCTTCTTTTTTTAAGCTGTAAAAGCTCCACACTTCCATCTCTATTTTGGATGCATGATGACAATTCTAGCACCTCATGGGTCCCTGAGATCCCATAACAGCCTCACGAACTTCAACATGAGCGCACAGCGTAGTAATGCTTGGCCTCAGCAGAAAAAAAAAAAAAAAACACTCATGCAATGTGCTCATCATTATGGCCCCGAGACAAGAGAGGTGTCAATGTCAATATGGGGGCTGCGCGACATTGTTGTCAGTCATGAAGACCGGAGCAGCCATCGCCACAGATGTTCACTTGGCAGAGCGATGCACAATGCTGCAAAAAAGACCTAATGCTCATTACGAGAGTCAGAGAAGAGAACGGCCGTCTAACAGTAAACATAGCGGCCAGGCCATGCGAGAGGCCTCGGCCAACGGGGACGTTATTAGCAGACTCAGTAATTCAGTCATTTCTGACTGGAATAAAAAAGGCAACAATGCTCAGCACAGTGTGGCCCAGTAGTCAGGATCTGGCCTAATCTGACAATTCACTGGAGGAGAAAAAAGGAGTGCAAAGCAGGAAAATCATTTAGTTGTTTTTTGATGGGAGCTGCACGAGTAGATGCTTATAACTACTGATCTAATAACGTTTAGTGTAAGAGAAAACCCAAAAGAGAAAAAATGCAATGTTTGGAAAAGGAATCAGAATAAAAGAATGTGTTTTGTAGCCTAAACAAACACTCACAGCCACGGGGAAGATCTCGCTGTGCCCAGTCCAGTGATGTCTGTTTCTGTGGAAAAGATCTAGACAATATAATTATAGCGTAAAGGAGAGGATTTTAAAAGGCTCAGCTTTTTTCTTCTCAAGTTTAGGTATCTTAGAAGTTCAGTCTCAGTCGTGTTGCTACTTGCTTCGACTGGATTCTGGCTTCTTGCTGCAAAACTCAATTACAGGCCTTAAAACAGAGGCTGTTTGTCTCTGCAGCAGATGAAAAGACCGTTGTGGGTCTTGTGGTGGGTTTCCCCTTGAAAGGGTTGAAAAGGTTTACGAAGTCTCCCTCAGGCAATTCCAAGCTGCTGTGTGCAGTCTGTGCTTATAGACCATCGGCGGTGTGGCCATTCATTTGTCACCGCTGATTTTCGACCTCTGATTTGGGAGAAAGTCTGTATTTTTGCGACACGTTCTCATCCCCCATAAACAAATGCAAATGAGAGAGACAGGTGAAACCAGGACATGGGGATATTACACCACATGCTGCCGTGCATCCAAGACCACGCAACCAGCAAGCAGAAAACGCAGAGAGCATCTTGGCTGCTGTTCTGCCTCAGAGACAGAGAAATGTGTTTGGACTGGCCACAACCTGCGTGACTGTTCAGAGGAGTCAGATTTTATTCATGTAAGCAAACACAAAAGCTGCAGTGGCAATACAACAGCACTCTTTATCCAGCACTAATTACATAATGCACTAGTCCAGACTAGTTAGAAATTACTCTTCAGTGCAGAACAATGACGAAATCAAACAAAAGAGTTTAATCATTTAACTCAAATGGAGTCCGTCTGTTTGTTGGTACGTCTGTCCTTCAATGTTCTCAATAACCATTCATCTGATCCACTTCACATCTGGCAGGTTTATTGCTGTTAAGATATAAGATATTCCTTTATTAGTCCCATAATGGGGACATTTACAAGATATGTCTAAAGAGTGTTAATTCACCCAAGGAAATACAGAGTCGAGTACAAGCTCTTGAAATCTATGGGAAATTATTATGAGTGGTGCATCAGTAAAGCCAGAAGAACTCCTATTAACTGTTACACTGATGAAGGGCATGTAGGAGGATGTAACTTTCGCAATGAATGTTTTCGCTCCCAGAAATAGCCTGTTCCCAAATGACTTAATAACCTGGTCCCAAATGACCAGCTCTTAGCGATGACGGCAGCCGGTTGATTATCTCACGTTCACTATTATTAGTCTACATTCCTACGACTGCGTCACGGCAGGTGTTTGCTCAGGACCAAAGGAAGCTTAGTGTCGAGCGTGATGTTGTTCGGATGAGCAGTTCTTGAGAGAGCTGCAAGCGGCAACAGTGGAGGCCAAGAAATCAGCCTGTTCAGAAGAGGCAGATTTTGAATGGACACTAGTACATAAGACAACATACAGTACAGGTCGTCGCATGATGGAGCAGAAGAGATGGATCGCACGACCTGCTGCACAGTATGTGACTGATACCGCAACATTACTTCCCTCATATCTATCCTCTGTTTCAAGCTGTGTGTGCGATAACGCTGATGTTCATGTGGTGGCTGGATGTGACCTTGGCAGGAATTACTTTTTCTGTAGTACTTTCTATTAGTCCGGCCGTCTGGGAGTGAAACGCAGTTGACTTAAACCACGTTAAATTCAATCCAGCAGGGACGCGTCTGAAGGGAAAATGCAGTCTGACCAAACACAGGAGAAAAGCCTCAGAATTACACATTTAATTAATCTGATTGAGCAGCTCCTATTGATGTTCTCTGCTTTAAAGGCATTGTGCATTCGCTTCTAGTTACATTGCAGCTGTGAATTAAGCACAGACAGTGTGTTCGTGCTGCAGCTTACTAATATTTTCTTTATGGAAAAATGTGTATTTTTTGACTGATTCATCAAAACTGTCCATCAAGTTCAAGGTGGTGACTTGAAATTGCTTGTATTTTCTGACCAAGAGTCCAAAACACAAAGATATTTAATTTACAATCAAATTAAACAAATTCAGATGGTGGAAAAGAGATTTTTTTAGTATTTATGTTTGATAAATGCCATTAATGCCAAATATTGATTTTCATTAACAGATAATCATGATGGATCGCCAAAGTTATTAAAATCCATCCCGGTGAAGACATTTATATCTGAAACAAATTTAATTCCAACCCATTGAATACATTTGCAAATGTCAATCTCACAGTGGCACTATAGAGAGAATATCAGGGGTTCAACAAAATCATTCAGATTCTTGTACAGGAATCATACATGTGTGTATATTTGTGCTGATCTGTCAATGAGATTTTGAGATATTTCACTGTGTAACTGCCAGGACAGAAAAAGCTATTCATCTTCTGGAGACCATGAATGTGTGGACAAATTGGACCTGGACATTAGGATTGTTTTTCAGACTTTGGGAAGGTCCCTCTGGAACAACAGACGACATTATACAACTCTCTATGATGAATAAACATATCTTCATGTGTAAATGTGGTTGAGTGCTCTTTAACCACGCTACATTGCACTGTGGGGCTGTAGATTATATCAAAGCAGATCTTCAGATTTACTTGCATCATTGGAGCCGTTATGTTTAAAGCCAAAAACACAACACGCAGAGGACTAATGAACTGATCACCACACACCAGTGTATCATCAGCGGACTGTAGAGAAAAGGCATCATTCATACATATTGTATGAACATCTTCACATTCGGTGCATTTACATCTCCTCATGTTCATATCAAAGCAAAGACAGCAACATTTTGTTACTGCTGTCGAGGCAAAAACAAAGTTTCCCTGGCTGCGCTACAAATAAATCTGACCTGAACTTTCAGTGCTCCAGTGATGAAGCTATGCAGGAAGTGAACATGTTACACGCAAACTCTGACACACAACCTCAGACGCAGCATCTCTGAGTGTGTGTCTCTCTCTCAGTCACACACACTGGATGTACATGTAGCAGCATGGAGGCGACAGCATTGGCTGGGAAGGCGTCCTTTTGGAGGACAATTATTCTAAGTAGTTTTCCCATCAGCCAGCGCCACGAGCAGAAGACCCTCGGGTGAGCCAGAACCTTTCTGAGGAGGCAATCGGGGATATAGCCACTGTCCAATTTATTTGATAAGGCGAGTGGAGCTCAGACCTGCCAACAGATGCAGAAGGGAGGAAAATTGGGGCCGAGCTGCAACCTAGTTGCTGACATTTTCAGAGTTCAAATCACTATGCATACACAGTGATTATAATAATATTTCAGCCAGGGTTCAGGGGAGATATTCAAAGTTCATGGTGCAACGGACAACTGTTAGCTTCAGTACACAGCACCAAGCAGGTGATAAAGCAAACGTATGGGTTTCTACTACTCATTGAAGCGTGAGATAGCGAGGCTGAGCGGCAGTGATTACAATATAGTGAGAGTGGGAAACTGAGCCCACCTTCAAGGTACCGACCAGAGGCGATTAAATTCAAAGATCTTTCGGAGCAGGGGTGGTGTCAGCGCTCCTGATGTTCTCAACTTTTCCCCTGAGGAACTTCTATTTCAAATTGGACAGCTCAGAGTAAAACTAGCTCTCCCAGGGGATCCTCACCCACACAGAAGCCAGTGTAAAAGAAATGCCATCCCTCTCCGGGGAAACACACACACACACACACACACACACACACACACACACACACACACACACACACACACACACACACACACACACACACACACACTGAGTAACAGACATGATGCCTCTGCAAGAAATAAATAAAAATAACAAAGGAACGACTCAAAGCATCATGTCAGAGAAAGCTTAAAAATAATCATATCATACATGAACTTAACTTCAACTGGTTTTTAAATAAATAAAAATGCATATGTTACAAGCTGCCACATTAATATTGAGACATACAGACTGATCAGTGTAAAACAAATGATAGAGCTGAAATAGATTATTAGATTAAAAAATTATATATTCTCATAAGCATTCCGAAAAAAACACATGCACATGAGAAGAAATGTGGTCATGGAATCAATAATACAACTGTTAAGATTTACGTCAAAAATTAATGAAAGGGAATTTTGCACAAGATCAAACATTCAGGGATCCTCTTGAAAATTATAGGAGGAGGCAGCTTGTAAGTACATTTGTTCAAACAGTCATGCTTCCCTTTGCTTTTTTGACGTTGCTTTGTTAAATGGCGCAAAGAATTCACATCAAAATCACGACGGTTACGGATTTTGAAGTCACACTGAAGGACGTTCAGTTCCACCTGTAATTTAGGCCATTGAAAATGTAAAATGTCTCTTGAACCGAAGATATTTGGACATGATGAAAAAGTCGACTGCAGCTGCATTCTCAATGAGTATAGTATCTGAGAGATGTCCTCAAGTGTTCTGGACTCTAAAGGTCATGCATTATCAGTCTTCAGGAGACAATTATCGGTGCGATAACGACAGCCCATGCCGTCTCTCCAGTATTGAGACAAACCAAGAAACAAACTTACACGATGCGACTGTGGCTGAGAGGATGCTGCAAACCAACTGTGGACAGAGCCTTTAAAGTTACTTCACCCTCTGTGGCACTCTTTCAAGTAGTGCATCTGAGAGAAAGCCAACTCTGTTAGATGATCAATGTCTCAGACAGGTCATGTTGCAGACAGGATGAAAAGCAGACAGAGCAAGAAGAACCACCGCAGACTCTCATTGGACCCGCAGCTCAGCCTATAGCCGAGTGAAACCATCCATCTCTGATTCGCTCGCCCATGTGCAGCCAGCTTTCTTTTGCCTCTGCTACAATCGATTTTCAAAACATCTTCGGTAATCTGAGGCAAGCAGAACTCCTCCGACATAGTGCTGGCAGCAGCGCTCTGAATGATGTCAATTATCCTGCAACAAATGACAGCAATACACCTGAGAACAGCTCTGAGCTATCTGACATACCCTTACCTTGCAGATCTAGCTCTTTCAAATGCAAATCTGTCTTTATTTCCCCGAGGCTCAGGAATTCCTCCCCGCACACCTACTGTATATCAAATTGGTAGGGAGAGAGAGAGAGAGACATCCCTCAAGAAAGAAGCATGAATATACAGTCGAAAGCAGCCAATAATCTGCTCAAGGAGCGGAGAGGTTCCACTCGAACGTCATCCAGACGGCTGTGAGCTTATGCAGAGCCGCCTGCGCTGCGAACTGAGCCGTACAGGGGAACGCTGAAGGACGTGAGTGAAACCTTCCAGACATCTCTCTGCATGGCTTTTAAAAGGAAAATGGGAGACACCTTGAAGTGGCATTTCGAGAAAGATGACATTACAAAGAAATTACATTCCCATATAGCTGTCACAACGTGCCAAAAAGTATACGCTGGCCTGCCTCCAGGTAGAACGACGGTCGGTGGAAGTAGGTTCCCGGCTGAGGATACATCTGTAGCTCTTGGTTTCTTTTATAGCCTGGTAAATTTCTTGTCTCTTGCATAACATCCCGCAGACGACACAAAGGCCTTACACCATCTCAGACACAGAACACCACATGTCCTCTACATGCCCTTGACTTCAGCTAAGGTTTATCCAGTTCCAAGCTCTGACTTTCTGGAGCCTTTCCTGACTTCACATCTCTCTATTTGAAATCCTTATTACTTCAGGGATTGTCATGGGACAAAGATGCCATTCAGTTTGCCCACTGCACTAACAAGACTACATTCTTAATCCTGAGCATAACTCCATCTTCCAAAAGATATATGTGATGCTTTTTTTTGTTCTGCTTCTGCAGCCAAAATCAAAATTTCAGAAATGCCTCCAAATGATGACTTTTGTGAGTGAGGCATGTGAAAAGACTCCAGGAAATATTTGTTATTCAACATCACAACAAACTGGGGTGTGACCTTAACAGAAAATCCACAGGTTTCTTTCTTGTGGCCGGAGCGACCAGTTAATGCTCCTAAAAAAATGCACCGAGGAACAGGCAGTCTAATCAGTGCTGCCATTTTATTCCGTTCAAACACAAGCCAAGAGGACCACAATGGTTTATTGAGGCAAACGAAAGGTGTGGTGTGGAATTGATGAAAACTAGTCTGCTGCATTTTTTAGAGAGATGATTCAGAATACCTGAAAAGTCAGAAGAAAATGAGAGGAAAAAATGAAGCAAACAACTGACAACAGTGTGGAACAGCTTTTCATCCCACACTGACTTCTTGGCATGCAGTTCCACCACATCCGGCTTTACCCGGTCCACTCTCGGTGGAAAACATCCATGTGGCCCTCCAATTCTTGGGACACATTTCAATACAAGTTTGAAGTGCGGCAAAAGATCCTGAACTTCCATTAAACATACTGCAAACTGGACGTCTGTGATAAATAAAAGAAAGCTAGCTGAACTGGAATAGACAGAGTTGACTGGAGTGACTAACTGGACTCCAGCAAAACACTTACAGTACATGTGGAGGACCCAACTATCCATCCAACCCTGAACTGAATCCTCATTTACTACAACAAGGCTGTGAAAGGCAATGTGACAGTTGTAATTACAGCTTACACGGGACCCAGAGAAACTCAGAGCCACACGAAACTCCTGACAAAGAAGAAAGAAAATGTTCCTTTGAAGTCACATTTTCAACTACAATGTCCAATACACACAACAAGATACAAATATGTTGGAGAAAGACTGATTGTCAAGCTGATAGTGGGAAGAAATGGGATAAACTTTTTCAGCCATGCTTCGATTAATCATCCACTGTTTCATAAAAAAATGGTGGTGTTATATAATGCTACATTATTACAAGCTGAACTGTATTAGCGCCGGTGCTGAAAGTTAAAGGTCTGATTTCTTGAGTGCCCGCTCTCTCTAAAACCCCTTTGACAGCTTCCTGTTGTGCCTTTATAAGCCACCAACTCTGTTTACCTCTAATGATTCACTAAAATTAGCTAATATTTAAACTGTGCTGCTCTTAAATGCACTTAAAGTGTTTCCTAATCAGCCGAATGAAAATTACCTTCCTTACTTACAGTGTGTTCATTTAGTCCAAAAAGGATCTAACGACACAGACTTCTACAAATTAAGTTGGAGGAACACAGTCGGAGCAGAGGCCCGGCTGCAGGAGACCACCCGCACCGCCGCTGCTGGGAAATTAGTTTCTGGGATTGTCGGGAGGTTAGCAGCAATCCATAACTTCTAACTTCTAAAGTCGATTAGGGACAAAGCAGCTTCCACATACAGTAAACAGTGGGCTTCAGATGACTCCCTGTGGGCTTCTCATTAAAATGTAAATGGTGTGATTGTGTATCTCTAAAAAAAAAAAAAAAGGCATCACACTTTTTCCATGCATTTCGTTATCGAGAATCAAGCATAATGATCAAATTATATAGATTGCAGCTGGATTTGAACAATAAAGAAAGGCAAAAGATTTATGCTGCAAAGTCCTTCGGGTCAGTCGACACAACTCCAGGTGTATATAATCTGTTTTTTATAGTAAATCAAGTTTGAGCTCACTTCACAAAAGCTTGCAGCCACCAGCATCTTCCAGGTATGAGAAGTAGTTGCATCTTATTGCTTTGCTCCAAGGCAACTCAACTCGACCACCGACCCTCTGGACACAAACCCACCTCTTTAATCTTTATGTTACTTCGGCTTCACTATTTGAGAATCCATCGAACACAGTGTTTTACTAAATGTTCTAAACTTAAGAGATAAAATGAAAATGGAAATATTAATCTTGAAGGAAATCTGATCTTTATGGCAAGATTCTCAGTAGAAAATAAATATATACTGTGCAATCTCTAGTAAAATAAATCTCACGTATTTACATACAGAAATTAGGAAGCAAGCAGAGTTCCTATTTACAAAGTTACTCAATTTTTACTGGTAGTATAAAAGAGACTTTTGCTCCTCATAATAAAATCATCATTTACCATAAATCACGTTACTCCCATTCACTTATCTCTCTCTTTCATCGCTCTGAGGTTCTCTCTTTGTCTTTAGTGACGAGGCTAAATGTTGGAAATCGCTTTTCCAGCGGCCTTCAGCTCTTCCCACCTTCTGGCGCGGTGAAAAACCTATATGTTCAGCTCAGTTTGCAGTGAAGGAACAGCACTATTTTCTGGTGCCTCAAATCAATCTCTCTCTCTTTCCCTCTACAAGCGATCAGCAGATTTCCCAGCAAACCTGACCCGCTGGCACAAAAGCCACATATTCAACATACAGCATCTGACTTACAATAATTACACAAATGTCTCATCCTAAATGTTGCTATTGATTTATTGATGCTAAAATCCTATATGTGGCATAAGTACCAGCATTTCTTCCTAAAGCCATCTGTGCTTCATTCTCTTCCATACGGACGTCTCTCTGAGCTTCTCCTCAATTTGGATGTTCCATCTTGCCATCGCATATCTTGACTGAGTAAAATAATTCAGGAGCTGTTGACAGTCGAGGACATGAGGGGGCTGCTTCCCTGTGGCAGTTAGTCCTGATGAAAATTGTATTATTTTGGTGCAGTTTATATAACTTCTCCATCCATCTTTGGGCGCTCTCTCTCTCCCTCTCTCTCTTACATTCCTCTGCCCTTTCACCAAAGAGCAGAAACAATGATGCCAGATTAATTTCAAGAAGATATAAATGTCAGGTTGAGCACTTTTGAAAATCAATGAAATATCAGATTCTCTCCTCAGCATACTGAATATGAAGAGTGGAAAAGGTGTTATCACAAGAAAATGACAGAGGGAAAATATTTTCTTTAGTTTGGTTCATGTTTTATGATAACACCCGATGTATTCATGCTATTCACATGCATAATTAAAGATTAAGTTCTATAATGTAGAAAATCACGCCCATATGTTTTAGTCACTTTACTCTCCATTTACTTTCACTGTCTCGCTTCATTACACTTTCCGTCCCAACATGCAACAGTATTAAACCTTCCTAAAGGCTTCTCCATGTAATCAGCACATGGTTGGAATAGTTAGCCCAGATCACCAGGCTGCTAAAACATGGCCTTTGAAATAAATGTGTCTTGAAATGGCATCGCTATTTGTTAACAGCCTGTACGGACCGGCTCCTACATCATTAATGTTTCATACAAACCTCGTGAAATATAAGGCCATCTTTCTAAAAGACAGAAAATGGATCAACAGTTTCGGTCCCCGCTTTAATGTACTTTAGTGCTATTTTAAGCTCCATAACATGGAGGCCACCTGTAGATGAGATACAGCTTCCGCTCCTCCGGGGACGGCTTGAAAAAGCACAGATATTCTAGCATTCGATTTGTGTGATGGAGTCAGAATTTCATCCAATATCTAATTAGTGGTATTCGTGTTGGTAAGTGTACTTATACTGTGACTCACAGCTGAGTCCAGGTCCGACCAGCCGAAGACCAAAAGACGTCTTTTCATTGTGTTTCTGATGGATGAACGTCAATCTAGTTTAAAAGTTACCACAGGATTAGAGGAAAAGCTGTGAGGCAACATTGCAGATCTGGATCGAGTATTTCAACCTTGCTGTGAGTCACATTTGACTTCTCTTACAGCCAGAACTGTACTACTTAGGAGTCAGCCTTAAGCCAAAAAATGAGGACTCAAGACTTGCTCTGGACTTGCCCTGAAGGACTTGACCTGAGAGTTGACTTGAGACTTGGCAGCTCTGCTTACAGCAAATTTCATTTTTTTTCCCAGCAAGCTAAACAGCAAAGTTGTTCCTAAAGGAGTTAGAAAACATCCTGCCTCCAGTGATGGACCCTACACACACCAAAAGACGCTGTTTGATACCAAAATAATTAGCCTGACTTTGCACCACCACCACCACCTACATATCAAAGACACAGAAAAAGGACGACACTTTGATATTTGACAGTAGTGATGACATTTTTGTCACGTTTGGCACAAAACACAGAATATTCTGTAACAGACAGTCTGACCTTAACAATGCACAGATGGACTGAGAGCAGTGTGGAAAGGACACTGGCCTGATCAGAAATGGCAGCTTTGTTGATGTAATGGCAACACAAGAGAAACAGGAATTCATTTCCAGAGTGTTCTTAGTCTAAAAGCACAGGAGGAATGATTATGAAAAGCAGCTGCTCAACAGGTAGCTGCTGTCACAGCGGGGTCAGTCAGTGGGACGTCAGCTAAACCAGACAGGACCGAAAGAGAGCGAGAAAAAATACATGCAAAGTCTTTCTTTCTCGATCATTATCAGTAATTTTTCAACTTACTTTGGCAACACATTTCAAATGACCTCCTAATAAGGCCCACTGAAGTGAACCAAACACAAAGAGCAGGGAGCGAAGTCAATCATCTCACGTCACACTGAGCGTGTAATCATTACAGCCCTGCTGCTTTCACCTCTTCATGCTTAGCTCTAATTCTCCCCAACCTGTCCTCATGTCAACCCCACCTTAATGTACTTCCCCCGGCTCCATTTAAATCACTCCGCTCCAGTTCCCTCCGTCCTCCAGACTCTTCCCTCCGCTCCTCTTTGTCTTCTTCTTGTTCGCTCCATCTTCCCTTTCTGTCTCCTCACCCGGCCGCTCTAATTGCCTTGCTTTGCCAAATGAGCCAACCAATTGTGCCTCCAGTTAAAAGCTGATGAGGAGTCTGCCCTATCCAGCCCTCCAACTCGGCTCGGGAAGCTAAATAAAGAGGGGAGAGATGAATGAAGCTCGCTCCTGAATGCAGATGCCGTCCCCCCTCTGCGCTGACAGCCATCGCCTGTGACAGGCAGCATGCAATCATATCCCAGCGTCCCACGAGAGGCAGATTTCTGGCATCCACATCTTTGCAGTTTCGAACCTCATGTCAGTGTTGTTTTCAAGGATCAACTGATGTGCACGCTGGGTTACTGATACCTACGGGAAAAAGAGGCTCTCTCTCTCCGCCTGCCTTGTACCGAAGTCAAAGATTTACAATAAGTGCAAGTGTCTCGCACAGTATTGAAAACTTTGCTGAAGGGTAAACAGTGAAAAAGGAAACATGCGATAAACAACCCTGCGTGTCATTTTCCGGGGTCAGAAGCTGCCTAACTCTGGTATGAAAGTTATAAAGATGACATTTCACACATTGACTTCTGTCTGGCAGGATGTAATAATAAAACAGGCTGTTTATTCATTTCACCATCACCAAGCCGTTTGGTCTTGGGGCGTCAGACTGAGAAGGTATCGCCCGGCTGCTGCTTCATTTACTGATGGAAAAGTCGACCTCGCTTTCACCACCAAACGTTGGCTGACTTGGCCTCTGCTCTCACCCATTTGCCGCGCTGCCTAAATGTCACTTGGTCTCCGCTGAAAGTCCCCGAGGAAATTACATCGCTGAATAGTTCATGTGTGCTTAAAAATTCGGCGAGAGGAGCCAATGAGCCGCGTCTGAAACGCTCTCTGCATTACTGCTGTTGTTGTTTAGAAATGAGCTTATAATGCTTTCATCAGCCAACATAATGACTGTAGCAATGTACTGTAGATGTGTGATATTCAGCCAGTTAGTGGTAAATCAAAAGGAGGGCAAACTTTGATTTCCACTCGCTGATGATCACACAAGCAACAATCACCTTCAGGACAGCATTAATTTACGGAGTCGCTTTAGCGGCGGGTGCTGCTCATACTGATGGTACAAAGCCTGACTCATCATTTTCTACGGGTCCCTTCAAATTTAGCATCGTGCTCCCATAAAGTTGCTTGAAAGAGGCAGACTAATGGTAACATTTGAAGCAGTAGAGGCTGAGATATATTGACGTTCAGTCCTTAAAGACAATCAAAATTAAAAAAATACTGAATCCTACTTTACCCATAATGCAACTTGATAGCACATCTCTGTCATGGCTGAGTCCACACGACTAATGAGCTGACTTTGGCATGAAAAGCATGATGAGAAATCTATGTTGCTCTATTACATTATCAATGACTCTATGGTAGTTTTATAGACAACAACATTATTGTTTCAAGACAATATATTAAATACTGTAAAAATATTACAGAGCAATTCATATTAATTAGCTACTTTGAAAAACAAGTATCTATAAACAGGTGTTTCTACTTGTGTGCTTTACAAACTGCAGCTGCTCCTCTGAGGGTTGATCGAATGTTTTCATGAGCAACTTTCCATGAATTAAAACAGAGCTCATAGTAAAATTTTCCCTTTCTTTTATCCCCCCTGAAATCACTGGGTGTCTGTTTCAGGCCTGGCGACTGTGACTCTGCAGTAAACAAAGCGGTACATATTATTTATGGTCCATTTTATACAGACACGAGCTGCAGCTGTTTACCCGCTTCGCCCTGCAGAGGTGTCCTCCTTTATGGAGCCGTGCTGGTGGCAGCCCCCGAGCTCCAGAGGACAGAGTGTGCAGGTGGCAACTGTACACAGATTTTTTTTAAGATGAGACAATAAAAAATAAGAACAGGAGGACGACTGAGACAGAGAGAGCACTTCAGCAAATACACTCGGCTGTAAGTCAGTTCGACACAGACAAACGCAGGGTTATTGTTGATGCTGATCCAAATCCCAAGTGAAAGTTTATGGATCCTCCTACATTGATCTTTAAACACTGCACTGATATAAGACATGTTTTGTTGAGATCTGACATATATTGTTCTCTCCACATACACCTACTCCTTCCCTTGCAGTGCCTGATGGGAAAGATACGACACGGCTCAAAATATAAACGGTGTGATCATCTCATGCAAAGACCCTGTGGCCTATCTTATGTGGAGAGAACATCTCGAGCCCTGCACAAATATCAGAGCAATAAGACAAGCAGAGATTCTGTTAGCCGCCAGTTTGAAACCGGCTGAGCACAACGGTCAACGCGTTGGTTTTAGAATACTTGAGGAAACCACCCACAGGAGCTGAGGAAGCTTTTAAAAGAGGAAACTACTGGATGAACTGACTCACGCTTTAAAAGAAGAGTAGATATCCTGCATCTCACAATTTCGACATGCAGAGTTGAAATTGATATTGATGTTTGCATCTGACTCTTAAAGACGCTACAGGGGTGCTTTAAAATTGTTGGACTGCTCCTTTAAAACAGCAGGGTTGCATGCTGGACTCACTCATGGTTGTATAGAAGTCTATCGTGCTGTGTGTGTGTGTGTCTGTGTGTATGTGTGTGTCTGTGTGTCTGTGTCTGTGTGTGTGTGTGTGTGTGTGTGTGTGTGTGTGTGTGTTTGTATACGCAGTCGAGCGCACGAGGTTTGTGGAGTGAATTATACAAAGTAAAGTGTTTCTACAACCTCAAGCTTTGGCTCTCGCAGCAGGGAAAACAGGGCCGGCCAGGGCTGACTCATTATTCATGTCCCCCCGGTTGCGTCCAAAACAAAATTAACGTGAATGACTTGGAATGCTGCTGCTAACGGAAATTATTTGTCATTCCAGCTCTGGTGTCAAAATAACTGTAGTGCGTGTTATCTGCCACGCGAGAGAGGAGAGAGGAGGCGATGGGGGGGTGGATTAGAGGAGGGGAGATGAGGGGAAAGCAGACGTGGTGAGACAGGTGAGGGGTGATGAGCAGCCAGACGATACATCAAAAAACCTTTTCAGTGTTGGACAGTCTTTGGAAGAGTGGAAGCAATTTGGGTGATGAATGTGTGTGTGAGTTTGAGGGATGGACACAGACAGAGGGAGTAACAAACAGTCACGCTCTTTCCTGAACGCCCCTTTAAAAAGTATGTTCATTTACTAATAAACAGTTGCTAAAATTTTCCCCAATTTTGTGCTGACTGCTGAAGTTTTAATTAGCAATACAGAGTCATGGTCACTGAAGTTGGGCTCAAACTTAAAAACAAAGTCAATCGATCGAGGGAGAGAGAGGATGGTGTTGACTTTCACGCGCTGTTTAATTCACAGAGGATGTTGATGCAGGACCTTTTGATATTTTACAGCTGATGTTGCTGTTTTGTGGCAGCCGTAAATATCAATATCATCCAGTTCCTCCGTTGCACATTCAAAGCCAAATAAACAAGCCCAGCAGTTGTATAAAGTGTCCAGGGGGTTAGAATATCTGGATTCTGATCTTTTCTTTATAATTTCTCATCTACAGTCAAATTTAGCGAGCTCTGGAATTTTTAAACTCAAAGGATCCCAGAGGCAGGAAGCTAAGTTGCATTTGCAGGAGCAGAGGCAAAGTGGATGTAATTGTAACTGACCCTGATGATGGGAGCGATTGCTGATCATTAAACCGTAAAATACCAGCCGGGGTAGGAGATAATAAATCTCAGACAGGAACGTGAAAACTCAGCGAAATCAGCCAAGGCACAGGACTGTACCCGCTGGGGGGGCTGGTGAGGAGCCGGGTCTGAATTTCAATTGCATCTGTCCAAAAACGTCCGGCTGATACACACACGCTTATATAGCTCGAACACACACAGTATGCAAACACACACACTTGTCAGTGGTAACAGTGACAATAACGACGGCGCCGTCAAAGCACGAAAACACGAGAGCGGCAAGTCAAAGAACATCCCGACACCATCATTGCAGTCAAGGCCCGGGACAATCTGAGGTCTGTGCTCCATCAAGCACTCACCACCACTTTATGAGGCTCTGCAACCGCGACATTTACTTACTCACACAACCAGCTGCAGGTTGGCTGTTCGGAGGACAGGCTGCAAAAAATAGAACATCGTATTCTTTTGTGCGCCCGGACCTCTATCAAAGACGAGTTCATGTCTCCTTTTCCTCTCACGCCCACAAAGCACGGCCGAGGTGAAGGCAGCTGAAGATAAACCTGGATGCCTGGTTCCCTGGCAGGGAGCCACTCTCCACATATGGCACAAATATGGACGCGTTCATTGTTCACCTGGACACTTGTGTCTGTGAACGATGGTACAGTAATGGAACACGCTGCTACAGGCATTTTAACACGCTGTGGTTTAGAAAGGTAACACAAGGTGAGAGTACAGTAGAGATAAAACAAAACAAAAGAAAACACAGCAATTCTTTTAGTTTCAGGACAAAGAGCCAAATTAGAATGATCAGCTCGTCTGACTTAGCGGCCGTTGAGAATTGACTTTTTCTGCTGAACTATTGTCTGCAGCGCTGCGTCAATGTGAAATAAATGTTTGTTAATGAGTGTTAAACTGAAAGGGAGACACGTTTGGGAATAATCTGTGCTGTGCATCAGGACGGGTTTGTGTCACTTAAATGTGGTTTTCCTCATAACTTATAACTGAAACACAGCTTTATCCAAATTATTTTCATTTGCTGCCTGAAATAAAACCTCTGATTCAGATTTTTTTCCTCAGCGATCACAGTTGATTAGACAGAAGAAGAAGAGCTGGGTAATCGGCGTGAGCAGTGGTGGAGAGAAGACGACCTCTGACCAAAACACAGACGATATAAAAGAGGAATTTAAAGGAAAGCTGTAGTGAAATAAAGCATTTTATATGATACCTGACTTTTTGCGCTGATAATAAAGAAAACTTTTGTTTGATATTTTGAGGAAGAAAATCATGTTTTTCTTTTTCATTTAACAAATGTTAAAGCAGTCATGCAATAACTTTGAATGAAATACAGTCTAAAATCTACAAAAGGATGGTTTTGATAAATATCTCATTAAAGAAAAAGCAAACCAGACGACACTAAATCTGGCCACATGTCTGTGCCGTCGTCTGCTTCCTCAGTCAGCACCAACAATGAACTGAGGTTTGACAGAAGCGAAGCAATGATCGCAGTGTTTTACATGCAACGATTTGTGGCTAATTATGTTTGCTCCTAAACGTGTGAGGTTTTACGTTGAAATCAGACGTGTTTACAACAAGTCGGTGCTGCTTAGCTGATAGTGCAAACAGGCTGGATTTAACTAGACACAAAATCAATATGAGGGAACAGTGTTGAAGTGATCAGTCAAATAATAAAACAGTGGAGGAGAGTCTGTCTTTTCCTCTGTCCTACTTTAACAGACGGGCGTGTTAGGCTTTTTTAAAAGAAATTAAAATCTTGCCCAGTGAAGCTTTAAAAGACGATAGGCTGCAGACACAGTGGGCCCAGGTGTCTGAGCTCTGTAAACACAAACCGTTCCCCTCTCCTTCCTCCACACCAGATAAGGCCGGGCCCCGAGGGAGGCAGCGCGCGACAGCCACGACACCGAGAGGTGGGGAGTGAGGGTGTTGGGGACCTGTTGTCAGTTCCAATTGGCTCGCTCTCCCACACCGAGCTCTCCCAGGTCTGAGGTAGCCGAGTCGGCACCTGCTCGGGTTTTAGAGAAAAAGGGCGTTTGAGGTTCCGAGACGCCTCCACGTCCTCGGCCCCCGACGCCTCCACCTCCTCGGCCCTCGGTCTGCTGGTTTCATTAAACTGCAATTAACCGCAGCAAACCGATAAAGGGAAGCATCGACGCTGCGAAGTTAATGCACATGCTGTGTATGTGAAAGTGCTTGAGTTAGTGTAACAGATGCTGCAGCTTTCGCACTTTACACAGACGCAGCACTAAGTTGTTATTTTAAACTGCAGGACACTTTTTTGCGTAACAGATCATGTTTCTCAGCTGTGACAGTAGATGAGCACCAAAATGCCATTTGCTGCACAAAGGGAGTCTGTGATGTTCTGGGCAGCGAGAGGCGAATTACTACACGAGCCATTCACTGTGGCTGAGAGAGAACATGAGCTGAAGCCAAACAGTCCTCCGCCGCTCGCTATGAATTCAATCTCGACGCTTGTGTCTGTCTCGGGTTTCAGCAGAAGAGAATAATTAACCCTTCTCGTCACATGTGGCAATTTTCTTAAGTAAATGAAGTGCTAATATTCTCGACAAACGCGCTCAGAAACCTTGCTGGGCTCAGACTTGTTGCCTGGTAACAGTGTCAGACGGTAAATCCTGATCTGATCTGAAGGCGATATGTTTTTGAATTTATAATCCCACATCAGCCGATAACAGGGAAACGAGATGGTCCAGTCTGTCGTCCTGTGATCAGTTATAAGGGATTAATAGGTTTCTTTAATGGTATTTTAAACATCTACTTTCAGAGTATCAGTTCTCTATACAGGCCTATAATTACTGTGAATGAAACTACAAATGGAAATCAGCTATTAAAGTATTCCCAACGGTGCGTGAACAATTGTGCATTTTATATTTTAATTAAAAACTTTAACCTTGAGCCGTCTGTGAGGACAATCAGGTTAAATATTCCAGGTCATTGTTATGCAAGGACGGCTGAATCTAAGTTGTCCTACATTCAACCCTCCTTTGTTAACCTTTAGCTCATCTCCAAAAAAAGGGAACAGAATTAAAAGATCTAATCCCAGGGAAAATAACACTAAGCACTGAAGCATCAGGATGACTCAGGTTCAGAGTCATAAAATACAACATAAATAAAACTGTGTTTGTTGTTACATCCCTGATTCCAAAAAAGCTGCCAAGCTGTGCGAAACATAATCCTGCTCAACAACTTTGCTCAAATGAAAACAGTACAAAGACAATATATTGAATGACCACATCGACTTCAATGACTTGTAAATACCTGTTTATTCTGAATTTGATGGGAGCAACATATTTCTAACAAGTTAGGACCAGGAGCAACAAAAGACTGTGAATATAGTGGACTGATCCAAAAACACCTGTTTGGATCATTCCACAGGTAAACAGGTTCATTGGTAACAGGTGATAGTATCATGAGGGGAATCAAGATTGTACACTATCTGTAGTTTCAATTCGAAGTCTTTGTAATTGTGTATAATCTGATTTTGGTTCATACACTTCCTGATTTCTTAAGCTCTTGTATCCTGACACCCACACTTACGTCTTCACAGTCTCGAGCGTCTGAGTGGTTTAAAAGTTGAAAATGCTGATCTGATTCCTGCTGTGAGCTCTAACACTCAGCTGTTTGACTCTCTCCATCACACCGTCTCACTTACACAGCAGACTCTCGCTAAAAATACCTTCCCTGAGTCGCTCTTTTGCCAAATGGATGATTTTCTTGTCAAAACGATTTTGCACCGCAATAAATACGACGGCGCCTGATCTCCAAACCTGGATCTCCAAGGATTAAAGGTTGATGCAAACAGGGTTAAGCTATCGGCTTTACGAGGCAGTGGCAGGTTTTGTGTGAAGTGAATGACAAATCACATGTCAGGTCGGTGTGTGAGGGGGCAGGAGTGGAGCCGGGGGGCGGCAGCGGGGGATCAGAACAGAGGGGTGTTTCCTCACTGGGATTTACGCCGTATCAAATATCATAATTACTGTCATTACACGGATCTATCAATTCTGAGACGTTGAAGATTAATGCTGAGAGTCAAAGTATAGGTGCTGATAACACACATTCAATTAGTGGGAGGAAACACAGGCCTTCAGGATCATTGCTCCACTCACAGGAAACAGTGAAGTAGAGAATGACTTACGAACCAAAAGAAGTCCTTAAATAATATAATTTATCAATAGATTGTATGTTTACATGGATTCATGCAACAGACTTGAACTTTAATGAAAGCAAAAGTTTACGATGCAGCAGTTTAGCTAAAGAGCCAACTTTATCTAATCATTCTCTAATTAATCTTTCTTAATTATTTGTCTTAAAACATTAAGGAAAAAACATCTTCTCGCAGTCTAGATTGCTTTAAATCTGCAGGAAGTTGCAAGTCTTCGCTAGGTGTCACATTCATTTCAAATAGCCTCGACTCTGTGGGCTGGAACGCTCAGTGATTATCGTCGTCCTTAACTGTTGCTCTGTGGGTGGGTGGAGAGCTAATGGAGGCTATCTTGACGGAGACGTAATTAACTGTAGTCGATAAGACGAGCGGTCGAAACTTCCGACGGCAACTTTCTTACAAACCTCCTCTTCCTTCATTACCTCATCGCTAATGAAGGAAGAAAGTAATGATCTATATGGTCTGCAGAGTGAAACATCACAGTTGAAAGAAAGATTCTGAGATTTATTTTTTTATATATAAGTCAACAAACAACAAAATTCTACTTTAGCCATATTATCTAAAACAGGGGGCAAACTTTTTTTTACTCTTGTGTTGTTAAAAAGCAAACTGGGATCCCAAGTTCCCTTAACTTCCTGTGCAAAGTTTCACTCTGCATCCTGTTCTCAGATTGTGAAAAATAATTATTAAGGATCAATATATTTAAAGAGTCTCATAAAAAAATAAATTAGCATGAACAGTGATTTATATTCTAAATACTTTTGGGCCAAATTGAACCTCATGGTGGACAAACTTCGGGCAGATCGAAGAACATTATGAATTTTATATCTACACAGAAAAACTCACAACTACGGTAAGCAAAGTGGGACAAAGCTGAACCAGGGAGTCGCCATTTTGACCTTTGCTCTTTGACTTTTGTGCATCCTCAGCAGCCAAACAACCAAACTGAAAAAGTGAAAACTGAATTTTCCCTTAAGAACAACAACAACAACAACAAAAATTAGAGTTGAGCCTTCAAGCCTGAGCCTGAAATAACATCAGTGCTCCGTCTCTCTCGGTCCCTCGGCTGCAGGATGCTTTCGAGTGCCACAACGAGAAGAACTGCTTTCTTTAACAAAACACTTCCCACAGAGGAATAAACAAAGACAACCACCGTCCTCCATCATGAGGAGAAACATTTTTCTTGGATATCACTTGGCTTCATGCAGAATACTTTATATAGGTGCTCACTTTGACTGGGTAGTTCAATGCTATCAAATCTTCCATGTGGTTTGAGGAGGGACTGAAACGCCCTCCCCTTCAAAATGTACAAGAAAGAAAGAAAAAAATAAATGCGAGAGTTCACGGCCGAGTGCAGAGGCTGGAGAGCTAAACAGCCATTAGGAGCACGGGAGGGCGTCGCAAACGGCCATAACAAATCTGCCCTAGTTTGCTGGGAGGCATCAATTTTGAGGAGTGTGCTCAAAATGATTCTAATTTAAATCAGCCTAACATAACAACCTTCCGGCAACGGGAACCTACACTCAAGGAGATGCCCCCCCACCACCACCACCCTGCCCCGAATCCTCCCCCGAGAAGAACAAAGAAATGAGATGAAAGGAGGTTTCACACGTGGTGGAATGAAGAGCTGCGTGGGAGGGAGTGGGGGGGGGAGGACAGAGCCAAGAGGAGGTGG
The DNA here is from genome assembly GCA_037975185.1 of Centropyge bicolor. NCBI lineage: Eukaryota > Metazoa > Chordata > Actinopteri > Pomacanthidae > Centropyge > Centropyge bicolor. Next base: position 580,878 of record JBBMOC010000060.1, on the reverse strand, counting down.
AGGTGGAGGTGGAGGTATGAAACAAATCTGGCAATCAAACTGTTGCAGATAAAAACAATACTGACCACATCTAAATGCAATTTGCAGTTGTTAGACGTCACCCCACTGTTGTTAAAGAGATATAGTAGCAATAGCCGGGGGCAGGAACATTACACCGAGGAGCTCTCTTTGAACTCCTTTTAACCCCCCCACTGCAGCGTATGTAATGTTTACCAAAGAGATGGCTGCTGTCAGGGGGAAAGGCACCAACTACACCACATAGTTCCTTAAGCTTGAGGATGAAGAGTATGTTTGTGGATGAGTATTTCTATATAAGATATTTAGAACTCTCTCAATATAAAACTATTCTTTGCTGTGTCATGGAGCTGTATTGTCCCCATTTGGATTTCGGTCAGATTTTTTGTCTGCCACCACAATCGCTCACTTTGCCTCAACACTTCCTGCCTGTTTTAAGGCTTTGTAAAGCTTAAGAAACACTGAGTTACTGTAATGTTATGACCTGTTATTAACTTTAACAGATGTGTCCTTGTAGAAAATGACACAAGTGCAAATTCAGTTTTCAGTTTGTTGAATGAAAGAAGTGATATAAAGGTAGTGTTAACTCAAGGTATACTCAGCCATAACAGCAGCAAGATCTCTAAATACAGACAAACACTAAAGACCACTTCTTCTTCATATCATATATTAGTCTGGTTTACACTGTTATCATGCTGCTATCAATCACACTACTGTCACTTCACCTTGTAATTATTGTCTCCAAATCTTCCTTGCGTGCTGCTGCACCACCTGTGCTGGGGATCAATAAAGGTTTATCTTTTATTATCTTATCTGTTGACGTTCGTCAGTAAGTGGATGAGGGAAAGCCTGTATACGCCTGCAAACGAGTGCATATGAGGCCTGTTGTCATAGAGGAGGGACGGAGATATGAGTGCAGCTCCAGCAGAGGAGTGATATTTACCAACGGCTGGCATTCATGGAAACAGGGACCTGGCCTATCTCAGAGCTGCAGGGTAGTCCACCTGGGAAATATTGTAGATTGATGGGTGGAGTCCAGCAAGTCTTGTCCTGCCAAACGTTATGTTGCCAGTGTCAGATTCTAGATGATTATTATAAACCTTCAATTAAAATTCTCCTTAAAAAGATCTACATAGCAACTGGATTCTTTCTGGGCTGATACACAGCTGACGTCAAATTCCACCTGGATAAGAGCAACGTGACTTTTTCATCTCTGTGACATGAGAGTGAAAACTGTTCTTCAGCTTGATGGAAAATATGAATTTCAGGTGATGTGACCGCTCTTGTGACTGTGAGCCAAAACACTTGAACAATATGCTATACTGGCAGCGAGGCAGCGCCATATATTGAGTTAAAAGCTCTGTGCCACTGAAGTGCATCACTGCAGAGAATGAATATTGCCCTGTTTCAAATGAAAACGTGATAAGAGTAAAAATGTGACAGGGCATATCACGGAGATTGTGCCACCAGAAGGAAGTGGAAAAACCAATTCATGCATTTACAATCATTAGATTAGCAGTCCTGGAAGGCTGCCATGTTTTATGAATATGCATTAACCCAATCATGTCTTTATCAGAATTTCTCCCATTGAGATTGGCTGGTTTCCCATGTGCTCACAATGCATTATCTTACCCATTATTCATTTAGCATTACTGCCGTAATACTGCGTAAAAGGCTGAGAAATGCTGCCAAGGTGCATTTATATCGGCATGAAACAGCACGGCTCTGCCTTCATTAGGCCGTCATGAGCACAGCCGTACGACTGGCTTCTGTTTCACTCCTCCCTCTGCTGTGAGTCCAACCATTCAGCATTTCAGGGCCGGATCTGCCAAGGTGGCATGGAAGGGGGGGGCGCAGATGCCACCCCTGAAAACTGCCTTGCCACCCCAGTATTGGACAAAGTCGGAAATTTGCACGAGCGGAACTCCGCGATGTCCGAGTGCAAGCGAATGCAGCAAGAGATGAGGCTGACACACAGTCATGAGGATGTGAGGATGGGAGGGAAATGTGGGACAGACAGAAGGTCAAAAACAGATATTACCCCCATAAAATAAGAATCAAACAAACAGTGCTGCAGTGCGATGCCAGGAGCTGTGAGAGGACACGGAGCTGGTAACAGACTGGATTCACCCAGCTGCTGCTAACGGACGCCTCTGACGGCCTTTTCCAGGCTAAATGTCTTTGTAGGTTGCCAAATACTACAAGTAGAAATACAGAACAGCTGCAGATGGATGGCGGCGGGGTTGTTCTGTTGAAGTGTTGTAACAGTAACTCGTGTTTGATTGTGTGAGGGGCGGATTAAACCTGACTAAACCCAAATATTCACCGGCGTTTACGAGCGACTCCCGAATGCCTGCAGCCAACGACGTCTCTGAAACGTCTCATTCCGCAGTCGAACAGGCAGTTTTTAAAAAGCACTAAAAATCACTCTCTCTAAAGCTGCATTATCCAGAAATGAGAGTGACATTTTTCAAATAGAAGCTCAGAGAAAAGGACTTTTGCTGCTTAATCAGTGTTACTGATTGAGTTAACACTGATATCTCAGATCTTGTGTAAGTGGCACAGTTAGTGATTACCGTCTTTATATCATCTCTACCTACAAGCCCATTTAAACCTTTAAAGAAAATTTGCATTGACATAATTACTGATCCCTTTTAATCTTATATCTATGTTATATATATATAGATATATAGACATAGTATACGTTGTTAAGACTTTCAAATTTATCACGCTGATTTAAATTAATTTTCATTGAAACATAAATTAACATATAGAATTTTATAATCACTTATAGCCATATTTGATGATAAGTGACGGATTTGTGTTAAAAGAAAAAAGACCTAATTTGAAAAATGTCTACCTGGAAACAACAAATTATTGTTTTCTGACACTGCCTTTTGATCCTTCTCTTCAATTCTTTACTGGTGTGTCACCATAATGTCATATTTAGGAGTAAAAATATCCAAGCAATTTATATTATTGACAGATGTGATTGTTTGCCATTTAATCAACAGATGATATATGTTGCCACTTCTTAAAGCCCCCCCCTTAGAAATAGATTCCCTAGATCCGCTCCTGCAGGGTTTACAGTGAAAACAAGGCTGTGACTACACATGTCGCATCACAAAGGATTCATGCCATCGTATCAGCAGCTCTTAAACACATAAAACAGCAAGGGACTGTTGTTCTTCCTGGATCATTATGAGGAAAAACCTGTAAGTAACCCACTTTTCCTCCGTCAGTGCGACTCTCTCTGACCCGAGTCGTGCTCTCAGGACGGCGGTAAACAGTGCCTCTCTTGATCTTTGTGTACAGGATTTGATGTTCAGCTTTGCAAATAACAGCTGCGGGAAAAAAAAAAACACTCACTCAAGGCAGAGGGCACATCATTAAAATCAAAAAGTTAGTTGCGGTGGGAAGATGCAGCTTCTCCACGCCACTGCCTCCTTTGAAACCGCAGCCTACTGGGCAGCACAATCCTTCACGCTGGGCAGAGCCGTGTCTATTACTACAGATTGGCTCGGCAAATCTCTTGGCAGGCGTCATAAAAAAAAAAAAAAAAAAAAAAAAGCAGAAAGAAGGCGGGTGGGCGGGAAGGGAGAGATAGTAATAAAACCTCACCAATTCATGTTTGTGACAACATGAAAGAGGGAGGGACAGGTAAATGGAGGCTGGAAAATATGGCTTATCTTAGTCTTGTCCCTTAAAGCCCTAAAGGTTTTGAAGATAACCACGCGAGGCCATGTGTGTTGGAAGAGGATGGCTTTGTGCAGGTGGAAAATGATCTAATGGAGAAGGAAGGGGGGGACAGAAATTCGATGCCGACGGAGAAATATGATAACCTCACGGGGGCAGATGCCTCAGCACCTGCCTATCAACCTACACATATTCCCCCCGTCTGGTTTTCCACATTACTGCGTTTCCCGCGCTGAATGTCATCCAATCATGAAGCGAAATATGCCATGAGATAAAAAAAGCAGCAGAGAGTGAAGAGATTCTGTCACTCACTTCCTTCTTGGAGAAAGTTATGCAACAGCCAGAAAACCAACACTTCCTTGAACTCAATTACAGCACATTTAGCGGCACCGTCTGCAGCCAAACATTCCTGATGAATTAATCAGTCTCTCCCAGACGCGTGGGGTAATTTGGTCCACTGTTAATGCAGAATTGCTGTGAATCATTGTTTTTGTGCATGAACAGCTCTTTTTTTTTTTTTTTTTAATCTTTTGACTCATCTGCCCGTAGAGTTTTTGCTCCAGATGTGCTTTCTGGTCAAATCATATCGCAGCATATATCCAGCTACTCTTTCACTGTAACTGTTAATGAAGCACAGAATGAAGCCAAGTGGAGAAAGTTCTAAATTTTCTTGTGACTTTCTAGATGAGCCATCACAAAATTTATCATCGTCAGCCTTTCCGTCGGCTCATAACGCAGCCACGCGCAGAATTTATCTAACCATTAGAAGATTGCATTTTCATCATGGCTGAGTCCTGATCTGCTTCACGAGGTCAGGTGGAATTCACCTTCTGATCAGATGAAAACAAGATCAATCAAAAAACAGTGAGTGGAACTTTAATGGAGCCAAGAACAATGTCTGTAATTTCTATTGTGGAGTCATATTATAATTAGGAGGAGGCGATTAGGAGGAGGATTAGGAGGATAATTCTAATCTTTGACACAATCATCAGGACTATTTCAATATATGCAAACATGCCTGACGGACAAAAACTCAATACGCCAAACTATAGACAGAACTTCAGTTTGTTATGAGGCTGCAGAAAAGTACCAGCAAATAAAACATTCCTTCAATCTACATTCCTGGAGAGACATCACAATATTTCACAAGTCGAGCGACAGCACAACCAAACACATTTTCTGGGCGACTGAGAGCGAACATAAACCTGTCCAGATGAAAGCAAAGAAATGCGTTTGGAAAGAGAACAAACGCAATTTGGCGATGGGAAGATTTGCTGTTTCATTTGGAGCGGAGCGAAATGAATTTACAAAGATAAAGCAGTTAACGTTAAAGCCTGTGCGGTCAAAAGAAAAACACTTTTCATACCTGAGGACGGCTTGTTTGATTACCTTGAAGACCAGAGGAATGAGGAGCTCTGAGCCTCAGTCAATTTGTCTCTCAGGCTTCCTTCTATAAACTCACACAGTCTTCTGGAGGATGGGGCCATATTCAAATATGCTTTAGAAAAAGTGGGAAAGCACAGAAAATCCTCAGGTCTGTCTGTGTTTATCCATCTGTCAGACAAACAGACATGTGATCAACTGACGTGAGACCTATATCAGCATATCAATGAGATGGCACATATATAGCAAAGCTCTCAAAATATTAAAGCTGATAATGAAATGAAGATTTACATGCGTCACCAATCACTACCAAACACACAGCAGCTCTCAGATCACAGCTTTCATCAGGCCGATTCATTGCCAATCTGCACAGTGACTCGGAATGAAAGTCTTTAAAACCAAACTGATGCAGAAGAACTGAGCGGAGAGCTTGAACGAACACTCGGATTTCACAACATATTCATTAAAAAGGATTAATGAAAACCATTTAGAGGACAAAAAGCCCTGCGTGCTGATACCCAGCAGTGGGAATCGACGACAGATGATGAAACATAGGTTTTAAAATCACATGACCTGCAATTAAAAAAAAAAGTATGCGAAATGATTTCCCACAAAGCCTGATCACGTCACAAAGGTCCAGCACAATTAAGAAAGAGTTGATTAAATGGTTAATGGGAAAAACGGGCCCTGATTAAAACCACCTCCTGCAACACTTTTGCACCATTATTGCACATTTTCCAATTATTGAGCCTGATATTTGTTTTCTTTAGAAACTTTGCTCGCATTTAAAACAGTTCTTGTTTGTCTACACAACATGTTTGTCTAATGAGCCACCGGCACGTCCGGCAGGGTTGAGGAGGGTAATGAATTAGAGCTGAACTATAAGACACTGGTCACGGTAAAACTGCACAAATTTTCCATGCCCTGATGAGAATGTGATACTGATTAAACCGAGGCTGACATTGTCAACAAACGTGAATATTGACAGGCTGTAGTGAAAGGGTGGAAAGAGGTTGAATATACAAATATAATATGTGTAAATGCCTAATGAGTTTACAGCCGTATACTTGACTCGCGTGAACTTTGTGGGTTTGAAATGAGTTAGAGAGAATGTCGAACTTAATTGGCTGCGCTTGGGTCGCTGTTTGTCTCGAAACCGACCCGACGCTGAATGGCGTGCTGAGCATACCAGAGAGCCCATGACAGAAACGGCTTTAAATAAGAATCTGTCAAATGCATAAACTGGAATTATCTAAACAAAGTTTCTCCGTCGGCCCATTCAAGGTTAGAAAAGGGCTGAATTACTTAAGTTGTAGCCAAGCACCGGAATAAACCTGCATAAATATCTGCATTTCGCCTGGCGAAGAGAGCTGACACATGCAACTTTCTTTAAGCATTAAAAACCAACTCGAGCTCAAAACAGCCCATTTCATTAAAAGCTTGGCTCATACAGCATATCCCCCTTTTGTGATCTGTGCCAACGGCCTTTAAGAGGAGATCCACACGCATTAAAGTTCACAATGGTAAATACTTTCCCCCCCGCTGCTTGACCTCAAATTACTTCACAGCTGAGGAAGGAAGGAAGGAAGCAGGAAAGGAAGGAAGGAAGCAGTAGAGGACGTAGGAGTCCAATCTGGCCTAATAGAGAGGCTTTGTTTTATTTTGTCATCATGAAAGTGGAAGCACTTTGAGGCCAGCAGGACTCTTCTGACCTCTTCCTCTTTTATCAGAGATGAGTGCTGATAAACAGCGGTTCTCGGTGTCGCCCCATGTGTCGTGACAAGACGGCCCACGGCGGCGGCATCGCTTCCCCGAGTCATACGATCCCGACGTGCATGCGCGCCGCTCGGCGAGAGGTGCTGACACCGCCCATCACAGCGTCGGGGAAAAGACACTGACAGCGACAATGAGACGTGGGACGCTGAGCGGAGTGAGACCGCAGAGCTGGCAGGAAGCAGAGGCTGAGGTCAGGAAGCTGCCGCGCTCCCTGCGAGGCGGCCATCTAGCTGCCGGGGATGAAGCCACTGCTGCAGAATGTGGGTCACTCTCCCTGGCTTCCACTGCGCTTTCTCTCCTCCAGCCTTTATTTGGAGCCAGGGCATTTGAATACTGCATGTTGTACCCAGGGCTCCGGAGAACTGCACTGTTTCCAAGAGCCTTGTACCGTGCACATAGATGAGGATAATATGAATATAGTTCATGTGTGTGTACTGTGACGAGGCTGTGTTTGCTTCAGCGAAAATGTCAATGAGTCACCAAAATCTAAACTGGCAGCTCATCATTGACTAGATTTTACATGCATGCAACGACCTGGCTGCTGTTTAAAGTCTTAGTCAGGTTAAGCTACTTACATGACCCTTTGATATCCTGCAACTAAATCATATGAATAAACCAATGAGGACAATATTTCTGACTCCCTGCCAGCTGCAGCTTTTTGGTAAAGCAAGGTGACTTCTAGCAGAGGAAAAACTAATCAGTCATTAGCAATGGTAATAGTTAGTGTTTGCCTTTATATTCACTATTTGCAGGTGACGAACAGATACAAGCTAATGTACATCTGGAGATCTGAGCGAATACACAGAGAGAACTGATGAGATAATACGATAAAGATCACAAGCATTTTAGAACCATCCATCGGACAGAGCTTTGCAGTTAGATGGAAAATTGTTTGTGCCTTTGAAACTGTGACAAATCGTCCCAAGAGCCACGAGTGACAGCAGAGTAAGAAGACAATAATCAAGACTATAACACTGAAGTCATTTTAAAGTTTCATGAAACTGATAAATGTTCCACTGCGTTTACAAGCCAGTCACCGGCTTCGTCCGCCTGTTGTGTGAAGTCAAGTTGATGAGAGCAGAGTTCGTGGGCGGCTGAAAAGATTGATAGAGCTTCAGAGTCGACTGATAATTCTCGGTTGGTTTGTGACCTTTCACGTCATATATTGCATTGTTAACATGTCCATATGGTGATTTTAATACGCTGAAATGCAGTGAACAAATGAGAGTATCGGAAACTTGGATTCAGATAGTCAAGGTTTCGTACATCACATACTGAACCTCCACCCTTGTGAGGTGGAGCTACAGTGCAGCTGGTATCAGAGGAGAAGCCAGCTGTGACTAAACATCTGTATTTGCAAGGTAAGTTTCACTATTTTCCAAACCATGGACAGATAAGCTGCTGAATTAGATGAGTTTGATGAGCGGAAACTGCAGGTGATGGAGGTGGAGCGGTGGGTGGAGACAGAGGCATATTCATAGATCCACACATACTACCTGAAGGCAAAGGTGTAGAGTTATATCTAAGCCAATGTATAACATCTAAACATGTAATTTAGTGAACTGACAAAAGTTTTTAGTGGTTAAATCGATAGCAGGAGAAGAATTCTAATATAAAAATATTGATTAGATGAGCTGATTTTCATGACAATATTTCCTGAGAAAGTCCAACCGTTGACTGTGATTTTAAGCTTATGGCATTTATTATACATACATCAACAATCTTATGTCCTGTCAATACAGTACGTGATGATGAGCAGAGCCTCTTTCATAAACTCAGTATTGATGGAGTCACTATTGTGGCGGCACATGAACTGTGGAGAGGAGAAAATATTGCAGCTGATGAAAGGCGTGATTTTTAAATGACATTTACACAAAAAGAAACTCGAGAAAAGCAATATCATCCTGCGCCACGACAAGCAGAGCAAGCTCGATAACATTAAATACAGCTACGCCTATTATCATACTGCCATTGTAACCGAATTTGACACCACTACTCCCCCGTCCTGCTGCATGAGACACACACACACACATTTTTGACAGCGCCGCTGTGGCCGCCAGGAAAACTAGGGCATATTCCACAAGTGGCCGGTCTGTGCCCTCTGTCTGCCTGGCACGCCATCATCCGCAATAACAAGTCAAAGATCTTCAAAGCCGGACGAGTGAAGAGGAGGAAAATCGGATGAAACGAGGCAAAGGGGGAGTCAGAGGAGGCCTTCTGATTCATCTTTAAAGACGCTCCTTATTGCATCTTTAATCATCTTCCTCGATGCGTAGGGACAACTCGACAGTCAGCTTCCAGAACTATTGAATTCACACCCTATTGAGCCGAGTCACTCAGGAGGCTCAGGCTGGGCTTTCTTCTCCCGGCCCCCATCTCTTTTTTAACTCTCCTGTTTTATCGCTGCTCATTTCCATTCCCTGCGAGGGGCTCGGAGAGGCACGCTGCCGAAGAACTGCAGCCGTGTGCCGATGCTAACATGGTCAGCTAAATGTTTCAAGAGGCAGGGGATGTGACAAAGCCTTCCCCTTGTACTACAAAGCCTCGCTGTAACTTTGTCACACCACGCCTTGACTGACAGATTCCCGAAGCCACGCTCTTCTCTGATTTAATGAAACTATTTTGTCGTCTGGATTTCACATGAAGGCATACATCTGTGGAAATGAAGAGCACTGGCAGCAGGGACTCTGTTATGGAGGATGTTGTGAGAGCAGAATATTATGAGTGACACGGGATCATACATCTTACAGACGGGGAGACTTAAGGAGAGTAAATGCTGCTCCTGTGGTGTGAAGACAAATGTTTGGGATTCCTGGGGGTTGGGGCTTTGGTAACTAATGGTTAACACTCTCATCTCACTACAGGAAGGACTGTGAGGATCCACCAGTTATGGTCAGATATCAGCAAACACCAGAACCAAAAAAATGCATATTGCTTTTGCATTTTTCAAAATAAAAGAGACTGATTATACTGTAACTGCCCGACGTCTGGATTCTGATGATGAATGCATTCTGAGGTTTCTTTATTTGAAGATTACAGATGTAATCACATCACACCGCATTCAAGGCTCCTGCTTGGTTTTGTTGATTATTCATGAAATTACACAGAAGCGACTTTTTCCAGTTTTAAAAAAAATCCTAATCAACGTTTCATATCAGATGATTAGGTTCGTCTCTGTAGAACCAGGTTTCTGCAATGCAACTATGATGAAAAGAGAAGTGCGATGAAATTACCGAGCAAAAGTCCAAAACTGCATTTGCTGCTTCATAATTAAACACATTTTTCTCACGAAGCTCCTGCAAAGTCCCAGAGGATACTTTAGCAAAATACTGTATAAGGTTTCATTAGGTGGAACTCTTGTCTAATCCTTAAGGTGGAAAAATGGCTCATACAAAACTATTCTGCTGCTCAGTGCCTGTTTTTAGGTGAACTGCTGAGGCTAGAAGTACAGTCAATTAAATTGAACCTAATTAGAGCTAATGTGATGACACAATAGTCTCTGTATTCATACATGCATCCACATCCGTGTTATGATGTTAAGGTTTTATCAATGGGCCATTAAGTATAATTACTTAAAATGGATGAATATTTGGAATATGATTTCAAATAGTTTACCATTGCTGTATCAGGAGTTGCCAATCAACTACGTCATTATTCAGGTGATTAAGTTAGAATGAAAAAATTGAATTGAATGTTTGATTTGCTCAGTTCATAACCTTGAGAGCTCCTCCCTTTAAAATGAAAGTTAATCACTATTAATAAACCATTTCTGCAGGGAGAAATTACATTGGTTTTCTGTTAGAGCTTAATGAGTCATTGAGGCTTAATTATTACCCCACAAAATCTCTAAATTTAGGTCTGGAAGAGATTCTGTTAAGGTTACAACCATCATATTTACAGTGTGTTTCATCATCGTTCCTCAGTCAGTCAGCGTTTCTCTTCCTGCATTCACGCACACGAGCAGAGAGAAACTTAAGTTTCCTCAAGCTTTGTCAAATGCAAATAATCATTTATTCTCTAAGCTTGAATAGTGCGTTAACAACCGAGGAGAAGAAAGCAGTGCAGAGACCGGAGAGCCGGGCTGAGCCAAGCTGAGCTGAGCTGAGCCTCACGTTCCCTCAGCTCTCTCTCCGTAAGCAGTGGGGTCAAACATACTATTTAACATTGGCAAATATTATTTACTGGAACGGCCATTATGGTTCTTCGGAGACAGTTCTGAAGTCAGAGAGTGTAAAAAGGAATATTGATGCTCTGAGAAAATAGGAAAATTGTACAGCTGAGATTTCAAAAATGGAAGTTTTCCAGCAGACCTGGACACTTTAAATGATGCAAAAATGACAAGGTGAGAGGGGTCACATGTAGTAAAGAACCTACGAATAATTATCACCTGACTCTGCAGCTCTTCTCATCTTTACAGAGTTTTATGGTAAACTGAGTTTCAGCTGATTGTGTCTCATAGTTTTGTTTATGGCTGCAGCTGATTTCAGCGAAGAAGCTTTAAAAACCCACTGTTCACTACCTGCTCAGTGAACAAACAGCCGACAGACACAGGTAGAACTAGCTGGTGAACACAGAGGAACACTGAGCAGCTATAAAGACAGACGTTTCCCTCAGGAGGTGATGGAGGCCAAACACAGAGCTAAAAGAGAGTTCACCATTTCAACTTCAAAGGTGATGAGTGTCTGAGCAATGGGGGGTGGGGGGGTCAATCAGGGCCTACAGCTCAATTTGATTGGTTGGTCACAAGGCAACAAAATGCACAATAACATCTGGTTGAATATCAACTACACTGATACAGATCAAACTAAAACACTTCCTGGATGAACAGTATCCAGATAAAGCTTTATTTTCCTGTTTGATGGGCTCTTGCCATTCATATGCTAATAAAATGATGGAATGCTTTGGCAAATTCAAAACGTCAATTATTCCTTTGATTCCAGCTCTACAGAAGTCAATTCAACACAATTCAATGCTGTATCATAGTTAATAACGGTTAATGTTAGATTTTATAATAGAATGTGAAGTTATGAGAACAGAGTTAAAATAAGCCTTCAGCTGACATGTTGGATGACATGTTCAGTCAACTTTTCATTACCAGCAGGGTTTTTAGATGATGAGCAGCAGTCTTTAATATTGTGTTGTGGAAACACACACTCTGTTGCTATATCACTCAGAGACAGACATCTATGTAAATATGATAAAGGTGATAACACTGTTGCCCACATTGGACAGTTCTGGGATTCAGTTTGTTCCCTCTCTTCTTAATACTGCATGAGCATGGAATACCACAGAGTACTGCAGTAGCAATATGTGATCCACAGCCATTACCTGGTCAAACAGTGCAGGCCTGGTGCTTTTAAACACAAAATGCTTTGAGCAGCAGTTCACTGCAAATTATTCATACAATCCTGTCCTGAGAGAAAAAAAGAAATCTCTGGATGTTAAGCTGCCACTTCAAAAGGTGAGCCATACACTGCTGCTACATTTTAACCCTGTCGTCTCTTTATCTTACCTGAATTTAATTACTGCTGTCACATCACGTGGCTCCGTGAAGGAGAAATTAATGAGGACGATGAAATACAGTATGTGACTACATGCTCATTTGGCTCTTCAGATCTGAAATGAACATAAATTCTGCTGCAACACATGAGCAGGAAATCCTGTGACAGAGAATACTGCACGGAATGAAATTACATAATGTTGCCCACACTTACATGCACACCGTGATCTTATGCTATCATAAATGCTACAATTAATTTTAAGGTTATATAAAACCTTCAACTAATTATGTTGTTTTGAGTGAGGCTGATTATCATGACGGGAATGAATCATAATTGTTGTTGTGATAATTGTTCTGTTAATGGAGGAATATTTGGACATCCTATATTTCCTATAGGCCCATCCACTGGGGACGTCACAAGATGCAGCATTCACACTGCAACGCTCTGTTTACATGCAGTCTCACTGCCTTAAGCCTGAACCTTGGACAAACTGCAGACAATTATGTGTGAGCACAATTATAAATGAAAATATCAGACTGCAGTTTATGACAGCAGAGAAATGACTAATGTTGGCTGAGGTCTACCGGGAAGCAGGCAAATAATCTATTCATCAATAATTCTGGTTTACATGACTGCATGGAAAGAGGGAAATTCAGGGACTGAGCTTCTGCTGCGCATGTAAACAGCTTGATCATGTTTGTTTTTCCAAAGGGTAAATGTGTGAATATAAACACATTAAATGTGACATTCAGGGTGGAAACTGGGTGAATGTGGAGGCAATCAGTTCACACATTGTGAATTTTAAATCAGACTTACTTGAGGGTGAACTGTTCGACAGTGGAGTTGGGCATCAAGTAGAGGAAGATCTTGAGGGTTTCTCCAGGCTTCAGAGGTTTCTCAGGCAGCCGGAGGAACATGTTCTTGTCTAACTGTTTGTCCACCAGCAGCTGCTCCTGACTGGCCTGGTACAGGCTGATGCTCCCGATGCGCAGCAGGGGGTGCTGTGACAGAGGTTCTCCCCTAGAAGCACCACCACCCCTGTGACCCGAGCCCTCACTGCACTCTCCATCCGCGTTAGGCCCGTGGAGGGTGTAGTAGAGCTCAGCCTGGAGGGTCTCGCTGGTCAGCCCGTCCAGGAGCCCATCACTGGAGCCTTTCCTCCGACCCAGCGGGGCCACGTTGGTGTTAAACCAGGACGGCGGCAGCTCCAGCTGAGCCAAGCACTGCGCCAGGTTGCCTTTCATGCGGCAGGAGGTTTTAATTTCACGGACGTCCCGGAAGGCGTGCAGACGGACGCAGGGCAGCTTGTCCTGAGCCTTGAAGTCGTCCCAGTCGCGTCCGGCGATGTAGAAAAACACCTGGACCGTGGGGTTGTTGGAGAAAACCCGCGCCTGGACAATGAAGGCCCGCACCTTCCAGTTGACTGTCAGCTGGCCAGGAATATCCAGTGGACTCGCTGGCTGGAGCAGCTCCTTGGACAGAGCCTGGTCCCGGGCAAAAGGCCCAAAGCTTATGTTGATGGCAGGTAGGTCTTTTGTCTGGAAAACCACGAAACTCTCCGAGCGCTGCAGCGGGTGTCCAGTGCTGGGACTGCTGCTGCTCCTGCTGCCGCCGCCAACCGTTTGTCCTGTGATCTGAGCCTCCCGCAAAAAGAAGGCCAGTTGTGCATTGGACATTTTGAAGTTGGCGGGAAGGTAGATGCTGGGCGGCGAAGGACTGGCTGTCATCGCTGCAGAACTGAGGAGGGCGTCTGAGCTGGTCGGAGAGATTTTACCTGCAAGAGCTGTGAAGAGAGGAAGGACAAGAGAGAGGTTAAACATTTAAATACAGTTTCTTGATTTAATCAGAAAGAACTAAGAGTCAGGAAAATATGAGTTATAATTTGTGAGGTAGAAAGAGACACAAAGAGGTCAGCAAATGAAATGATGGATGAAGAACGAGCAGGAAGTCACAGGGGTCTGCTTCACTCACTCAGCCGTAGGAAAAGGGCAGAAGGTCAACACACACTAATCAGATGATAACTAGTCAATACATGTCAAGCTAGCAGAGCGCTGGGTGTCCAGTGAAACATGTTGTTCACAGTGTCAAGGTGAACAACAAGTGATCTTTAAATGGGATGCAACAAGGCATTCAATCAGTGTTTGGATGTTCAACAATTTGAAATGAAAAACACACAAAACTCTTTAAAGAACTGACAAAGATACAAACTCACGAGCGACATGAAAGTAACTTCAACTTACAGAATAAAACAGGAAACTTCAATCTGAATAGTTTTCACTTTGTTAACCAACATACTGCACTTGTTGAGAAAAACAAATCACCTAAGTTACTACAGTGAAATCACAGCAGGGCAAAATTGTCGCAGAACAAATGGAATAAATGTGACATACTTATCAAAATTACCCAGAGCTGAGCACAAAAACATAGTTGCCTGTCCCCATGGTCCAAATCATAGATTAAAAGTCCCATATTCCAAATGGTTTTATCATTGAAATCGCATCCTTTAAAACAGAAAAAAAATCAAGAGGATCTTTCTGAAAGCAAAGCCTCTTCAAAAGGTTGTGTTACTCAGCGGGCACTCCACAGAAGTTTGCCTTCTTTTCTTGGTTTCTCCTCAGAAAATCTCTGTCATGAGTTGCAAAAGAAGAATAAATGAGGGGGGATAAAAGAAAACAGCAACAGCTCCAGCGCTTCTTCACTTGGCCACGTTCTTGTTGCTGGCTACAAAGGTTCCACAGAGCTTCTTGAACTTGTGCTCGTCTAATTCCCTGTGGCTCGAGTCTTGGTTAAAGAGTGGTTCAACCCCACGCAGCAGCTCGTTCACTCCCAGACTGTGCATGGCTCCAGGACACACTCTGATCGACAGGCAGAGCCTCCTCCCGGTTGGTGGGCTGTACGGGAACTATAGACAAAGCCTTTGACGCCGCCCCATCTTGCCACACCTAGTCTCTAGTCTATAATCACCATTTTAGCTCCCGGTCAGAGCTAAGACACACAGCCCTCAGAGGACTCGACTTACACCACACACACACACACCGGCACCCACACAGAGCGAAAAAAAAAAAACACTCTCCAGCTCGATTCATCCTCTCCCTCTGGAAGTGTTCAGGCAGACTCTTATGTGTGTGCATGCAAGTGTGTGTATAAGAGCTGGCTGTGTGTGTGTGTGTGTGTGTGTGAGGTGGGGCGGGGGATGGATGTATTGCTTGAATGCCTCCAGGCAAAGAGAGAGAGAGAGTAAGAGAGTGTGAAGGAGAAGGAGAGAGGGAGGGATTAGGTAAAGATTATTGATGAATTAGCCTAGCTCTCCTTCCCTTCTCCTCCTCCATCTCCTTCTTTCCCTCCTCCCCCTCCTCCTCCTCCTCCTCCTCCCCCCTATTTCGTCTGCTTTAGCCCCATGAGAAATCCATGAGAATGAGGGGATACCGGCCGGAGGGGGGAGGGGTATCTGGACTGCCTCCCTGCTTCACTCACATGTGCCTGGAATTCCCATAATAAAAGAGAGACGGATCCATGGATGTTTGTGCACTTGTGTGTGTGTGTGTGGGCCCCATAAACTGAATGGCAAACAGTGGGGGCAACAAAAGATGAAGCCACAGCCGGGGAAACATCCCGCACTTACAAATGAGCAGTCGCAGCCATAGAGAAGGCTGCAGGAGCTATAATGATGAGAGGAGCTACTTATAGAGGCTGTCTAGTCTTTATCAAGCAAAAGCTCTCTACCTCAAAGGAATGTGTGTGTGTGTGCACTTGTATTTGCTGCATAGTGAGGACCGGAACGAGTTTTTAACCATGAGAGTGAGGACATTTTAGGAGGCCCTCAAAGGGTGGTTAAAATTGTGGTTAGGCATGTAGTTGCATTCTGTCAATGAGAGTGTGTTTGTCTGTGTGTGTGTGTGTGAGTTTGTGTTTGTGTGTGCGTTTGGGGACAAGTGCTGCTCTTGATCAACATTAAAGGCGACAAAAATGCACAGCAATCCACCCTCTTCCTCCAGGGCTCCTCCACCCGAACACCATCTGCTTCGCACTCCCGGGTCCAAACGCGGAGCGGCCGTTCAGATCTCACACCCTTACTGTATATTTTACCAGTCACGTGACAACATCGCAAAAAACAACTGTTCGACCGCGCTGCTTATCTTCGCCTCGGGAGAGGATGGAATATGGGCCACACGTATGAGGATACATACTTAGCATTCCTGTCGATGTTAATATCCAACAGGCATCTTTTTTCGCCTCAACTGTTTAAAACTCTATATGATTTTATTGCTGTGTTTAAGAAGCAGATATTTGAACAGACCTCTTTACTCTGCATGTCTCCAGGCAGCAGTAGCCTGGAGCTCACAGAGACCTTGAATCCTCAGACCTGTTGGGACTTTTAAAACCCAGCGTGCAGCGTCTCCCCCCGGCCTCCCGCAACTACTGCCGACGCGTCCTTGAGCAAGGCTCTTAAAGGAGTGCATGTGTTCCACAAGCACCCGCTGCTGGACAAACAGCCCAAAACTAAATGCTTTTCAGCTTGCTGGTGTTTTTAAATGGTAATTTAGTTTGCTTGTGACTCGGCGCCGTCGACTGCTTCTCCTCTCCTGCATCTGTTCAGTTAAACACCGGGAGGCTGCAGGGTGACATCAGGGAGCTGAAGGTAAAAGTGTGACTCCAAACAGCTTGCTGACATTATTTGAGCCAGTAACGACAGAAAGCGTGATTGTATTATCATGCAATATAATCTAGCTGTTGGGTCGACTCGAGCAGGAGAGCGAGGAGTGGCATTGTGGAAATGCGAACATTTACCCAGGGAAATTGGTAAAACACACAAAAACGACTCAGATTCAAAGGGAGATGATCTCTGCTCACTGAGGACTGACTGCGACTCGCTTCAATTATACTTTTCGTACAATTATCCTGGCTTGACACAAGATATTATCTCAATATTTACTGATGCAAATCCTCCAAACACAATCAAAACATTTTACACTGTGGTGGTCACGGAGATGTGGTTTTAATTGTGTTACTGACTTTGGCTGTTTCATATGTTCGAAAAGAGTCAATATTAAAGCTTGGGAGCAATTTACAGGAGATTTCCGTGAGCACAAACATTGATTTCATTGATGTTCTAAGATGATAAATGTGTTTTAAACAACATGTTCCTATAAGCCAAAAATGTGCTGTTTGTCACTTCTATAATAACAGCAACAAAAATCTATTCCATAACTCTCCCATTATTACCTATGACTCCATATATATGACTGTGTGTGTGAGTGTTAACATGCACATTCCAGCAGAGACACATGATCTGAGATATGAGACTCTCATGTTTTGCCTGAAGGTCACCTGACGACGGGCCGGGACTCCTAATCCCTTTTAAATAGAATGAAACCGTACAGTGACAATATATGCATTGAATGCCATGAAACAAAACAAATCCTCGCCACTTCCTCTCAACCCCCGCGGCCTCGTGGCGTCATTTGAGAAGGTGATTACAGCCTACGATGCATCAGGGTGCTCTTGTCTCGTTTCAGCCTAACAGCATCACTGGGTAGGTGGGTTTGAAGGGGAGCACGGACACAGATGGGCTTCCAGTGTGAAACCCTATCGCCTTCCACTTCCACTTGATGTCCTATTAGACCTCGGGCCAAATTGAATTGAATTCTCTTCCTGTTGTGCTCCCATTACGTGAAACATCTGCTCTGTGTGTGTGTTTGTGTGTTTGCGCGTGTGTGTGTGTGGCAGGGGAATGAGCGGGTGTCTCGTCTAAGGGCACTTTGTATTCATCAGATTACTTTGTCTGATGTCAATTAATGAAAGTATCGGGCCACTTTGAGGCCGAGGCGGTGCTATTCTACTTCTACTGTTATGCCAATAACAGTCTGCAAAGACAGATGCTTCACAGAAGAGAGAAAAAAACCCGAATGATTCCAACCACAATACTGCTGATTTATTCCAGTGGAGAATTTAATCATCAATCCACTTATTGGAGGAGGTTTTTTTTGTGGGGTTTAGAACTAGATTAACTTTGAAGTAAATCCACAACATAGCTTTTCTTCTCTGAAGCTAATGCAGGAAAGCTTTCGTGCAACAAATTTGTCCTCATTCTCACAAAAAGCAGAAGGTTAAAACTTGTAAAACTTGAGGTTAACTTGTACTGAAACTAAATTCAACGGCCCTGAACACAGACCTCTGCCCGACTACTGCTGGGGCTAAAACCCATGGAGCTAAATATCTGCCTGGTAAGCATTTATTCCTGGGATAATGTGCGTTATAGTCAACCCAAATAATCCACTTAAACACAACCACCTTTGTCACCTTCACCAGGCATGCTGTGTATTTTACTCATTCAACTTTAGAAGGATCTGTAGCTGCTGTTTAATCTCAACAGCATCCAACACACTGAGGTTAAAAAAGCCTTGTTTAATAGTTAAATGAACCACTTAACTGTATGTTTTGCTGCTCATGCAAAAGCTGTCAAACATAAAAGCCGGCTGCCAAGTCGAGACAAAATATATGGAGAGGACGCCACGAGGAGGGCAGACATTTGATCTTGAGAAAGAGAAGTGCATAAATGTCTCTTCAAGTAAAAGGTCAGGAAAAATTGTTGAGAGGGTTTAGAGAGAGATGGAGCATCCTTACAGCATTACTAATGTTCCAGCGCCAAGGGTTTCCCTATCGATCTTTATCCTACCCTTCATCCCCTCCCTTCTTTTACTCGCCTGTATCACTACACTGCTATCACATTTGGAGCAGTGAAACAATACCTTTCAATTCTCTCCACAAAATACTTGCGACTTACTTATCGCACTGTATTACAGAGATTAAACTTAACAAACACTCTTATTGCATTTTATTTCTTGTCAACTTTTAATTTCAGCTTTCTTCATTCAGATTCCACTTTCACTTCATGCAAATAAAGACCCGAAATCTAAAATGGCTCACATTATCATTCAATTAGCTATGAATGCAACACAAAGTGCAGATGAAAAGGCGTGTTAGCCTGGGGATGAAGGCTGTATTAGCACTTGAAACACTGGTGGAGTCCTATTTTTGCCCCTCTCTGAGGAATGTCTATTTCCATCTCAGTCAGACCTGGATTACCTTTAACAAACGGACGGCAGCTGGAACTGCGTGCGGCTTCAGATTTCATCACTTTTCATGTATATGAATAGTGAAATAATGTTTAAGTTTCAGTCATGCTGGGAAAGATTTGTTCAGTCCATGTGTTTGCATGCAATTAGATCATTTAGGTGAGTTAGAGTCTATTTTCAATATTACTATATTACATGTCCCCTGAAGCGAGGAGACACATCTAAGACATTTCCATCAGATTAAACAGGTCTAAGATTTGAATGAAGATGTCAGTAATCACGTCATGTACAGCAGACATCACAGTGAAGTAGAAACACAGATAGAAAAGGCTGGGTAACACCGTCGTCCACAGCTTCATCATGTGTCCATGAAACATCAACCAACAGCGTTTATAATGGAGATTCAATGCTGAGGAGCAAACCCCGGGGGTTTGTTTGAAGTGTTTTCTTCAGATGTTTTTGTCATTCATCACATTTATGGGCAAGAAACGCATCAACCACAACATCTATTAGTGTTGCGTGTAACTGCACTGATCTGGACTTGGCCTCTTCAGTTTATGTGTAGCTAAAGATTTGACAAGACAAATGCATTTGACACCTGGAAAAAAACCTGTGTTTTAAGTGTAGAAATGATAAATGCTACCTGTTGTTCGCCAAGAAATCCTCTTAGTCTCCATGATGTTAAAAACAAATCCCTTATGGAAATCTCTTATTGATATTTCATCCCCATGTATCTGCAAACATTGCTTGACCTTTACTACTAATTGGCATTTAAGCTTTGCTTCCTCATGCAGATTCCTGTACATACAGATGAGCACATGTATCGACACATACAGTCTCTTGGTATGTATGCAACATCACCACTGGTCTCTGATGTACAAAAACAAAAATTAACTAACTACAGGACACACTTCAGTTGGCCCTCAACTCTCACCCTGAACACTGGCGTCCCACAGGGCTGTGTGTTGGGCCCGATTCTCTACTCCCTCTTCACCTACACATGGTTCCATTACCATTATCAAGTTGTTAAACAAGATGTATGATGTTAAACTGTATGTTGGTACCTCAGTATTTGTTCTGTGTGTAGTGACAATAAAGCTGAATTTAATTTACTCTAATCTAAACTGAACCTTGGCTGATCTGTGATGCTCGATACAAAAGGAGAAGAAAATGGAAGTGAAGGGTTAACGATCTAAGACGGCTGAGTCCAACTTCCTCTGGATGACGCGATCCCCGTGTGGCGTTTAGGAGACGGTTCGAAACTCGGACCTCAATTTTCAATCAATAGCTTCCTGTTGCCAAGAAACGTCTGACACAAGAATGTGACTTGGTGAATCTAAAGGGCCTCAATTAGTGGAAGAAGAATGGTGTCTCTGGTAAAGACCCACTCTTTAATTTAGGCTGATAAGAGCAGCGTATTTCCAGCATTAAATTCCGCACAGTGCAGCTTTAATGAGGCATAATTCCCAGATTAAAAAGGAAGAATATATATCCAGTGTGAGACCATCAGTGGGAAATGGAACAGTTCATCATTGATCCTTTATACGCTCTCATAAAATCATCTATAATTTATTGTATCCTATATCCTATATCAGGTCCAGCGGAGGCAGTTTGGATGAAGCAACAACTGATGTCCATATAATGTGGTTTTCTGGTTAAAGAATCTTTTACTTATGTCACATTCCCTGATGAGCAGAACAGATACCAACACAACTTCCGGACATCAAATATTTACTGACCAATTAGTCAAAGGCTGAGCTTTGAAAGGACGTATTGAAGAGTAGGAGATGATACATGTTTAATGACATCTTTGAGGAGATACAAAACACCATCACCCATCCTTTTTCTTCCTTTCCCTTGTTTTGATCATGACAGCTAGTGCACAAGGCTGAAGTCATAGTCTGCCAATGAAACTAAAATGTGCAAACATTGAACTTTTGCAGCAATATTTCCCAAATGGTTTTCAGTGAACTTTAAAAGTAATATAAACTTCTCATGACGGGTTTTACAATCCTGATTCCAAAAAAACATTAAATATATTGTCTTTGTACTGTTTTTAAATGAGCATATGCCAAAAAGCAAATGATCACGTTCTTTACAATTTCTTTATGATTAACTTTTTTGGAATCAGGGTTGTACAAACTTTCATGTACGCACATCAATATATTAATTCATATTTTATGGTCATTACTTGACTTAACTTTAACCCCAACAGACCAGTGTTGCTGCAGCCTTTAGCCCCTAAATGAAACATGTCCGCTACAGTTTAGGGATTTTTGGATGCTTTTCTTCAGATTGTTTTGTTATGGTATGAAAATCAACGACTTATAATCCATCAACATATTCATCATTGTCACGCTACGGTTTTGACTTATAAGTACAGACTGTTTTAAAGGTCGGCCCTTTGTGACCTCATGACTATAATTTAATTTAGATTTATCCTTTGGTGCATTTCACGGCTCAGTTAACAGCTAATAGATTTTCAGGTTGTACAAAAACAATTAGAAACTAGTGGAGGAAAACACATTCATACACCGACTTTATCTTGCTACCCTTTGTTCATTTTATGACTTTGCATTTTCAGGACTAAACTTTTTTTCAAGTTTCTCTTCATTACTGCTGGCATTCCCTGACGCAGGTCTTAAACCTTCACACTTGCACTGTTTTCTGAATACATTCAGAGCCTGAAGAGGTCAACAAAGAAGCTTTTAAATTCAAATCCAGTTGTCATGGGACTCGACAACGACCTCAACAAGCACCAGAAAGCTGAACCTCAGTGCGTGAGGACGGCAGAGGGGGAACCATGATCACACACCGGAGATGACCTGTGAAGTTGCAGATGTTTGCTCTGAGCAGTTCGTGTGCGCCTCAGCTCGCCGCGGCTTCCAACGTGGCCCCTGCCCTCGGTTCCTCTGCAGCCAATGGAGCCTTGTGGACACAGTCACCGCACGCATTAGAAGTGTATTGATGAAAGGATGCAAATGCCTGGAGGCAGCACGATCTGAGCCTCAATACAATCTGAGGCTGACGCAATCTATAAGGGCTCTGGACAACAGGGTTTCCCATAGGGGAGCCTCTGTGTGAGGTAAACTGAGCCTCACAATATTATACAGCTGCTGTTACAAAAGGATTTCCTACACAAGAGGATTTACTGTATCATTTGATGCATTCAACTCTAAATTCTCTTTGAGTTTTCAAATCCTTTGGTTGTGAAACAGATTGTTTTATTAATCGATTTTTTATCTAATTGGGTTAATTAATCTCTAAGATGTTGCTTCCTGCACATCATATGTCAAAATCATCTGCGCAATCAAACCATTTATAGTCCAATTAATTTCTGTATTGTCTTGTTTTCATTCGTTTTTACTGTTTGGTTGATTGTTTTACATTTAGATTCAATCCTTTAACTCAGCTTCACCCGCCTGTTAAATCCCATTACTTTTACAGATGCAACGACCTAATTTTCCCCGTGGCGATCAATAAAACTTCATCTTATCTTTTTTTTATGGAGCGTTATAGACATTTTAATCTAAAATGATGACATCTCTCTAAATGAACGGGGCCAGGCTTCTGAAATGAGCCACACATCCGCAAATCAAGGATAAAAAAAAAAAGAGGCGAAAAATACCCGAAATGATTTGAATGAAAGAAAATACATCAAGTTACACCCATAAAAAAAGAGAGAGCGTCTTGAATTACACTCAATTTACCCCCATTTGAAACCATCATTTTGACCGATCTGTCAACGGCTTTGCCCCGAGGAGAGCAAGGACAACGCTGATGCTTGCAATTCCCTGAGACGAGATAGCTCTCACATTATTTAGCAAATCATTCACACACAGAAGTCGACTCCGCGTGGAAGGATCCTCGCTTCAAAAGTCTTAGCTTCTAATTTCACTGTACTGGCTGGCAAAGCAAGCTTTCCTGACTTTTACTGTAATCACCGCAAGTCTAATTAATGCTACATTATGCTGATTTGTAGGTTATACATTGGCAGTGTTTCATTGTATTTGACCAGATTCAGCAGTGCGGCTCTAATTGCAGTCCTCTGGGGATAATAAAGCTCGGCCGAACATTGTAACTGGATACAACGCAGGATAAAGCTACTTTTTATTACCATATATGTTTTCAGCCCTCTGGTGTTGGTCATTAATGTGTCTTGGCAAGATTAAATACAAGCTACATTATCGGGAAGGGCGGACAAGACAATGCAAAAAGCTCACATGGAGAGGAACAAACTGAAATGGAGGAAACTCATGAAACAAAAATATATACTTCTATTTATAAAAAACAGGCTAAACACTACTGTACTATACTGTATTTTATTTTGCAGCCAACCACACATCTGGTAAACTATTGAATACTTACAGCAGAGTGTAGGTGGGATTGACTCAAAATAAACTATAGTGCTCATATTCATCATCAAGAAACATGTCACCCATCGCAACACTGTGGCTCATTTGTGTGTTTTTAATAGAGTTCAAGAACAATAAAGTCATAATTTATATACTATATGGATTAAGGACTATATATATAGTCATAATGACATGCGAATTCGTGAAGCGTTCCTCATTTTTTCCTGAATTTCCCCTATGGGGGATCAATATCTTGATTTTATCTTGATTTAACAGGTTAAATAATTTGAATGAACTTTATATCATCACTTTGTTGGGACATGTATGTAAGTCAAACAAAAAGTGTCTTGAAGTATGAGAAAAACCAATAGAAAATGGAACTGAAAATAGTATAATATATTATAATAAATGGTGAGTAATATCAGAGCTTAATATCAGAACTTAAAGATCAATTCAGATTGTGCCTTATTTTAACAGTTTTGATCATCACTTCTACTAACTATAACTATATATCAGTCACCAAAGCTGGTGCTGAGACGTGGCAACATTATGACAAAGAAGTCAGAAATATGAGCATCTGCAAGTTGGTCTGAGTTGAACCAGGAAGTCGGTCCAGAAATGCACATTTCAAATAATAATAATTTCACAATAATTTCCCTTGTTTCTATTGTAGTAAGTTTGTCCAACCAGCTGGTTTGTTCACAACCTGACAGACAGTTTGTGTTTCTTGCCCTGTTGCACATTAATACTGAGACCCCAGTTGAGGTAACCCAGTCCAGCGCTCACCAAAGAGATCCAACATCTCAGTTTTCACAGCCAGGATCAGGACACAGAAAACACTGTGGTGACTGTAACATTTCCAACACTGTGGTAACAATATCAAAGATCTACTGGACATTTTTTTCTAGGTTGTTAAATTAATTTACTTTAAAGGACGACTCAGTTTTCTCCGTTCCTCTGTCACACGCAGCCACCTACAAACAGGTTTCTCTCCAAACACAAAAGACTCTTTCAAGGCTATTTAATCATCAGGGAACAAACAAAAAAAAGCACTGACCACATCCCTGAGAAAACCGCTCGATGTGTGGCCTCCACTCTTTTAAATTGCTCCTCAGGAAAAGCTTTGATTCGCTTTCTTTGATACTCACACAATGATGGTGAAGCTTCTAATCTTGTTTCTTGGTCGAGAGCTGATATCAATAATTTAGTGCTCATAACTACACACAAAATGAAAAGTTAAAAAAAAAACAACTGTGCAAAGATAAAGGTCAGACTGATGCTGCACATTCATAACTATTACGAAGACGTCCAAACTCCATCCTTCATCACGGCCACGAGTCGAAATGTGTTGGTCTGACAACACAGTTTTTGTATCTACTGTAAGTGCTGCTGTAGTTTTGACCTCTCTCGACTCCTTCCCGTCTTCACCTTGGAAGTGGGTGAAGAAATCCTTCCTCTGCCTCCATGAATATTAAATAACCTTTTTTTTTTTCCAGTGGCAAAATGAAAATGAGACCTCGTTTTGGATCCCGGGGAAAAGCTGCGATGAGGAAATAAGATTGGTTTGTACACATGCACGTTATTTGCCACCGGGCCGCAGGCGGAGCGAGGCTGAATATTTCCTCTCTGCTTTTGATTTTCCTGCCTCTGATCATTACATTTTCATTGCCGTTGGGGAAACTCTTCAATCCCTTTTGCTCGTATGCATTTAATTTAGTCATAGTATTAACATTTTTGTAACCTTTGTTTGTTCAAGAAAGCTATTAGTGAGCCAGGAAGCTTTCGGCCACATTGTGCTTTACACCTGAGAGCCACCCGCCGCGAATACAATCATCTCCTTCATGTTGACCAACGAGCACAGGGGGGTTTGATTCTTAGCTCGAGGCACCTTGACAGTGGTTACCGTGAGAGTCATTCACTCTTCCAAACACATGGGGAGCGTCCAGCCTGGTTTTATGTTTGATAGAAGAGGCTTTTAAATTCCTCTGTTACACTGATCCTCCAACACGTCCGGAAAGTTATATAAAGACTTTCTCAAACATTAAAGCTGTGACAAAGTCAGGAATTTAACATTAGACTGCATTGGTTCTAGTTATAGTTTAGGTCAGTTCCTTCATTGCAGTAAAAGTACACACACTGTGAACATACTACAAAGTAAAAGCTGCATTCAAAACCTTGCTGAAGTAAAATTAAGAATTATCAGCAAAATAGACTTAAAGTATCAAAAGTAAAAGTACTCACTGGGCAGTAAAATGGTCCCATCAGTGCTTTACTATTGAACTACAACTACTGTAAATATGTTTCTCATATTTTATGCTGCAGTTATTTAAGGTAAAGATAATTTTTACTACTTTATATCTACAGTAATGCGCAGACTACGATGGATCACGTTGATTGTAGTCTCAGTAAAAAAAAACTCACTACATATGAATTTAACGTTTTGATATTGCAGTTTGCTTTATGAAAGAAACATAATGTTGCCCAGTTTAAATATTCTGTTAACATTATGAGGATATGTCCTTAATGTATTTGCCAACTCACAAAATGTTGATACTGGAACCGTCAGCAAAACCTTCGGCCAACTAGGATCCAGTGGGCTTGTTTGTGCAGCTAATGACAATTTGATTTCATACAATATCAGCTTGTGACGCCCAAACCATAATTAAACTTCTTTGTAGTAACAAAAAAACACAGACAAGAAGACCCAACTGTTTAGGAACATATAGCTGAAATCTCTTTCCCCAGAGTTAAACCAAAGCACTTTTGATTCCTAAACCTACACACACACAAATGTCTCTGGTATCCTCGAACAAAACATGATGAAGAATGAATGACAGTGTTTCAGTATATGTTAGATGGGACCACAAGATTTTGTCCCTTCTACACAATTTTAATTTCACTTATGATGCTACCGATGATGTTTATTCTCTAAAATCTGTTGACTCCTATTGGGCAATGTAAATACAGGACAGTGGCGTTGTGATACCTGATGAGAAATTAAGTGAAGCAATACTCAAAAGATCAGTGAAGTTTGTCTGTGTTGAAATCGATGGCTCCTTCTGATGCAGTTTTCCAGGCCTGAAAGCCAAACTTTCAGCTTGTAAAACATCAACTAAAACTCCAACAGCATCAGGTGTTGGTCGTCCACTCACTGGTCAGACCACCTACCCCAACTATAATTAAAAATCCAGAATGTAGTGAACCTGTGTCTTTGTACCTAAAAGCTTGGACAGACACCTCTCTGGCCTCTCCTGCAGCACCATGGTAGAATATTTTCGCATGACATCATACACCCTTGATTTTCGGGTCAAGAGGCTCTGGCTGAATCAAAATTTTCCCCTCGTGGGACCCACGTGACATTTTGGTTTCACAGCTCACCCACTGCTTGTGATGCCTTTTCAAATAAAAAAAGAAAAAACGGCAGCAGCAGCCTTTGGTCTTTTGTGGCGGAGGCCTATTGTACGGCGGCCCTTCATGGTGTCATGGCCACCGCTGCAGCCGGCGCAGAGCTCTCCGAGTGGAATGCCTCAGTGCTCTCGAGAAGGAGAAAAGGAAATCTTTGTTTCAGATTTCCTTCGTATCACTGTCACACAAACACACAGCTTTTAGTTGTTCTGTTCCCATGGCGACGGGTTACACAACTCGCTGCCAAATCACCATAACAACAAGCTAAAAAAAGGGGCGTCGGGAGAAGCACTCGCTCGTGGACGAGTCCGGGCTCAGAGCTCAAGATCTTGACGCCAACATAGTGACACAGTGTCTTTTCTTTATTGGCGGATTAAAGAGACATACAGTGATTTGATTTGGCTTCTGTAAAACATGACGGCTCAACATTTCTACTTTTGCAACTTTGCACCTGAAAACACAACATGTGTCAGCCATGGTTTTGAAAATAGTGAAACTTGCACCCGCCCTGCAAATTGACGGGATTGGTTCTTTAGTCATGTGATGTATAAAACCGACTGTCAGAATCCATGTTTCTGTGTCATTGGTGTTTACTGCAGTTCAAAGACAGATTTTGCTCATATGTCTTGCATATAAAAAAATCATCATATGGTCATGTTGAGATTAAAACTTGATTTTCATTGGAGGAAGTCTTTAACTCACTGTTCAGTCAGTGGAGTGCTTGGAATCAGCAAAGGCCAAATAAACTCAGTCGTATCTTCAACCTCAATAAAACTCCGGGAAACAGTGAGAAAGTGTAGAATCTTCTTAATATGATAATCATGAGCAGGCATCAAGAATGAGAAGCCTTTAGGACACGAGTAACTAAAACCCAAACTTTTGCAACTCCTGCAGAGCCTGGAAACACATTCGGCTGCTGTTGAATACCAGTGTTTTTAACACGTCTTTCAAAAGTAAATTATTAAACAGCACAAGCTGAGCAGTCTCCAACATGTTTCCCATCACCAACATACTGTATCTGTGCTGCATCACTGCTGTGAAATTTTGCCTGTCAAATGCAAAAGTAACCAAACTTGATGAAAATGTTATGCTCTACTTTCAGGGACTTAAATCCCCGCCACAGTCTGACTCTCTAAACATCCACATTACTCTGGAAATTTTTTTTTCTAAAATGGTAGAAGACATCCGGTGCATCTATCCACTTGATACCGGACAAAGGTAAGAGATGTATACATTTAGATTGATGAACATTTAGAGTTAATGAACCCAAATTAAAAATAAATACATACAGTTAGGTCTGTGGATAATCCAGATTTTTGTACTTTGTGCATTTCAATGATTGAATTGAATTATGGTGGAGGTGGAAATTTAAGAGACAGATATGAAAAAACAAATAAAGCCAAATAGGGTCGGATAGAGATAAGCAGAAAACTTTTTTGTAACTTATATGAAGTGATGCTTTAAAATGAAAGTTTCAGAATAAAGCCTCTTCTTCATCACATGTATGTAAAAGAGCATCTGCACTTCACTTCAACGGGCAATCAGCTGTTTACAAGTCTGCTTGAGATCAGTGGGCTGAAGTTCCTCAACAAGGCGTCGTGTTTTTTTATGCGACTAAAGCTGGAGGACGTAAATTTGATTTGATTTCAATGAGACACTGAAGCGAGAGGATTTTATTATTATTATTTAACAACGCTCCGACTTCCTCTAAATGGAGCTGTATACTCCAATTTCTCACTTCCTTCTGAAAGCTTAAAGGGGCATTCACTGAAGACAAAGCTGATTTATTATGTGCATAATATCACACACACTCCAAATCTGTAAACAGTTTGGAATTCATTGCTTGTGACACTCTGAATGAGCCCAACAAAGATATAATCTGGAGGCCATTTATTCTTTGTAGTGTTAAATATACCTCGGTAAAAATGATGAAAACAGATATTAGCATCGCCCGAAGCTGCACAGAAGGAAAACCGTGTGGAAATATTAGTTTTGGAGGTTGTGCATTGCTTTTCTTACTTGGTCTCACGTTTCATCCACAAATAAAGACGTGATTTTGATCCACGATTTAAAAATACAGTATGCACATATTCTGTAATGTCTCCTTTGCAAGGCTTTGTCCTCCTATATTGGTAGTGATTTCTTGCATTGGTCAACAAAACTACAAATACAACTAAATGAAAGTTACCTTGAATAAAATGACAGATTTCAGGTTCGAACATTGTTGGAAACACTGGGATAATGTGGATTCACAAGTCAACAAACTATAATGGTTGTCTAGTTGTTTTCAGACATTTTGATGCAGAAACGCTTCGTGTTACACCTTTAATTGTAGCTGAACATAATCTGAGCTTTAATGTTCCTAAAGGCTAAATGTCAGAGATGTGAAGTCATCAGAAAGAGAAAAATATACCTTGAGCACAGTGAGCAGATTGTATCCTCTGAGGTGGAAGATAAATGGAGCTTTCTCTACTTATTATGCCGTAAAAAGGTCCATAAATACTGAGAACAGAGAAATCACAGATGAATTTGCACTTTACAGTTAAGAAAGTGCCGACAAGTAGCTTTTGCATAGTTGGGCACAGTAAGTCTCTCAAGATGTTTCTTCTGTTGGTTGTACATATACGTGATGCAGCATTTTGTAAACAGGCACTAAACCTCGCTGACCCCATGCTAATCTAATATTTACAGTTTTTATGACTGTTGCTGCAAAACTCAGGCAATAATATAATGGATAACTGCAAATAAGTCCAAGAAGCTTTAGAACAGGTGGAACGTGAAAAATAACGTCTGTTGACCGAACAGGCTGCAATAACTCATGTTGCTTAGAAGTAATTTATTTCTCTTCTCCTTAGATTAAAGTAGGGAAATAACTTGGTGGCAGCCAAACTCAGGTCAGATCATATTTTAGAGGGATGCACCCTCTTCAGTCCTATTACACTTTCAAAGAATGTAACAACGCAGGTCGGCTGCAAGCAGTTGGCATAAAGGTGGGGATCTGTGCAACAGATGAAATGTAGTAATTGCACAACGACATTCAAACTGATGCCTTTGATAATCTCACATACAATTTACATAAATGCATGTGTTACCTTTAAAAAATATATTTATTTCCTACTGATGAGAAATCTAGTGTCATATCTCACGCTGATTACATGGAGGTTGAGACCTTGATTCTTCTGTTCTGTTGTGTAGATGTTTCAGCGAGAGCATAACTGAAATATATTTACATCTCATTAACACAATTCCCTGATAATGAGAAGTGAACAAAAGCATACAGTAGATATGCATTTACATTTAGTCACTGATGGAAACATCAAGTGTGGCGGTGCGTGAGCATGGAAGAAAAAGCACTTTCAGCAGGTTTTTTTTTTTTTTCAATCCCTTTGTGATTCCGAGTTTATTGTTTCCTTACTTCAAATGGGGCGTATGAAAGGAAACAATTCAAAGTCACCGACGAGGAAAGATTTCCTGATCTTTCTTTAGTGACTCGGCAGACAAAAGGAAACAAGCGGCCAGATTAAATATTCAAAATAAACCTCAACATGTGGAGGCGTATGTTTTATTGATTGAGAGCAAAGGCCAACAGAGTCTCAGGTTTTTGACTTTAAAAGCACTCGGGGAGCGAATGGAACTTTTTTACGCACTGAAGAACCAGAGCGAAGGCGGGAAAAGTGACGGACTCGTCCCTCCAGAGCTATTTTCTCGCTACGCTACAAAGGCTAAGGTTAACACTCTGCTCGAGAGGCTAATGGAAAGCGCTGGAGCTCCCCACTTATTGTAGAAGCATGTATGAGGGTAGCGCTTCATCGTCTGGGGAGATATTATGGCTCCGGGTTTGAAAAATGAATAGGAGGGTAAAGAGACTGTTTGTTTTGGGATCAAACAGCCGAGACAAAGGAATATGCGGATGACAAAGAGCCGCGTCGGCGTGGACGCTGGTTAAGTGGTCGTCGTGAATGTCAGATTGAGCATTGTTCTCTAATGGACCTTGTGCGGGAAGACGTCTACATATTTGTTTTCAGACCATTAAACGGAGCAGGGGCCCAACCTGAGTGGCTTCACAGGAGACTGGAGAGATACTAATGGTTACTGTGCCGGAGGAAAATCCATGAGGGGAAATCTCAGTGTGGGGAATTCCTATCTGTTGGCGGATATGACTGTTTGGTTTCCACTGAGCTCTAATCCAGGCACAAACACTTTTACAATGTAATAAGTTTTTAAGCAGAGCTGGATATCGAACATCAATATTTTTTTGAGCGCTCACCAAAATGTAGCACTGTGTATTGAAACTGGCATTGAACACGACAACATGTTTACTCAGATGTTTCCCGAAGCTGAACACGAAACAAATTTGATTTAGGTACAATAGGCAAAATTACATCATAGTCTTCATCCATTGATAGATAGTGTCCCAAACTGGGAAATTCTTGTCTTGGAGCAGCTACAGTATGAGATGACACACACACAGATGACACAACACAATGTGCACATGTTAGTGCAAAGAACATAAAGTGACCAGATGTAGAGCAAACAGATCAGAAACCATATATAAACTAATGTGTGGGACAATGGATCAAGATTGTTCAAACCGAGCTGACAGCAAAAGACCAACACATTATCATACAAGCCAGGACTGAAAAAACCCGTCAAGGCTGCTGTTCACAGAAATGTGTCCAGGTTGGCAGAGTGCGCTTCCTATTCTCGATATGAAGCCTCTCCTCTGTGCTGCAGTCAAAGGGGTTGAATAAACAGTGCTTGCAATTTTGTCAAAAGGATTACTCAGCCTGCCGAGTGCTCTATCACAACTCCCTCTCTGTCGTGGTGATAAAACATGTGAATGGGAGATTAGCGGTGGCAGTGTTACTCGTCCTCGGCTGTCGGAGGGAGTTGGCGAAAGAAACGGAGAGAGAGAGGCCGAACGAACAGTAAACACATCAAAGAACGTGTGAAAAGTTGACGCGAGGAGGTCAAAGCTCATCACAAGTCTGCGACACCCTCCCTTCATTTAACAGTGACCTCTGTCCGTTTTACAGCCTGGACTGAAATGCCAAAATGCAAATGCGGACTACAGCGATGCGAGTGTCATATCTGAGAGGAGTGGTGTCAGTCTGCCACTTTGTTCAGGAGTGAAAATCTCAACAGCTGTCAGATGGATAGTTGTGGAAGTGCTCGCACATATTCATGGTCTCCAGAGAATAACTGGTACATGAACAGGTCCGGCGAGGCCTCGAGGTCTCCACTTAAATATCTTGGATTTTCTTCGACGTGCTGCAGTTTGGCATGCACGGGAAGTATCGAGGGTGGTGAGTAAACGAGGACTGGTATCGGGAGCAGCCGGGTCAGGAAGAGTCAAGTATACGGGCTTGTAGAACTGACTGGTCTGAGCAGCGAGTGCATGCAGCTGTAATACGTCCCGAGGGGGAAACATGATTCAGTCAGTCACCACCTACACTGTATATAACAAGCTAAAGTTTGTCACACAGCAGAGAGAGAGAGTTTGTCAGATTGTTTAAAGTTGTGTATGCTTCCATTTAGTCTCAACGTAGCAGTGCAAGATATTAAGAAAACTAGAAAAGCACTCGGAGAGCGCAGACCTCCGCCAAGCAGCACAGTTCCCCCAGCTTATTGTGACTTACATCCCAAAACATTAGTCCTACCTTTGATTTATATATTTCAATGGATTCCTGGACCATAAAAACATACCCTTAGCAATTGGAATTGTATCGATATCATTTTTAGTTTAATAGTTATACCCAAAAATCGACATTTCCGTAATGGCGGTTTTACGGATCACCTCCAAAATTTAATCAGTTGTTCCTTGTCCCAGAAAGGACATTTCCTGAAATTTCATCAAAATCTGTCCATAACTTTTTGAGTTATGTGCAAACAAACAAACAAACAAACCAATGCCGGCAAAAACATAACCTCCTTGGTGGAGGTAATGATGGAAAACAATCATTTTTTGATCAGTACTGTTATTGTATTAGCTCTTTCTCCCACTGATGTCTGATTGGTTTAGTTTACAGGATATCCTTGTCACATAGTTAAAAGTCACAAATCTAAGGTCAGTGAAGGTATCATCACTCTTAACCTTAGTTTAAACCAATCCCTGTTGGTGCAACTTATTTCAAATGAAGTATATACATAATAAGTATTTACATAAATTGGAACTATAACATAGTAAAGTGGTTGTATAAATAAGACACAAAGGACATGGAAATTGGTCACATTGCCACAAAATATGCTGGACTGATTTATGCCACAAAGGAATTCATGCAAACTGGGAGGCAACAGTTTTGTTCCAATTCAAGCACATACACTAATATTCAGATCATACAAAGTCTCCTATCACCCGGGGCAACAACTGTTCCTGTAGATGACAGTCCTGAAGTGGGACGACCACCGGCTCCATTATCACCGTGTTGTCAACGAGAACAGATTTAATTAACTGTATCCCCATAACATGCAGCACCGGCCTGTTTGGCATACTCTCCACGTAGAAAACATGAACAGATCCCAAAGTAAATTCCTCTCACAGATCAATTAGCCGCCGCAGCCGCAGACACACAGCTTCTATCTGAGACCAGAGGGCGAGTGAGTAACACTCAGCACAAGGTCAGAGTGCTGTTGCCTTAGCACTTTGCAAACAATAATTCTGCTCCTGTTATGCAAAAAAAAAAAAAAAAAATCTGCTTTGCAAGCTTAATCTACTTGGTCATGGAAAGATTAGCCCGTGCTGTTTCCCTTGTTCATGATAATGAAAACTGTAACACCAGGCAGGCGAGCAGCATGAATACAAGACGAGAAGCACTGACGGACGAACTGACCCAAATTTGTCCTCTCATGAACTTATGCTGTGCAGTTACGATCAGCAGAGCTCACACTGCTTTTACTGTACGTTAGTATGAATATTTCAGTTCTGAATGTTTTGCCGTTTTAGATGTAGTCAAGACATAATTTTGTACATGGAAACAAACTTAATAATTCATCTCTCTTTCCACATGATGCAGACAGTATCTGGGCTTCTGTCTGTGTGTGTTGGTGAAAGCATTTCTGTACTGACTGAGTGAAGGTCGAGGAAGGACCCACTTATTTACTGGCTAAATGACTAAATAACTGCAGTTGACGATGCACCTGCAAAGAGAGGAGACAAACCTGGATTAAGTGTTTCTGTTGGATGACTTCAACCAGAATATTTAGGTTTCTCTAAACTGATAAAAGGGCTCATTCACTCTTCGTAAAAAAGTAGTGATAGTGCAAAACAGAAAGATTTTTATTTGGCATAATCACACTCTGAATTGTTCCCATTTCCCATAATGCTTTGGGTGATATAGGCAAGATAATGTGTTTTATTAGCTTTAACCAGCCCCAGTCATATAGAGAAGAATCACTGGATTACTTTTGATAAGACAACTAAAGAAAACTTGCAAACAAGATTTTTTTTTAATTTAGGCAAATTTTTAAGTTATATCAAATGTTTCTAAAGATTTCTAAGCACATTTATGGTAATTTATGTAAATCTTCATATTAAGGTATAAGTTCACAATCATTTTAAGTGCTGCAACTAATGAGTATTTTCATTACTGATTTACTGGATGATTATTTTCTTAATGTAATTGTTTACATGTTCAATAAAACCATCACAATATTCACAATATCCGACAGCACATAGTGATGTCCTCTGACCAAAATCCAAAATGTTCAATTTACCATAATGTAAGACCAAGAAAAGCAGGAAATTCTCATGCCTGGAACCATCAAATATAAAAACTAAAATAAATGTGGAAATAAAATGATTAATTAATTTAGAAAGTCAACTGATGGACTGATCCTCGCAGCTCTAGATTCTGACAGTGTGTGTATCATGTCTAAGTTTTCAGATGTGACAGAGTTATGACCGGGTTCAATGTGCAAACACAAAACCAGGATCTCCCAATCACCTTGATCGTAACCAGAACACATGTATATCTAAACACACTCAGCGTTTCCAGTGTCAGTAAGTATCACAGTCTCTATCGTCCTTCATATAAGAGGAAATGTGCATAACTCTATGTTGTCATATTCATTATAGCACTAATTGCTTTCTTTCCCGAGCTCACCTTTAGACCTGCCTCATTATAGAAATGTACCTATAAAGTCATCTGCAACTGACACGGCAATTACAGTCCTCCACCTCTCTCAGTCAGACAGCTGCTGGATTGTCTCCGGAGAGAAGAAACACCAATTTGTCCCTGTCTTTCACAACTTTTATCTCCATATTGATTCTTCGGTGAGACAGAAAACTAGTCTCGGCTGCGACAGGTTGAGGAAGGCGACGTAAAGCCGTCAGCTGTCTGACATTACCGCCGCCTTGAGGAAACGGTATTGATGGTGCTGCAGGTGGGACAGGTACAGACGGTGCAGCTGGAGGTGTCTGCTCCAGTCTGTCCTCACGTCAGCGCAACAGAGGCTTCTCCAGCCTCTGCAGCGAGCAGATGGGAACAAAAGAGGCGGCTGTTTGTTGGAATTACAGAGGAGCTCTCACGGATAATCTCCCAGGATGAAGAAGTCGGAGGCAGGGCTGAAGGAAGACGGGCGCATCAATAATTTATGAAAACCGCATCAAACGGAAGTGAATTCATGTTTTGGAGCGTTTGTAGGCAGCGACTTCAGATCCGAAACCGTCATCAAAATTCTAAATTTAATCAAAGCGAGGGGATGTTTTAAAAGTGTGTAATGATGCCACGGTTGCATCCTCGCAGCTGATTAGCATGAGGTGATCGGTTGTGCTGCTGCTGCTGCTTCAGCCGGATGCAAATGGCTGCTCCTCTGATCACTTTAACAAAGAAGTGTGTTGCTCATTTATGGAGCACGAGCAGGAGAATCAGGCTTGATAAGAGTCTCACCTCTGAGTCGAGTCGAGTCGAGTCGAGTGTGCAATAAAGCAGACGCTAATCGTTTTGAGATTATGGTAAAACGGCTTGTTCCCTCCACTTATCAGACGCGGTAAAATAGCGTCACACACTAGGCCTGAACTGAAAAATACTCTTCACAAGACTTTTTCTATGTGCAAACACAAGTACAGGCTCGTGGGTACGGACGATTAATTTTTGTGACTGGAGCCACGAGCGTAATCCTGACGCAGCACAGCACAATGTGGAAAAGTGGCTGCGGCAGGATGAACAGTCTTAGTAGGAGGAATACATTACGAGCAGGTGGACTCGGGGCGAGCTTCAATACGGAAAAATCACATCAGCTCCTCTCATCCCCTCCAAAAGACAGTTGCCAAATAGGCCGGGAAAGACCTCGGGCCACTTCTCTGAAAGAAAGCCAGTCAAGAAGGTGCGGAGCTCAATTATACAGCATCCTGAATATAATTATGCGGAGCTGCAAATTACAGTACAGCAAATATATTATCAAGGGCAAATGGTGTCCTTTGAAAAGTTGTGCCACCGCGTCTGTCCTCATTCAAATGATGAGGGATTTATTGCAAGTTCAAATGCCTGAAAAGACCCACATTCTTATCGTTCCTGAAAATAAAGGCTAAACTCTCTCATTAGAAAAAGCAGTATGAAAATTAGATGATGGTTGTAACATGTGATACCAACAGACAACTTTAGTTTCTGTTAACCACCATCGTGAATTTTGTTTCACCTAATTAACCAAACTTCAGAAAGCACTTTCATTTTTGGAAAGGTCATGGGTCATCCAGGAAGGCTGACTAACAACCATTCCAGCACGACTTGTTTTGTGTAACAATGCGAACAAAGATATTTTAGAAGATAATGATATTCTAGTTCGACTAAAAGGTCCAATTACAAGCTTTCAACCACGTCTCGGCCGATGACGTTTTCTCCGCTGTAATGGAGACGCAGCGGCTCGGTTGTCATCACGTCACCTCAGTATTGTTCCCATGATAATAGCTGTCAAACGTAGGGGGGGGGTCTTCTTCCCTTTGATGAGGACGACTGGGAGATGAAGATGAAAGCTCCTTAAAAAAGCTGCTGTGAGAAGTCGACGTCAAGTTAAGGTGTTTTTGTCAGACCAGTATTTCCAAAGTCATACTTTCATGGCGACTGACAATCTGAGCAGTTAGAGGACAAATACAAAAACTACTAGTTAAATAAAATGTGTTTACATTTGACTGCTGTTTGTTAAAGTGATTTAAAAAGCTGCACCTACTTGGTCATATTCTAGTACATGTTGTCGTGCACAGTAAAGTCACTATTGCCATGAAAAAAAAAAAAAAAAAACCCTTGGCTACTCTACGCTGCCCATTTGGATGAGATCGGCCTTGTTTGGTGCCACAAAACCGACTTTGCACCTACATTTAAAAATAGGCCAAAACAGTGAAAATGTTGAAGTGCACAAACATTTTCATGCATTTCAACAACAACCTATCGCTGCACAGAGCCAAGTCTGGCCACTTCAGCTAAAGTCCTGCTCATTTGCTTTGGCCGTGTACGTACGAGTTTCTCTCTGAACGAGAAATGTTTTTTTAAGACTCCCAACGTTTTCAAAAGGACCAACTGCCTCCATCATCTCCACTTTTGTGTGGAGCAGAGGAGGACATCCAAGGACCACATCAAACCTCCCATGCAAAGATCCGTCGCTCCGTCTGTCAGAAGGGACGCGGTTCTTCTGCCTGGCACCGTGTCTGTCATGAAGCAGCTCGAAACTTGAGGAAAGAGATTCGGGAAAAGGAAGTGACTCCTGGCCACTCAAAGAACGAATCAGCTGATCACCAGTTGATCAGCCTCCTCTCGTTATTTAAATACGCTTTTTTTGTGAATATGTCCAGACTAAATATCTTACACCTACATTCACTTCATGGCTGAATTTTGTTTTAAATGTGCAGCCTGTTTTCAGTCCAACCATCGAGCGGCTGCAGTCTGTTAGATACTAGTGAGTGTGAGAGGAAGACGCTTCCAACATGCTTCCTGCCAGTCAAAAAAAAAATGTTTGAGAATCCACTCTGTGAATTTGAGCCCACGTGAACCTCGTCTGCTTAAACATGTAAGAAGCTGGAGGATGTGGACTAACGCTACGATACAGCTCGTATAATTTATTCATGCATTCAGCGTGAAGCGTGGCTGAGGTGTGGTATTAACACAAAACTATAACAGAAACAGATTTTTGTCCAAAATGTGTTTGAGAACACGCATCTTGCTGTGTTTGAAGCCTAATTTGCATGCATACATTAACACAGAGCCCCACAAGCGCTGTCTTTTTGGGGAGCGACAACAAATGGCGTCCTGCTGCTCGCACTGATCACTCACGTGGCTGCGTCTCATTAAAATTACTGACAGATGCAAATATCCATCCATCGCCTTCCCCCTCCTTCCCTCCCTCCCTCCATCTCCTGTGTGTTTGTTGCACACTGAGATTCATGCTAATTAACTGTAGGAGTGTTGCCACTTCTCACTGATTTTTACATGTTTCCAAACAGCTCGTTGGTGTGAGTGTCGCCATAAGGGCTGATGATGACTGATGGCAATTGCACCTATATGAACAGAGCCTTCAGATGCACCTTCATGCGTTTATTGCTCTAATTGGGTTTAAGCAATATATGAATTTAAAGGCTAAGTGGAATCAATAGAGGCATCAGTGATTCCAATATTGCTGACGCTAATTTTCATCCTACCTGCTGCCATTTCAGAGAGGAATTACAGATTATTAAGGTGTTCATATTAATGTCCACATTAATCACAACCGGAATCAAATTTCATTCCAACTGAAGGAATGTGGTCTTTATGCAGATATCCACACGCAGCTGATTAGACTTTTGATTAATACCAGTCAAAGCGGTGTGTGAGAATTTGGCTGCCGTCGCGTCATGAAAGGCGCATTTTAATCAGGAGTTTGGCAGCTCGCACTCGGGCTTAATTATTTGACCAAAAGGGCAACAGCTTCCGCCTTAAACTGAGAATAAAGCCCATTTGTTTTAATCAAACTGTTTTAGGCCGTACGCACATCTCGCCGGATTGTTTAATTTTTGAAATGGACGGTGAGTCACTGGGTTAAGTGAAAATCTTCCTGTAAAGCTGCTAACTGCAAAAGGGTGCACACACACTCCTTTAAAATTAAATAAATTATGAGCACAAAAAGGGATTAAGATGCTGAAGGGTCACTCAGCTGATTCTAAAGTCGAGTTTAGTCATCGGGGCTGGTGCCACTGAAACGGCTGGGAAAACGGCTCTGAAGGAGCTTTTCA
The DNA here is from genome assembly GCA_037975185.1 of Centropyge bicolor. Taxonomy (NCBI): domain Eukaryota; kingdom Metazoa; phylum Chordata; class Actinopteri; family Pomacanthidae; genus Centropyge; species Centropyge bicolor. The sequence goes on along the minus strand of JBBMOC010000060.1, from coordinate 541,475 downwards.
AAGTCTTGACCCTGGAAATTGTCCACAATGGCGTCGATATGACAAATGATCAGACTCCATCAGCTGATGAAGATGAGTGAGATGTGATTTAAAGCCCTGGAGGAAAGAAGCTGGATCTTGATTTAAGGTTATTTTGCAAAGCTGGATGACATAAATGTTGTAAAAGAAAGCATGTTAAAAAGTGGGGAAGTGGGCATTTATGACTTTTGAGGTTGAGCTGCATTATGGGAAATGTAGGATTCGGTATGTTTGGAGTTTGATCAACATTAAAGGTCAGGATGTTTGGGCCTCTGCTGCTCCCGTCATGTGCGACTAAACGTTAATGGAAGCAGCCGCAGGACTCGTTTAACCACAAACACTGAAAGCTATTGGAAACTCTCTGTGTCATGTCAAGTCTATTTAGCAAGAGACTCTGCTGTTGGGGTGCTTTCTGGTACAAAACATGAAGCGTGCTAACCTTGCACACTCCTTTTCCCTGCTCCACTACCTGCTAATTTTCAACTTGACATTACTTGTCCAACGTGTATTATTATTTTTCGAGGGCTGTTAGTGGCTCTCACGCTTCGAGCTCTTCAAAACAAAAGCGACGCCAGCGAGGGGGGACGACAGATAATATCCTTTTTTGGAGCACCAGCGGGGGTTTATACTGGGAATATGATCCTAATTTTGAGGACTGCTACCTGAGTGTAGCTTCCTGTGATTTTCCACACTGCTGGATGTTGTTTACAGCTGATATAATGCCACATAAACAACAGTCATTTCGAGTGGATATAGGTCCTGGTGACTGTGCGAGAGCCACATTATCCACAGTCACAGTAAAGAATGCCCCGCTGGATATTAATGCTAAAATATGAAAATTGAGTGTACTGCCCTCTGGACAACCAATATGCACCTAAAAAATTGAAACATGACTGTGTTTGGCTTTCACACTTAAAAGGCTTTGCATATATATGCAACTCTCTTTGTAACTACCTCGCGGCATTCCACCACTTCAATTTAGGATTCTGGAGAGCTGAGCCGGAGAAAGACAACACTTAGGAGGAGCTCTGAAAAGAAACTTCCGAATTAATAAATATCTTACATGAATCCTTAGGTTTATCTTACAGATCAAATTAGATGAGCAAACAGAAGGAAGGATTAAGAGGAGCTTTACTATGTGAATGTCTTTTTGTAAATAAAGGATGTTTTCGAATCACTTTGAAACGGTTTGTCGACAGCTTCGAATCTGCAATAAAAGACTCAAGTCTCAAATGGACCCGGGACGATTTTCTTTCCACTACAGTGCTCTTACAATAGAAGCATAACACCTGATGGCAATCTACAGTATAACCGCGTTATGGATTGTGAATATGATGAGGGCAGTGATTCAGGTGATAAAACAGCACCATAGCCCAACAATAGCCATGTTAAACAAGGATCTCACTCCCTTTATGCAACAGTCAGCAGAGCAAGGAAGGTTAGGCCTGTTGTAAATACACATTGTTAGCATCGTGAGCAATAATGAAGTGAGTGATGATGAAAATGCACCACTGTCATCGCACCATTTCTAAATGTAAAACACCTGAAGAGGAGAGAAGCCATATAATCCTTCTCCAGTCAAAACAAACCTAAGGATGTTTGTAAATGTTGGTGTTAAATAACTTCATCATAAAGGTTTAAATCCACGTGCAGCCTGTTCACGTGCTCGAATGCACCACGTTGCAGAAGGCAGCGGAGAAGCCAACGCTTTCCTTCCACAGACACGCTGGACGCAGATATGTGCTGCCAAGGACAACAACAACAACGTCGACCTGGGACAAGCTGTCAGAAAAGTGCCAGAAAATCACGGGCAGCCACCAAACATATGTATCTGTGCTGTGCACTGACGATGAGGAGAACAAGGCAGATCATGGCTGATAGGATCCGTCCTCTCCGTGGAACTGTCTGCACAGACGACGGGAGGGAGCTGCCGGCTCTCTCAGACAACTTGCATGAAGGAACTCCCATTTCCCAGCAGCTGTACCACTGTATGACAGCTCGAATCCACTTTTTACATTCACAGCTTTACATCTGCTCGAGGAGTTTTACAGGACAAACTCGAAACTTTGTGTCTTCATATGTAATTCTAAGATATATACTGATTTTCCAACTAGCAAATTAATCTGAGCATACATCAGAGAAATACACTAAATCTTGAAAAATGTTAATATTTGATGTGCACAGGTGGAAATTTTGGCCTGACAGTGTTGCTACAGCAACAGGTCGACACCAACATCCAGGTCCATCCTCTGAGTAAACAGATACTGAATGTCATTGCATTTCAGCAGATACTGTCTCTCAGCCTGGTCCAAAGTGTAAAAGAGACAGACGGCTGAGCAGCCAGTGTTTTCATCCTCAGGCCCAACTGCGAGCAACACGGAAAACACGAGAACCAAATTCAGATCTTTTCACTACACAGTAAAGATTATGCCTTCTTAAAAGTGGTTCTTGTCTTCAGAGTAAACTAAACATAAACACGTTTAAAAAGGGATATGAATGAATGAAAATATGAATAAAGTATGAATAAAGAGACTTTCATGGGAATCCATGAAACACATGTCGAGACATTTCATTTCAAATAACAAATGGTGGCGCTACAGGAAAATTCATAGGTTCATCAAAGTCATTCGGATTCATCCTCTGGGCATCATTTAGGCCAATGCACACATTCAATTCAAGCAATAGTGGTTGGGATCTTTCAATCAGGACCAAATGACCGTCACTGTCATCCATATTTCTTGCATGGCTCAAAAATATTGTTGATACAAGGAAGTTGTTTTATCATCTCTCTTTTCTTCTACTTGCAAAGGTGGAAGTAACCTTATACCACTAGTACCAGTTTTCCACCAACAATGCAATGTTTCTTTAAACCTACACATGATCCAAACCTTTACTGAGTAGGTTTAGTTGCTCAAACCAAACTTAACGTTGCAGATCAGAATAAATCTGAAAACTCTGCCGAGGGACAAAACTTTATCTTTCACCCCGTCACCTTTTTGCTTCAATATCAGGGAAAAAAAAACAAAAAAAACCACACAGAGTACATCCTGTAAAGTGTCTCTCGTTGTAATGCATCTCTTCTATACACTTGCAGGAAAAAAAAAAATGTTGGTGCAGTTGTTGAGATTTGAGCAGCGAACTCAGCTCCCATCTGAGCTGACAGCTGAAAACCTGACAAACTGTCTGGAGGAGCAGAGGAGGAAGTCTCTCCGGGAACAATGAGAGACACTCACAGGGTCTTCCACTACATCTTACAGTAAATCCGGTCATGCCACAGCGGTCGGTTTCTAATGAGAGCGGAGAGGAGGAACAGTAACGATAACCTGAGTTATTTTTTTGTCGGTGTAGTGGTTTTCACTCGAGGGTCAGTTCAGACTATAAAACTAAAAATAGACAATCTGATCACATTAACGTGAATGTTATGCTGTAAATAATAATCGGGATGTTGTTGTTATGTTATTATTAGTCGGCTTTTCAATGATTGCTTGCGATTTCCTCTTTAACAGCTAATTAAAGAGTCTTATTTTTGAGGTTTGGTCATCGTCATCATCAAAGTCCAACTGTATTCGAAGGCAAAGCTAAAAGAAAGTTCACCTGATATGTTGGTAATAATCCCTCATTCTGCAGGAAACAGGTGCCACATTTGCAGTTTGTAAAAACCTGTCTGTTCTGACTACCTGTGTCTCACACTGCCTGACTTCATTTTCACTCATTATTGTGTTCCCAGATCTTAGCAATCAACTTGGTGAGCGCAATTTTATTATTACAGCTAGAAATGATGACCAAAAGTACAAAATTGCAGCAACACCCAGGATGTAAAAAGATAATAGTAAAAAAAAAAAAAACGGAATTATTTTTTCACACCGTCTGAATGATTGGACGCTGTAGAGCACCTTGGGTCATGACGCTGGCTGATGAGGACACCGGTGGCCAGATAAGGAGGCATCAGACTGTTCCCTGAATGCTGCAGGGCTCTCACACCATCACTGCGACTCAGTGTCACGACTCTTTCACTCAAATCAGACAGATGCTCTGGAAACATTAGGCCACTTTCTCCCTGCTTCACCTGGGATGGGACGGTGAAGGTCAAAGTTCACGATGGAGCAGCTGCATTGTTTACATTACAGTGGATGAACTAGTGGATGTGTGATGTTTGAGCTCTCATATGAAAGATGACACACAGGCGCGAATGATTATAAAAAAAGAGATTAAGTCCATTTTTGATTTCAAGACTGTGGAAAAGTTGCAAACATATTAATGAGTCAATTTCTAAAATGTCAAATCTGATGAACCCATCTGCTTCATACAAACTATCTGTCCTTCTGTTTTTCTGCTTTTCATCTGGACTTTTTGCACTTTCTGGTTGTTTCTTTTTTATACATTTTGTTTTTAAGAGATAATTTTCTTTGCTCGGCCGTGTTGTCTTTTTCTTCTTTGATCCGTGATTTACTGTCATCTTGATTGTTTTATTCATTCCTTTTGAGGTTTGAATCTTTAATAAGCATCTTGTCTTGTCTTTTTTTTTTCTCCTACATATTCCATATTTCTCTGTCTTACTTTGCTTTAATCGTTTTTTTCTGCATGTATGAATAAATGCACATCACACAGGCGCAAGTTTAACATTCCTCCAGTTTAAATGTGTTTGATCTCTCATTGGTTACAGACATAAATCAGGCCCCAAATTCGACTAGTTCTGCCAGTTCATTTTGCATATTTAAGGGAAAAGCCAGCTTCCTCTAAAGGCTGAAAACTCTCTTTGCATTTTTGATAGAAATGTGTACTTTGGATGTTGGATGCCTCAGATGTGGGAGTGAACAGCTCCGGTCTGGTCTCGGGTAATATGTTGTCTCCTTACTCTCCCTTTGTGCCAAGCTGCCAAACTGCACTGTTGCATCTTTTAAGAGAGCAAAATGTTTGGAGAGGAGCCAAATCTGAGACCGGCGTCACTATTTAAGCCGAGAAAAATGAAGGTAAAGAAACACCCGAAGGGCAAGCTGAGCATTAAGAGTCTGATCAGCCCCGTATACAGCACGTATATCAAACATCTGTAAATCATCATGTGAATCATCTTTGGATTTTCACTGTTTCACGACGACGGAGGTTCTTTACTGGGAATGAACGACACCACAGTGAAATACAGAACTGAAACATGACGTGAATGATGATTTTTCTGTATATTGGAAATTTGAAAAACAGAGGTCACTTAATAAATTAATCCCAGAAAATTGTATCACATGTGAAAGTAGCGTAGTGTACACGTAAAGGTCATGAATATATTTTTTCACATTTTTTCATTATTCCAATAACCAAATAGTCAAACTGCATCTCTCCTGTAGGTGCTGAACTGAGTTGGCATCTGGTCAACGTGAAGGTCGCTGATATTGATCAACAGAACATTATATATTTCTGTCATTTGTTCAGGTTTTTCTTTGTTTATGTGTTTGTCTTCATCATTATGGATCAGTGTATCAGCAATCAATCTAATGCAGCATCATATCACTTCATCCTAAGCTCCTTAAGCTGTTTATGTCCCTGATGAATTGAAATGATGTCGACAGGTTTTATGGTACAAATGTTTATCACAGCGCTGGCTGTGAATTCAGGTGCAATTAAAACAATCACAGTCGTGAGGGACCTCAATCAGCACTGATGTAGCTATTCGGACAATTAAGCATCATTTGCAAGAAAGGTCTCATTTTCCACAAAGGTCACAGTTTTATGGAACAAGAGGTTCTTCTACAAAACAATTTTAAATTACACCAACATCTTAGCAGAAGGCAGGTTTTCATTTTAATGCAAAACGTCGACAGTCTTTATTTACGCACCTGCGTGTGCACATTTTCCCGATTAGTCGCCACCTGCAGGGATCACATGACACGTTGTGACAGCTCTAAAGCATTTCTAATTCTGGGATGTGACAGTAGATTAAGATGTGTTGATGAATGAGCCTCAAATTGAAACCAAATGTGTGTCACACAGTTACAGTAGGAGTGATTTCATAATCTGAGACAGATTCATCTCAGTTATGGCTTGATTTGACTTTGTTTACATGCAGTAATAAGTCCAGGATTTAAACACGTGTATCTTCTCTGGCTTCTACTCAGAGACTGGGATCAGGATTCGACGTTCATGTGTGTTGACAGATTTTATCTGATATCACATCCTCAAGTATTGACTCTGGCTGAAAGTGACACACGACTCCGGACCTGAAACGCACTCACTTTTATTGTCTAAAAAGAGTTTTAGGGTGGGATTTCTTTCACTTTACGAGACAGCTTCAGAGAGGAGAGGCTGCTGTGATGTGAGAAATGAAAAGCACCGGGAAACTCTGAGTGAAGACCTCAGAGAACTTTACTGTCAACTCCAGCTTTTTGAACTCAGACGTGTCTTCATCTCAGCCAATTCTGAATACTCATTCACCTTTTTACAGCCTCAACACACAGCCCTGACTCCAAGAAACACTGAGACGCGGTGTAAAACATAAAACAGAATGTGATCATTTACTAATCCTTTTTGACATATGCTCAGTTGAAAACAGTACAAAGACAATATATTTAACTTCGCTGATTTCTGTAAATATCTGCTTATTCTGAGAAAGAAAGCACAGATACATTTTGCACTAATAATATATATTTTATATAAGCAGGGTCAATGGCAGCAACATATAACAGAGAAGTTGGAACAGGAGCAACAAAAGACTGTGAAAGTTGTGGACTGATCCAAACGCACCTGTTTGGGTCATTCCACAGGTAAACAAGTTCATTGGTAACAGGTGATAGTATCATGATTGGGTATGAAAGGTTCATCCTGGAAAGACTCAGTTGTTCAAAAGTGAGGATGGAGAGAGGGTCAACACTTGATTGTATAAAGGAATATTAGTAGTCCATTCATACATGGACTCAGGAACAACTTCAGAAAACTGTTGTCAGTAAACACAGTTTGTTTGCGAACGATTGCATCCTGTTTATTTTTATGTTTTACACAGCGTCCTAACTTCTATGGAATCAGGGTTTTATTATCTATGTTTACTTTCTCTACAAGACAGCAAACAGCCGACCTGTGTGCAGACTGATGCACCGATGCATATTGGAGATCACAGCACAGAGCTCCTGAAACTCCCTGTTCGTCCTAAAGCAGCTCATAAAGCTTTATTAATAACCAGAATTAAATCATTCTCAACAGTGATTGGATTTTAGTTTCCGTCTTGAGTTGGTCTCAGTATTGTCTTCATTGCAGCTATTCCCCAAATTGGATTTTTTTTTTTTTTTTTTTTTTTTACAACTTTAAAGAAACATTTCAGGGAAAATGGATTGATCTTCCAGAAACACTGTTGTCAGATGCTGAGTTAAGAATATTCATTTTGATTGTGCAAGTTCATGAAGAAGTTAACCATGATGAAGTTATGGCTCCCCCTACTTTCTTTATACCGAGACAGAGGGAGCATCGTCGGATTAACCTTCCAGGGAACTCAGGGCAAAACGAGCTGCTCGGCTCCGTCCTCCTCCTCTGTACAGTATTTCTCTGCTGCAGTATTACAAGGCCCCAGTTTTGCTGTGTGGTAATATGATTAAACACAATTAATTTAGGAACGCCCTCTGAACCTAAGCACAATATAAGCCGACATAATGAAGATCTTAGAGGCAGATCTTGAAACAAAGCCCCTCTTTAAGACAGCACCTCCAGATTAGGGAACACACCGGGACCCACCTCCAGGCCTTTATCATTCACTCATATCGTGGAGTGTGTTCCCAAAGTCCCAAGCAAAGCAGCAGCAATTACCATAAACTAATTGCCACACAGAGAACCTGGGGCTCTTGGGGGCCCATGGGGGTCTGGGGCCAGGAGGAAGGTACATGGTTAATCCAGCATCTTCGGGAGGGGGGTCAGTAAGGAGATACATGTGAAAGTGCTTGGATATATTTGAGATCCTAAAGGAATTTACCGCCAAATCCACACATGTATTTCAACAATTCAACACTGTAAAAAAAAAAAAAAAAAAAATCCACTGAAAGCCTCATGTCGATTCGTGCACGCAACACGAGTTTGTTTGTAGCACCATCTGGAATACTGATGAAGCAGCATTCTCTAAATAGGTCATCTTAAAAGTCACAATCACATACTTTTGTCAGCAGAACCGTACAGCATCCACACGTTAGCCCTGAAAACATGTTTTAAAATAGAACTGATGAGGCTCAGCTTTGCATGAATCCCAGGGCTTCGGCACCTCGGGCTGCAGAACACAACGTGTCGAAAAAGTCACCGGCTGACTGGAGGGTTTTCTTCTTTCTGATCGGGACCAGGAGATTTTATTTTGGGCACAGCAAAAACTGCATGGTGTGTTATTACAAATGGACGATTTATTCCGAAATATTTATGGAGCGATGGTGAAGTCTGACCAGGCATTTCTTTTTAACATATTCTTACTGTCTGATTATTTGAATTTACATTTTTCATTTCTTTCCATGCATTTTGAGCACAGAATTGGTTTGGCTTTCTTCTCATTTGGATCAATATTTAAACTCAAAACAAGGCTTCAGTAAAGTGCTATCTCACTGTGATTCCCATGTAAGAGTAAGAGTCTTGTCATACCTGCAACTGAGTTTTGTTTTCAGTTGATCTCGCAGGTAAAATAAGGGGAAATTGAGTTTTACAGCTGATGTGATGTCCACAGTTTGACATTATCGACAGACTGATTGTGCCCCCTCGAAGATTAAATGAAAGCTTCTTGCTTAGAAAACCATTTTGACTGTTCTCAGCTTGACTTCAGGACACCGCGCCACGCTGAATTCAACTCAGCCAGCTATGTCAGATGATAATGCTTCCCTCACTATCTACCTGCTGTCGTCAGGCTCATGAACGTCAGCGGGGAAAATGTACCGACTGCTGTCAAAGAAAAAAAAAACACACTCGACTAAAAGCCTCGACAAGCTGAAAGCTGGTTAGTTATATCTATTTTCTTATGTTATTATTCTTTAAAAAGCAGCTGAAGGCTCAGCAGCTGCAAACACATCAGATATACAGGGAAAATATTTGTAAAGGAGCAGAGCCGGTGCAGAAACAAGTGTGGTAATATTAACAGAAATTAGGATCAAACAGGAAGAAAAACATCCTGTGCAAGTTCAACAAAAGCAACTTGGAGCTTAAGCAAACTCAGCAAATTAAAAGGCGTTTTTCATTTCAGAGACATTGTAGAGACAGAGAGGAAATGTGGGAAGACAGAGGGTCCCAAACGTCCCCCGACTGTGGGCGTTGCATTTATGTGGTATGTGCCCCAAACACTAGGCCACCAGGCCGGATGAGTTTTTAATTTTTATCCTTAATGAAGCCGGCGAGAGCTGAAAGCCTGAAGTGGGTGGATTCCCTCAGTGTTTATTTAGCTTGAATGGAAGTTAATTGTTGAAGAGCTGCAAAAAAAAAAAGTCAATGCAAATGAGTGAGTGGACTCAAACAGACGAGAATCTGCATCAGGCAAATCAAAGCAGAGACACACTATGATGATATTTAGATGATATATGTAACTTGTTTCCAGAGCAGGACATCATCACCTTGCATGTCCACCCAGAATCTTGGTCGTATCACATTTGTGAAATTGTGCCAATTTTCATATAAACTATTGCATCACAGTTTCAAATCTTTCCTGATGTCAACAGGCTGATTCCCTGTCCTCCTCTATTTCCGCCAAGAACTGCAAATCCAAACTCAACGCTGTGTTTCACTGGGTCCTGAGCAAACACCTGCCTCATTCACTTTCTATGGATAATCATCATAGAAAGGCATTTGTCATGGTCTATTGATGGGCATTCAAGCAAACACAGCATTCAACTAGTGGCATAAAAGCGTTCATTCAGAAATTTATGTCACTGATGCTTGAAATGTTTAAATTTAGCAAAACCTTCTAAAACAAACAAAAAAAATCCCCTCTGAGGGTCGAATAAAGGTTTATCTTATCTTAAAACAAAATTTGAAACTTGAATGTACTGAAGCGAGCGAGGGAAAGCGAGCTCTACCCAGCATGCCGTTCAGCTGTGCAACAGTTAATACAGGCCCCCTATCAATACTCCACACGGTGTGTACTTCGTAGTAACACACTACTAATAAATACATCCTGTAGATCTCAAGAGGTCACACGCTACATTGCACTTCCTCGGGTCCTCAGCAGTGCACCTGCCAAGCACGAAGAAAAAAGAAAGGACCAACATAAAGACATACAGACTGAGACCATTTTAGTTAGATTAGATTTTCCCCCCATTCATGATGTAACAGGACTAAAAGTCACAACAGACAGACAAATCAAATGATCAATAAAACCAGGCCTGGATTTAACTCTGAACATAAAATGTATCATATTATAAAGAGAAGTTAGTCTGTTTATAGGTTGGTCTGTCTGTTGTCATCGTCATAAATCCGTCAGATTAGTTGCCATAACAACTTCAACATGTTAACGTGAAAATCATTATGCAACCTTACTTGAAACTGCGTGTTTGTCCAGGTCGACTGGAGTTCCGTTGTCAGATTTGGCAAAAAGTTGAAGCAACGGCAAAAAAAGAAAAAAAGCGATTTTCTCACCACCTCATCCGTCTCAGACAGTTTCACGCTGGCCCTCGTGGGTTTATCTGAACATATCTGCACCACGCTGCTGCATTATGACAGTGACAGACAGCACTGAGAGCATGGTCTGTGAAAGCGGCGACCGACAGGCAGGAATCCAGCCGCTCTTTCTATCGAGGGCTGGAGGTTTAGTTCAGAGGTCTCCGTCTTCGCCGTCACATTTCATTCCCAATGATATGCTATCATTCTTAAGTAACACTCTGTGACATTTTCCAATGCTGTAAAAATGCCTTTAAATAAGGCTTGTAAATAGACTTCTTAGGAGCTGCGGCCCAGGAAAATGTGTCAATATCTCTCACTGTGAATGCCAGTGGTTTCCAGGCGCTCCAACATCTGCCTAACCCCCGCTTCTCCCATGTGGGCGACGCTATCGATCGCCTCTCCAATGTGTCTCCGTCACTGCATCACATTAGCCTCTGTCTACACGCCGGCCTTTGTGCCTTGTGGTTAATGCTACGTGCTCCTGAAAACTTGGGATAATTTCACAGGAAAATCACAAGCATTTTGTTCGAGGGCGAAAACAGCCTGGAGAATAGAGGCAGATCATTTACTCGGCCACTGGAGCATTATAGTGACAGGCCTGTATATTGATGTGCTGTTTTTTCTTCCCGTCACCTCTGGCTGTTAAATAGTTGTTTTCTCTTAAATAAAGTTCGGTTGTATAACCTTCTGATCGAGTTTATTTCTGCTTTTCAAATGTGTTGAAATGAAGGGGAAAAAATGACATCTGAGCCGTGGGTACGTTTTAAAATGAATTATTTTTTTTTAAATGGAATACATGACACTCATCCAAGGTTAAAAGCACAGGCACGCCGGCTATTTGCATTCAGTCAACTGCAGAGACATTTAGAGCAGCTGATGGAGAACTGACAAAATATTTGTTTCTTATTATTGTCAATTTTGTGTGTTCAAGTATGATCGATGAGCTTTGACAGAGCACTTTTGTCACCAAGAATCCTCTGTGAAAAACACACTTTTATAAAACGTATGAATGTATGAAACAAGGAACAATATGACTGTGTATAATTAGAAGCAATGGCAATGTTTACATTTACATTTATCACAAGGCATTATGGGACAGTATCTACAGTAAACTGATCAGGTTAACCAAACGAGCCGCTGCTCCCAGGTTGACCACTAGTTCCTTCCGCTCTCTGCAGTGTGCACGACTGTAATTCCACATAATTTGATCTGGCGCCTGCTTTACTGTGTTGTAATTTGATTGAACGCATTACTTGTGAAGATTAATTATGAAATATGCGGCATGAAAAATGAAATAACAAAGGTCTTGAAAATCGCATTTTAACACGGGGGCCTCTCTTCCAGGTAATAAACCAGGACCCACTCTGAGGCCATTATCACGTCAGTTGATATTGCGCTTTACGGGCGCATATTTCAAAACAAAATTTTAATTAAGTTAGCAGAAAACAGTCGACTCACAGTAAGACTGGAGCTTTGGAACCGCTGGAGCTGAGAAATCTACTCTTGATAATGCACCATAAATATTAAGCCTGTTTATGTAAATCCCAACGTCTGTTTGCTGCCTTGCTCTGTAGAGTAATAGGTCATAATATAAACAGCTGCCTGCAGCTGAAATTAGCTTTAATAAACTAATCTATTATATCATATATCTTATTTCACATGGGACTTGAACTTTGAGGGAAATAAAAGTATAAGAAACACAACTCTGTCCGTTCTGCTGTTACACTCCATTTTCATAACTCATCCATCTTTTACGACGTGTTGTTGGTTTGGACGGGAGCTTTTAACATGAGACCTCATTAATCAATCAAAGAGATAATGTTCAATCCCTCGCCATCTGTCATCGCTGTATGACTAAGCACATTAGACAGATGTATGCTGAGACGCTGAAGCTGAGGCAAGGAAATTTAAACATCAGCTTCACGAATGTAGTTTCATAAAAAAAAAAAAAAAAAAATTGGTGACATTTCGACATGTGACAACAGGAAAAGTAGGTGTAATTACCAGCATTAATAATGGATGAATTACATTTTTGTGACCCAGTTGCAGAGCCTTGGTTTTGTACAAGCTGACTCATGGACACATCTTTGAGACCTTCAAAGGAACAGAGCCATTATTAATGTTATTACCTCTGCTGAGTCAAAATGTCTGACATTGAAAGCTACTACTGATGCTTGTGTACGACTCGTGGACGTGATTAGACCGATATGTGGCAAAAAAAAAAAAAAAAAAGCAGAAGAGAAAGGTAAAAACAACAAGTCCTTCGCTCTCCTTGTGCCTCTTCCTCCGCTTTCATCCTCCCCCTGCTGTCAGGATGAGTGTCGGGCTCTTTGCTCTCCCAGATGTTCGCTGGCAGGAAGAGGCTGCGTGTCTGTCATCAGTCAGGACAAGTGACAGCCACGTCGGCGGCCTGTCACAGCTGCCGCTCCTCAGGTCAATGAAGGTGTCGCCGTCAAGCCTCCGCGCCCGCCGACCGCCACAGACAGAGCGGATACTAGAGGAGCTTCTCCTGAGACTGTTTGCAAATGTCTTATTTAAAAAGCCACAATGCACAGGAAAAAAAAATATATTTGCAATCACTTATAGAGCTGTCAAACTTATTATAATGGTACACGGATTATCCGCTCAGATTTGTCTCCTTATGTTGAAGCCACAGGAAGCAGAACTCCACTGAAGCTTACCCAGTCTTAACTGATTAAATCTAATCCTCGAACGCCACGCAAAAACAAAGGGCGAGGCCGCTCCACGTATATGTAAACACTACTCAGACACGATCAGGGTCTCGCTCCAGGTTTCCCACTGAGCACTTACAGTATGTGTGTTAGATTAATGTGGACTTGCTGCTCGCCCACACGCTGACGTCACCTCCGTCTGACCCGTATAAATGTCCTATACAGTAAACCACCAAATGTTACAGTCCGACCCCGCGGGGCTTTGGTGAAACCATTATTCCAAACAGGGTTACGTCATCAGCGGAAAAACATTGTGACCTATTTTTGACTGCAAATGAATCATGAACTATCTTTTGAGAATCTCATGAAAGAAAGATTTCAATATCCAGGACCTCTCGGATTGTTTCTGACCTGTTTCAGCTGGATGACCCATACACTCAGATTTCTCTTCCTCAGGCCTGGACTGACTTTCTGATTTCCTTTAAGTGGACTGAGAATCACATGAGGCGAGGGTCACGGTGTAATCCAATGACCTTTATTCTGATATCACTAATCAAGTGACAACAACCTGTCAAAGAAAAGTAAAAATAAGTGGGCTGATATAATGATGATATAAATTTACTATCAGACAAATAGTCACAATTACTTTGCTCACTTTGAATTTGCACTACACCCGTCTGTGTCCTCTCTTTGACTGCGTTTGCACCACCTCTAAATTTCGCATTCAGTTTGACCACATCTTCAAAATGAGGGTACAGTGTGAGGATCTGGCAGCTTCTAACATCACACTGAACGGGTTGAATTATAATACTATTTAACCTAATTGCTTCCACCTTGCAACTGTAGCCTCACAAAGCCAATTTTTTGCTGTGAGATTTATGTGTGGAAACATCCACCAGCGCTGGGAAATGAGCTGATCTGCAACAGGGCAGAACTTCGAGCAACATCCGAACTAAGTGATCTGGATATATATGACACAAGATTTTACGACTGCATGTTTGAATGCATGCAGAATGTGACTTGGTAGCTGGATTCTTTAAGTTTTTCATCAAATAAGACTTTCTAGAGTGCATGAACCGACTGTTACCTTACAATAAATAAAGAGAAGCTACATCTTTGCAAGGTTTCCACCTCAGAATGTAGATAAAAAAAAAAAAAATCCAGTAGCTCTTGTTGATGCGTGGTTGCTTGTTCTCTACGGACTGAAAAGAAAAGTGTGTTTGTATTCCCCGAAGACAACGAAAGGCGCCGCAAATGGATCAATGCACCGAGCGAGAGGTTAGAAGTCAAAGGCAGCCGGAAAAACAAGGTCGGCTTTGACTTTCTCTGACTCTCTGCTGCCGCCTTAGGCACCTTCATACCTTGATTCAACTTGGAAGACTGAGAATCTTTACATTCAATGATGATGATGATGATGAGGTCAAACATTAAATATATTGTCTCTTTTTGCAATTGAGTATATGTCAAAAAGAATGATCAACTTATCACATCTCATTTCCGTTTTCCAGCATCCTGACTATTTGGAAATTGGTTTTGTATTTCCTAAAATGCCAGGTAGATAATGTACAAAAGCAAGTATTCAACAGGGAAAGACACAATCTGAGTGGTAGTTGTATAACGCACGGTAGTTATATAATACACGATCTATAAAAAATACCTGATACTACTTTCACATCATCTATCCACCGCCCACCTCCACGCTGTGAAAGTGATTTATGATTAAAGTCAAATGGAACAAAAACATGCCAGAGAGATGTCAAAGTGCAGACTAATACCTAAATACTCTGCACGGCTTCAAGTCTCGCTTTCCAAGTTGAGGCAATTTATTAATAACTCCCGGGGAAACAAGCTGAAGTGGAGACATAAGATTTTTACTGTAACTGTATGTGAGGCGGAGAAGCATGAAGGGATGTCAACTCTGGAACAAATGAGGAAGTATTGTCCTTTTGCTTTCATGAAATCCTGCAACGTTTTTTTTCATTCACGGCTTCCTGAAACTTCCTGAGCTCACAAAAGACCTGAGAACCTTTGAGTCTGAGAAAAAAAAAAATCCAAACAAAACAAAAAAACCAACTCTGAAACTGACACTGAAATGTTTTCCCAAGACGGCTGGAAAAAGCAAATGAGAGATCTGAAAGCTAAGCCAGTGGTGTCAACACTAAAAACTGTCCATACTAATTACTTCCCAGAGGGAGTTTCCACTTTATTCCCTCTCTGTTGTCAGCGCAGTCACAGACTCGACTGCAGGAGAGCGTTCTCACTTCCACTCCCGGGGAACGCTCGGCATCCCATTTCCATTTTGATTTGCAGCATAATACCGCCCTTGTCTTCTATTTAAATGCAAAACATGACACTATTCAAAGTGTGTACTGTATGTATGGAGCTGCTACAGAGATGCAGTCCATAGACACTAATCAGGAGCAATGTAACTGCAGGGGCGCGTTGACACCCTGCTTAAAACCATCCCATTATATTGATGTGTTTATTTATTGAATGTGCTCAGGGTTATCATAACTCATCGTTGTCGTGCTCACACCCCCCAGCTCGCTTCATCTTCACTCACATTTTCTCCCCCTTTTTATTTTCGGCCCCCACGTTCTGTCTTGTCCTCCATTTTTTTCCACCCTCCTTCTCCGTTCATTCCAGCCTTCATCACTCATGCGCTCGTTGCCGTTCTCTTTGTCTTTTCTCGCCTCCCTCCCCGTCTTCGCCTCTCCTCCTTTCTACTCACATCGCTCTCTTTCATTTCAGCACCCCCCCCTCCCCTCTGGATCGTCCTCTCTTCCTCCATCCCTTCCTCCCCGTCCTTCCATCCCTCCCTCCTCAGAAGCGATGGACCAAGGACGTGACGGGCTGATAGCGGTGTGATGTGCGTTCGTCGGGCTTCGTGCCACTCGACTCTCTCCTGTCAGACTCGTAATAAACTGCCTCTGCTTCTCCTGATACATGGCTGATACCTCCAAAAAGTCAAATACATCACATTAAGTATCGAGGCACAGTATGAAGGGGAGCAGTGGTTGAACTGTATGTGAGTGTGTGGTGGGACTACTGATGTTAGACACTGGCTGCTGTCTCAGCAGAGTGACATCTGGGTAATGAAGTCCTGATGATCTCTCTGGGATGAAAGCGGCCCGTGTTGCATGGTTCTTAATATAGACGCTCATTTTGCCTGCAGGCTGGTTAGATCTGCCACCGTCACTCCCAGGTTAAAGAGGCATCTGCAGAGACGGAGACGGCTGCTTAACCCACTTTTAACCTGACGCACTTCCTGGGTGATCACAGGGTCACTGCATCGAGGAGGAACTGATCTGATCCTCCAACCTTCAGAGGTGATCCTGGACATTTTTAATCACATTGACTATTGCAGTTCTATCCTTTGTGGTCTTCCTCCCAAGTGTCTTCATGAACTTCAGTCGGAGTTCAGCTGTATCATAACCTGAACTCCCTCCATAGGCAGGATCACTCCTGTTAAACACTGTATTGATTTCAAGACTCTGCCTCTCACCTTTAAAGCCCTTCACAACCCCCTTAGTATCTTTCCCAAACTCCTTCATATCTCCAAACATTCCTGTGCTCTCAGATCCTCTTCGACTTTCCAACTCACTACACCATCTGCTCGCTTCACTACCACGAAGTCCGGAGCCTTCACTCGCTCTTGCAATATTGACTCTTCACTTTCAAATCCAAAACACACCTTTTTCAACTGTTTGATCTGATTCCACACTGGGGTTTGCACTGATGATGATTTAATATCTACTTATTGCATGAACTTATTATACTATACTACTATAATAACAATAATAATAGTTGAATCCAATCAATTGGGAAATCAATGGAGCTCAAACGCTTCTGCCAACCTGGACAAAGTGAAACACTGATGGATGATAATTAAGCCAAATGAGATCCTAATGACAGGAATGGACATGGATATAATTAAATATGACTGCAAATGAAGCCTGCTTTGTTACCCAATTTAGCTGATTGTGATTGTGATAATTATTCTGTGTGGATCAATAATGAAACAATTATGATTTAAGGCACAGGGTAAAGTTTTGACCACTGCTGGCTCTGTGTAAAGAGGAAGATAACGCTGCTGTCAATAAATGGACGGGAGGAAAAAAAAAGTGCTGGCTGACGTAAACACCAACGGAGACAATTTCAACGTTTCAGAGGAGTAAAAGAATTTTTCTTGTTTTCTGAGGAATGAAATGCATTCAACAAGTTTGTTTGCCCTCAAGGTTACACACAAAACAGAAAACAGAAGAAGCCTCCATCTATCTACACTATTGTCAGAGAAGAAGGTTGATATTACATTCAATGATAGATGTTTTCGAAATCCGACAACATCTGCACATGGCCACTGCAAAGCATCAATGTTAGAGAAATACTGTGGTTATGGCTCTTACAACTATGAGCTGTGGTAAAGGTCAGACAACTAAACCACTTGACCGAGGTTAGAGATCATGGTTTTGTACAAGCCCATTATTTCCGTATTAAATATGGATAAAAATCCACCAACCCGACCTCAACACGCCTGCTTTCCTTTGCACGGCCACTGAGTGTTGGCACTGAATGTAAAGTGAATTGTCAAACAGGAATGCTTTCACCGAGGTTACTGAACTCAATCTTGCATTGTTGCTATGAACTCTGTTAGATGAAAGTCTGTTGAAGGTTGAACTACATATATGACCATTTATTTATACGTCTGCATGAAGCTTTTAAAGTGCAACAGCTACGTGTGTTGGTGGCAGCTGATGTGCACCTGCTCAAAAACATACCACATGATATAGAGACGACATGCAGAATGCAAGCTTCTGATTGGTCAGCTCGGGCTGGCTGAGTTGTGTTGAGTTGAAAGTGAAGACAAAATCAAGCCATGACTTAAACACATAGTATCATATTCAGTCACGAAACAAGGCAGAACTTCTGTCTCACACTGATCTAGAAACAGTTCATGTGGGGAATATAATTAAAGCATGACACAACCTGCATATGTATGATAGGTCTGTGTGATGTTAAGGTGATGATATGAAATGATGGAATCTCACGACGAACTATGAATCAAAACCTACGCTGTGGGTGTTGTGGAAGGAATCCCATTAACCTCTTGAGACAACATTAATCCTGAATGTTGACCACACCTCGCTGTGGAAAGAGCAGACCGTCACCAAGCAGGCAGCGAGATTATTCACCTGGTTCTTTATTAACATAATCTCAAAATGGTTCTTTTTAGGTTCTTAAAGAAACTCAGGTGCGGATAATGCAATATAACATGAACAATGACAGAACAGCATTAACCACATTCAGACTACGCACCTGCAAAGTGATGTATTCAGCCAGGTACATTACAATAGGTAGAATAATTACTTTCTGCAACACTGATCCGACGCGCAGTTTGTCAGTCGTGTCAGATCAGGAGCCGCTTTCCAAACCAGCGATGAAGCAAATGAGATACGGCCGACAAAGGTCCTTTGTTTCTGAGGCTGTAATAAACAGTGTTGATGTGTTTTGCCAGCGCTGACTGATTTGTTGTGTTCATATTGAGATGCATGGCGTCCGTCAGCTCTGGTGTGGGTCCACCTGCTCTGCCGCTCCCCTCACTCCTGTTTATCAGCCCCGTGGATCTAAATGATGTGCTTTCCCTTGAACCAGCTCGCTTGTTTTCTCGCTGATGATGTATATTATACAGAGGTTGCAGCATAATTTTACTTGTCTACGCTTTCTTAACCGCTCGCGTCTGCCTCGGTGTGTGTCGGCGTGTGGGGTTATTTCGGGTGTCCCGCAGGTTATTGTTTGACTTCTTTTCCTCCACACTCAATTTCACCATTTCTGATGGAGTAAATCAATGCGACAGAAGCTCCTCTCTCCCTCCTGGGTGGAGGATTTTACACTGCCGGTGCAGAATTTTTTTCTTCTTCTCACAAAAGAAAAGTGGCGGCCAACAGGGGCAACGTGCAGTGTTGACAATCAAACAGTGGAGGAAGACGGAGGAGGACGATCAGGAGCACGGGATCCTGCGGGTAAATGGAAGTGCCATCATTAAATGCTATTAATGCACATACTGGTCCACACTGTTCACTGCTAGATATTATGTTGCAGCTGGAAAGTTGCAGATGTGATTTTGTAAGTGTGAACATTAAAATAAGATGTTCAATTTATTTACTCCCGTCACAGCTCTGAGGATCACAGCAGCATGTTTTAACACATCCTGCACCGAGTCGACATCGCAGGAAAACAAAGCCGTCCGGGTCAGAAGTCTTTCCCCTGCTCCCCACATACAGACAGAGCAACAGGAGGAGGCGGCGCCCTCCTGCTGAGACCTCCCTCATCCTATTTGTGCCTCCTCTGCCTCCCTGCACATGGAGCACATCAGCAAAGCATTTCCCCGAGCCAGGAGAGACGGCGGTCCATCTGGCCACCTCGAGCTTAGAGGTGACTTGGGGGCAACTGCGCGGCGTGGAATTACTGCTCGCCATCCTCCCATTCTGCTTTTTTGATCTCCGACTTCCTCCCCGGTCCTCTCAGGACTGTGGCGAATGCTCTGTCAGTGGGCGTCACAAAACTATTTCCAAGTATTTCATCGAGGGCTTTTCCAACTGCGGCTTCGACGCAGCAGAGCGGGAACAACAGCTGAGCAGCAGCAGCTCACTTATTCATCAGGCGTCTCATTTGATATTGAACATCAAAGTCACATAGAATAATAGGGAGGTAGAAAGAAAAGAACATGATGGCACAAACAAACAAATCACTCAGCTTTATAGACTGTCCTCCAGCTACTTCACGTCTGGATCACGGCCGCAGTGGCCTCCATAACTTAATCAGTCCAAATCCGGTGTCTTAGCATTAATACAACAACAATTATATCCGGCCAAAAAACAAAGTAGACATTAAAATCAGGAGGCTCTGAGCTGTTTCCTCTAAGCTGGCACTCTTAGAAATTAACACCGACTTACAAGGTAATAACATCTTATTTGTCTTTTGCAAAAGCTCCATTTTGTTCCCAGAATATTTTAGCTGGCATAATTTTGATGGCTGGAAGATGCAGAAACTTTTCCATAGTTTGAGGTTTAGAAAGCTGATGATTTAAAATATTTTGCCATAACCTCTTTCATTTTCATTTCAAGGCAGTGGGATTCCAAACATCCACCCGACAGGACGGGACCGCCGAGCCTTTAAATGCACCAGGAGCTGCAGGTTACGAATGCCGTCTAGACTGCCATTACTCACAATTCAATCAAACCGCACTTGATGCTTCTCCGACCCTCGCTCCAATCAATCAATTTTCCATAAGCGAATTATGCTCCAGTAGGCCCTGAAGATCCCACAAATCAGACCAGTGTCATTAGAAGACGCATGGGCTGAGGTTCACATGTGTTCAGACGTGTGTGCACATGCTGGGAGTTCATGACCAGAGGCCATAGAGTTGACTCAAGAGTGCTGAGTGTTGATCCCAATGTTAGTATATTATCATCAGGATATTTAACAAAGAGCTGTTTGCACTGAACTTTTAAATGAGACTGATGATACAGAGATAAGCTTCCAGGCTTGGTGTCAGCTGTAAACTGATCGGTCAGCAGCTCTGCAGCGAGAGTCGACATCATCGCTCTGCAGGAAAATAACAACTCGAATCAGTGCAAGTCTGTTCTGCAGCCGATGATGAAAACCTCAGGGTTACAGGGCTGCAGAAAAGCTGCAGAGAACAGTGGAGGTTATGGAGCCGTGCAGCTTCGGTTCTTAATGAAATACGACCATTTGTTACAGAACAAATGGAGGAAACAGTTTCAAGGCAGTTTTAACTTTACTGGTTTTCAAACTAATTTCAACGTCTGACTCAAACATGCACAACACTTGCTAATGTTCCCTCTCTGTCACCAGCTGCAGCAGCTCCAACCATCTGGCGACACGATCTGACGTCAATGCTTTTTCTTGTTGTCAAAAGTCGGAACCGGAGCCAGGAGGCCTCGAACGGTTCACCATTAAGAACCTCTGAGTACCGAAACACTGCTTCTGTTAGACTGGATGTCCACAAAATAAGTGTCTGAAATTACCTTTTTTTCCCACAATGAGACGCTCTAATGTGTTTGTCTGAACACACAAGAGTAAACACTGTGAAGTTTGAAGGTGCTCACTGTCTTTATGCTGTAACTCAGTGGCCAACTAACTGCTGAAAACAGGTCATTCACCATCTGCAGGACATTTTTCTGCACTGCTTCATTTGCCAGCTTTTGTTCATTTACTTTTTTCTTTGCATTTAAACCGTTCTATACATTGACTATGAATAACTTACTCGACACCTCTGAATAATGAGCGCGCAAATGAGACATTAACTTGTTGCTGAAAACTCATGAAGCAAATGTAACAGCTTTATGCTTCCATATACACAAACAGAGAGTAAGAGCAATTATTAATATTGTTTATTCTTTTAAAGGTGAACTTACCATCGTGTATGTTGTGCACAATTTTTCTTCTTAATGTGACATTTATAAATTGAGTTTTCTGTGGAACAATAAATAGCAATCCCTAAATACTGCACACTTAATCTATTTCTTGAATTTACATTTACATGTATACAATATATGGACCTCCTGAATAATTCATGGTGTTGCTTGAAAGTCTCTGCACCATTTACTGCTGCATTACAAATGTGGGCTTAGGTGCCAAGTGCCATCTTCAATATTAGCCTGTGCACTAGTTGACATTCATGTGGGCTACGAGCAGACTAAGGACACGAGGCTTTAAGTCACTGTCGAAGCCTGACGTGTAACTTCTGACTGTTGGTTAGGAGCAACAGCAGATGATCCAGGCTTACGTTAGACAAATAACTCCCCTCACTCCCTCGCCCCCACTCAATCTGCTCCGGGCTGCTTTTGTCAATATCCGGTTCTTCTGTTCCTTCTCAGTTCATCCCTCCATCCTGCTCAGCTCTTATCTCTCTCTGTCCTTTATTGCCCTCTTTAGCTGAGTGCTGCCGGTTGGATTGAGGAGTGTCACTGTGACTGATGTGATATCGACAGACTATCAATCACGGCCGAGTGCGTAGCGTACACCGACGCTGGTGATCAAAATCCAATTCTTTTTGATCGTGTCATTTGGCAAAAGACGGGATCGTGCTCGCATTTTTACCTGAGTGGCCCAGAATGTGGCT
The DNA here is from genome assembly GCA_037975185.1 of Centropyge bicolor. NCBI lineage: Eukaryota > Metazoa > Chordata > Actinopteri > Pomacanthidae > Centropyge > Centropyge bicolor. The sequence goes on along the minus strand of JBBMOC010000060.1, from coordinate 519,050 downwards.
TTCTGAAAACTTCACTTGAGCATAATAATCAAAAAAAAAAGAAGCACCATTCAAAATGTTGAGCTGACCTACCCACCAGATTGACCACTGCTGTCTATCAGCTGCAGCTCGTATCAGGCTGACACACACGCAGCCACTGAAGCACTAACACGTCAGCATAATGAAATTAGACAGCGGAGTCTGCGTCGCCGCATTGTCCTTGTTCATTTGTGGCACCATTCCCACCCCGCACGGCCTCTTCACCCCTTCCAGAGCCGGGCGACCAGGATATTGCTAATCGCTCACAATAGAGGGATTAGCGTGCGAGGACAATGGGGGTCTAAATGTCAGAGCCCAGCACCTGCCCGAAGCCCCCTCTGTTGGACAACAGGCGACTGGTGGCAGGCGACTGGCGAACTGCAAACTGCTGCTTGTTGATAAGTGCACGGTGGGGGGTGAAGCCGGGAGGCCTCCAGAGACGACTGACACACACATACACACACAGAATCAAAGTCCAACCGAGCACAGTTCACTTTTTAATTTGAACATGGGACCGTTGTCGCCCTACATTTTAAACCCTTTGTCTCTGAAGCATGAAACAAAAACGGAGTCGATAACAGACTCCAGAGCAGCTTGTCTATAATCCAACTGCACATTTGTACACATATAATCCAAACTACTCGTATAAAGAGCAACTGCAATTCAGCAAATGTGCCATATCTCATGTTTTATTTATACACTTAGCACCTTAAATTAGTCCTGTAGCCTTTCTCTGTTTTTAATTGGTGTTGGATATGTGTGAATGCTCCGTCAGGGCTGCTACTCAACTTCATTGTACTGTGCAATGACGATGAAGGAATCCTCTATTCTCTCCCAAGCTTATCTTTCCACAGCAATGAAACCTCATTTTTCATTTTCCTCACTGATACTTCAGTTCGTGCGCCATCATGGTTTGTAAAAGTTTAGGCATTACAGGCGACATGATGGGACTTTCTGCATTATTCAGTGCCACAAATTCAAGATAAGCAAAACTGTAACTGTCCTCATGGTGACCCCTGGAGGCAGTGATTTACAGTAGATTTTAGACGTCTTCTCAGGTGCAAACATTCCCAGAGACCTGCAGAAATCTGACCTAAACAAGCCCAAACTGAGAGAAACCAGCAGACATGACAGTCCTGCACTTCCCATTTCGCACTTTTACTTTCACCTCAACACATTTCTCTGTGGTGATGATTAGATGACACCCAGTGATCACAGCTGGTCAGCTCTGATCCACTCCGGTATTAGACATGTTGACACACATGTTGACACACACGTTGATGAGACCATCCTCGACTCGATCCGACCAAACCAGAGCTCAGATACTAGGAACCGAACGGAGCCATGCAGACCTCCATTAACAGCACTGGGGCTAAAAATGTAAAACGTATCCTGAGGGCTGCACTAAAATCTCAAGGTTTTATATTCTTCAGATCGTCACTGCACTCAGCAAATGCGATGATAATCTGCCTGTTAGACTTAGATTTGAAGAACAAATTTTACTTGATAATGGCAGAAGAGAAAAGGTCACAGAGGTGCCACAACCATTCAGATTCCTTGAGTGCGGCTTTATTGCTTTGTTTCATGGTTCGTAAAAGTTTAGATATCAGTGTCTGTAATCAAATAAGAGCTTCATGAATTAGAAATCAACCAAATATTAAATGTTACAATTTCAGTGACAACAAGTTTTAGAATGTAGCAATTTCTCTTAAACGTCTTGACATCGTTTCTTAAGGCATCAGTTTATTTGGGGGGATGTTTGCTTCCCATAGTTGTATTGTTTGCTTTTCTTCAGCCTCTGTTGTTCCATTAATTTGTGGCCTCGCCTCCAGCCAAACAAACACAATATTACAGGTCCAATTTAGTCGGCGAGGCGCAGGACTTGAGAGAGCAAATCTTGCTCTGTGTCACCGCTATAAAACCATCGTCTCATAATAGCCGGCTCTCAGGAGAAAGCTGGCATTCTTTAGCAGCTGGCTTTTTTCAAAGCAAGGGCAAAACTGTTTTGGGGGAAATATTGAATTTTGTGCTTTTCACGCTCCGAAAACCTGCAGCAAAGGATGAAGACTTCACTTTCAAAGATGCCACACTTTCTGTTTCTCCGTCCTCATTTTCCTGCATAGATTTTTGAAAGCCGACCAAAATTGGCCTTGGCACATGATGGTAATTGTCTCGCCAGCGCCATCCAAAGCACTCCAGATTCATCCCGCTCCCTGCTTCTCTTATGGTGCAAGTGCCTCTTCCTGCTCAGCAATACTCGGCCTAATCTTATCAGTGCATACCGCTCTCAGTCAGCCAGACAACCTCAATGCCTGCTCTCACCTTATGATCAATGGAGATCACTTCATGGGAAAAATAGAAAAATCCACCGAAGTCTGTTATCGAGTGAAGGCGATACAAAGAGCGGCTGAGAAGGAGAATTTCTTCAACGCTCTTGACAAGTGGGACTTTGCCGCCATGGGCTGTCACCTCAGACACGCCGAGCAGAGCACGGACCGTTTTCCTTCAGTGACCCAATCATATGGAAAATTAGCTTGGTGAAAATATGGAGAGTTTTCCAAACTGGAAAGTGCGCCACATTCAAAAGGAATATTTTTCAGTCTGATGAATAAAAGCATCTGAGGTTGCATAAATGTGACGCCGCATTTCTGACTGTTGATCCTGAAACAAATGCAGAAACAAAAATACTACAAAAGATAAGAGTTAAACCAGCAGCAGCTCGAGGTGGCAATAATAACACCACACATTACAGACGTTTAAAGAGAAACAAACTTTACACCAACTCGTTATCGGATTTGATTTTGCTGTTCTGCACCAGATGCAAAATGTTGTCTTGAAAGGAAAAAGGTCACAAAAAATTTGATGAATGTGCTTTGATATTTCTTTCAAATTGTGATCAATAGAGTTGTGACAGAAGGTAAAAGTATAACTGAAGACTGCCTATTGTATTACATTTTGTCATATTCAAGGGGAAAAGGTTTTTATCACAAAAATCATTGGTGACTGCGAGCAACATCAGTGCACTTCAACATATTTGTATTAAAATGTTAAGACACAGACAAGGAACTGTATTAATACATTATAGAGGTAAGAGTTAATGGTTGATATACAACACATCTGTGGTTTGTAATACTTAAAATGGACTTTAATTAATCTGTCCGTGTGTGACCTTAACGAGAAACATCTTGCTCTAAACCATGTCCAGTCCACTCAAGATGGCTGAAGGGATCAATTTGTTGCCCTCCCTTCTTCTCCCTCTGCTCATGTCTACAAGAAAATTACCTCATGAAATTCATGAATTCGCACAAATGAATTCATTAAGCGATTAAGACGACGACCCCAGGACAACGTGAACTTTTTTCATTCTACATCACTGCAATAATACTAATTTTGGAGCAGCACATCCAACACTAAACCAGTGCAGGAAAAAACACTATTAATCTTCTTGTCACATAAAAATGAGGCACAAAGTCGGCGGCCCCTCGTTTGATTTTCTTTGACTCCAAGCACCTTTTTCTCCAAGCACAGTAACACACAAAAATAAATTAAATGTCAGACCATCCCAAACACATGGGTAAAACCCACCGTGGATGAGCAGGAAAAACGTCTCACACGGGAGCGTGAAGCCAAGAGCGGGTCAGACAACGATCCGACCTGTTTCAGATCTCGCAGCTCAGCTTGTAAATAACCATCTATTTTTGGTATGAAAGCTTCACCACAGGAGTTTGACATAAAAATGAGCTTCTTTGTCATATTCCAGAGTCTGGCGCTGTCATCGACACTCATCACTTTCTAATTATCTGTGGGACTTAAGTGAAGTTGACACCCTCATAATAAGCCGTGTGTCATGGGAGCTCATTTGACACAGCGATAATGTGTCTGGATAATGTGATTAGCTGTCTAAACAGTCACCTGTCCATCAATCACACAGATGTGCATCAAAGTCTCCCGCTGGGAACGTCTGAAAGAAAAAATATGCAAATTGCGATTGTTACATCTATTAATGACTTTAATATGAGTGTTAATGAGGAGCAGTCATTTTTATTTTTGCACCAGCAACAGATTTAAGGTTAAAAGCAGGTGATTAACCAAATGCTCGTGCTGCGGAAACAAAACCCCTCAGAGGACTCGCAATTTAAATATTCACATAACAAAGAGAGCCGAGGATCGAGTCATATCTACACATCACAAATAACAGATGGAGCAAAGGATTATGGGAGGTTGTGAGGTGGAGGGGGGAAAAAAAAGCAAAGTCAACATAACAAAACAAACCCACAAAACAAGCTCTTCTTCTCTGAGCAAAACTACAGTCGATCCCCCGCTTTCCATGTAAAGGAGGGAACCTATCAAGGGCCCCCACGCACTCGTCTGGAAGACTGACGTCGCTGACAGAGAGAACGAGGGACGGGGGAGAGACAGAAAGGCTGACTGATGGGTTATGTGCCCCCCCCCTCCTCTACCCCACCCCCCGCTGTCGCCTTGCATGTACTTAGGAGCTGCCAAAACTTGTGTGATATTAATGTCATCTGCCTTTTGTAATTTGACTTGGGAGTTCAAATCTTGTCTCAGCTTTGCCTCTCTCGTGTCTGCAGGGTCTTACATCTCCCACAAAGAGGAAAAAAAAGAAGAAGAAGAAGAAGAAGAGAAAAGCTTGTCGGGCTTTAGTTTCGAGCAGATGTCAGATGCACCTCACTTCCTACTATAAACTGGGATGAGTCTGCTTCTTGCAGGAGGGGAAAAAAAAAAGGTCATTTGGCAGCGCTCTCGGCATTTCACAGCAATATCTCTCGCGTATGAAGTGGTAAATGGGAGCCTTAACTCACAGGTGGCGTGCACTTCGGTGAGAGTCGTAAAGGGGCTGATTCCTCTCAGGGATCTGTTCGTGTCGAGCACCTGATGACGTGTCCAGGACGTCGCTGATAAATCCCGACAGTGGTCAGCAAACACACAGTGCTTATGCATGACAGAGTTGGATGAGTGAGCAAACACATTAATCAGCTCGAGGTCGACTGATAAAACACCACGTGCCGATACTGACGCCGCGTCGTTATTCAAGACAAATGCATCTACTTCATGTGTTGTACTATCAGGAAATGACACTGCATGTTTTGACAGACTGCAGTCAAGCTACCGCAAATGTCAGTGTATTACTTTATGTCTCTTTTCCGGCTGTCATGAAAGCTGTCAAACTGCCAAGCACGATTTTGTCACCGGAGTCGGACCGACGCATCAACACGGCTGCTATTATCTGCCAATATCAGCTTATCACAGATATGTCAGTATGTGTCAGCCAATATATAATATAGTAAAACTGCAGCACAAAAAATGACAAACAAATTAAGGGATCCTTGTCAAAATTGTATGTTTATGTTATATGCCGATGTTTAAAATACAAATAACGGACACTTTATTATTATCCAATATTTTAAATGCCCAAATATTATTATCAGCTTCAGCAACTCAATATCAGTCGGACTATGTTTGTCACTTGGTTCCAGCTGTAACAAGCAACTCATTGTTATTCTACAGGTATGAACATATATATACATCAATAGTAAGGACTACTCGTACGTTTCCATCCAACTGTTTTTATGCTCATAAAAAGCTCGACTGAAAATGCCTGAAATAGCTCAGTGGGGAAAAAAAAAACAAGTGAGTACAGGCTAATGGAAATAGATGTTTTTTTGGACGCACTTGACAGTTTGCAACCTGCTCCTGCTTCTTCTACAGTTGCCAAGACATTCACGTCATGTTGCCATTCACTGTTACCTGCCTCAACTTCGACAAAGAGCCAGAAAAAGACAAGAACAAATGCCTGCGGGGTCCAGAAGGGAGCTCTTGTTGCATGTCACCTCTCTCTCTCTATCACCATCGTGGCTGATAAAAACACCAGCAGGTGCATAATCCCACAAATATCTTGAATATACATGAAGGTCGTTGACACAGATTCTCATTTTGTTTTTCCCCCTTGCAACACTTTCATGAAAACCTAAGGAAAATCTTATGTTATCACTATAATATTTTAATATGGAAACTTGAATTTATCAGTCACAATCTTTTAAAAAACAAGAAGTTGTTACATATACAATTTAAGATTCTGCATTATATCTCTGTCAGCTATCAAATTTTAGCACATTTGTGGCATCGACCAACTTGTACAAAAGGTCAGATTTCCTTCTCTTCCATTGCACCATGTGATCAGACGACACTGAAGTCGTCATCCACGGTGGATGTCTACTATGGATTTCTAAATCTAAAATGTTATGCAGAAACTGGATCAGTTGTAGCTAAAGCATTATGAGATGAAAAGCGACCACGTCATCAGAGGGCCAATGCATCAAGCTCAGTTCTCTGAGAGATAGAGAATCGACTTGACGGCAACAGATACAGATTTTGCAAAGTATAGAACACATGATTCGAGTCAGCAAATTTCCAGGTTTCTGTGAAAATGTGAAAATATTAGAGACTTTTGCACCACGCTGTATCTCTGCCATTACTATGAGGACTGTGAGTGCTACCAGCAGGTTTGGCCTGTTGCCATCCATCAGGCCTCCCTGTCTGCTCTGCTGTAGCTGACCCTGACCTCTGACCTCCCTGTGGAGGACGGCAGCTATTGAAAACCGTCCTGCATCAATAACAGATCACATTACACGTTTTATGAGGGGCCATATATTTGCTCCAGCTTTTCCATTTCCCCCGTCTTCTTTTCCAATCAGCCGGCCCGACCTCAACACTCAGACCGGCTCACTGATGACACAAGAGGGCCGGCAGCCTGCACTTTACAGCGGATTTCCATATTGTGATTCAAGTTCTGGCAGTCGTCAAATGAGACAGGCTGCCCACACAAAGGCTTAGGAACATCAAAAGAACCCAACTTCCGCCCTCAGATGAATATCTCAGGCCATGAGGTGTGTGTGTGTGTGTTGGTGTGTGTGTGTGTGTGTTGGGGGGGGATTTGATGAAAAACACCAGAGCAAATAACACAAAAGCAGATGAGCCAGAAGCTATTGGGTGAGATTTTGAATTATGCAGAGAGCTGGTGTGGAGGTGAAATTCTGCTCAGACCAGAGAGATGCAAAATAAGAAGCGGAGCCTCAGTTAATGGCCGGAGCCGGTGGATTGAATTTGAGAAGATAGTGGCACCGGCTATCAATTTTGGCCCACATAATCAATATGAAATATGGCCTCTGTGTTACTGCTCTGCCGTGAGAGTGGGTTTTCCTGCAGTGGGTAATGAAAAAAAGGCAGAGAAGTATAACAAAAACCTTTTTAAAATCTCCAAAACATTCAAATAAGCCTCATGAAAATAGACTCATGTGAAACTCCCTCCAGCACTCAGGGGTTAAAAACACGGATCAAGGACATCAAGACAAGGAATTAAAGGAAATTAGAGCAATACGTCTTCCGTCCATAAATTAAAGTCAGGTTCATCTCTTAATATTTGTAATATGCTGAAGATCCAGATCGCATGTGTTATCTTTTTATTAAGCGAGGACTCTGACTGTTATATCCCAACACATTATCAAAATCCCATGACCTTGACTTCAACAGTAAGAATGATGTTTCATTTTCTTGGATCACATAGAAAATATTTTTAACCCAGTTTTGGCTGAACACAAGCCAATTAAGTAATTTCATTTTTTATCTGTATGACCTTAAGTCTTAAGGTGGCTACCATAAAATGATTTAGATCTAATATCTTGACCTTTTGAAAGGCGTTCATAAAAAGGTCAGATTTTACTGAGCAAATATTCTCATTAATGAAAAGGTTTTCTTATTCGAGCAAGATGAATTGACCTAAAGTTGTCAGATTTTTTTATTTCCAAAATGAAAGGGCAGATAATTTCCACCATTGTATCTGTGGATTTAAAGATGATGCACCGTAAATGCAAAATCCTATTTCTGACCAAAGTACAGGCAAAAGTTTCTGGAAAACTTTCAAAATGACATCCACAATCCACAAAAGGGCTGAATCTAAAAAGACCAGGAGGTTAAGTAAAGTGTCTTTGTGCAGCTGGTGCCTTTATTTACATATTTACAGCTGAGTCAGCATCTCTTCCTGCTTGTGGGACATGAACACAAAGGGAAAGTAAAGAGAGGTGCTCCAGTTTCTCAGCAAGTAACCTAATCTGCAATTTGGATTTTACTTTGACGTCCATTTAATGCGGCTTATAATCAGTAGGCTTGATGCTTTTTGGCATTTCCAGTCTACATTCATGCCGTGCATAAATTGTCAAACTCATTTTGGAAGTCAGAGCAAATATATCACATAAACGTCTGTTTGAAAATACGTCTTTCCCATCATGACGATACTGAAAAACATAGACTGGGGTTTGATGTTGTTTTTCCTCACGTTCGTCAAATTTGCAAAATAATAAAAATGCAATTCAAATGCAATCCAGTGCAACAAATCACAGCCGTTGTTTTTATTAAGTAGTCGTTTGTTTTCCTGCATAAATAATCTGTCACATTTTGAACAGTCGCTGAGGAAGAAAGCGATTTTGTTTTGCTACACAAAAAATCCCTCCATCGAGTTGCTGTATGTTTGTTGATGTCTGACTGATACTGGTTTTATGATTTATATATTTTTTTCTTATGAATCGCTTAAATTTGGTTATTAAAGATTTTTAATGGCCTGAGCTGAACAGTTCACTGCTGCACCTTTTAAACATCACTTGAAATTCAATAAAATTCTGAATAATGAATGAAAATGACACTAATAGAGAATAAATATATTAAGGTTGAGATGAGGACATTCTCCTGATTTGTATCACTCTAACAGCAGGTAATGGCAAAGTGAACCTCCTTGATGAAGCATGAAATATGCTGGTGACAGTACAGTATCTTCTGTCGCACACAGGCCATCAGCGAGTTTTATTTTTAGACGCCTTAAATGGAGTGGGAACGACTGAAAAGCACCACTAAAGGTGAAGGGGGCACAGTGCAAGCATCAGTCCCTAATGGCTCTTATGTAGCGTTTCAAGGAGTGGAGAGCAGGATCCTGAAGCCCCCCGGGGGCCGTGCTACAGGGTAAACACTCTGTAGGTAATGGCGCCGCGACAACCGGCTGGTTTCAATATCGCTGCTCGTCTCTGCTGACGCACCGGCGTGCAGGATAATGGCAGAGACAGCTGCTGCTCAGCTGTCATGTTAATGATGAAATCGACGCTGGCGGAGGAAGAGAATCAGCGACTCGACACCTGAATTACACCCCTCAATCTCTGAATATACCTGAGCTGCTGTTTTCTGTTCTTTTCCATTGGTTTGCTATCAGTGGCTCTTTAGAGGAGAAGAAAAGCCTCATTTACTTCCTGTCATGATTTTCAGAAGTAGATTTCTTAGCAGCTGTTTGTGGTTTAAGTGTCGTGATCTGCTGCCATAGTATGGACTTGGCTCATAAGTCATATGCTTTTCTGGAAAATGGAAATAAATAAGTCAACAGAACAAATGTTGTTTTGATGAACTTAAAGTGACTTACATGCAGCCTCTTCTTCGCCTAAGCTCTTATTTCGCATGACAAGACTTTGCTGACTTTCTCAAGAACCAGTGACATTTTAAAAGCCTCGCCCCCATGTTGGTCGCACTACTGTTCTTTGTGCATGAGAAAAAGCACAAACATGGACCCCCCTTTACTCAGCGTGGAGACTTTGGTTCAGATTCCATTATGCACTTTGGCTCCTTTTCTAGAGACTGAAGAGCTCGAGGTCGAAAGCTTCAGAGCAAAACTAGACTTCAGATGTCTCAACTGTCAATTTGGTGCCTGAAGGTCAAACATTATTTTGCATTTGTAATCAGTTACAATGAAGATGTGATTGTCAAATGTTCAAGTCTCCCAAGGGACTGGAAAGATCCTTCATAGGCAGAATTTATTGTTCCTGATCATAAAACACAAACAGCTATCTCTAAAATAACTTTAGTTTCACAGCCCAGAAATCACAGGCATCCATAAAATATAATTAAATATAGCCGTGAGCAGCCATTAGCAGCGTCTGAGCCCGCAGGGCAAAAGATTTGACAGTGAGGAAAAATGTGCTACATTCATCAGTTTGAGAAAGTTCTACATCTCAAAGTTACAACATTTTAGTGAAAGTCATGCAACTGCAGGTAAACTGGTTCAGGAGCTGCTGCACTTTTTCAAATTGCCAATTTGACCTAATAGTGGATTCGGACTGACCAAATGGGGTCTGACACGTCCTGGCACAATGCATGCTGGGGCTGAAAGTTGGAAATTATGCCTATTTGTATGAATGCCTGTCTAACACGACTTAGATCTCTGTCATCCATTTCCTCCTTAAGTGGATAACATCTGTGAGACCCAAAATAACATTTTGCGACACAGTATTATGAAACTCAGGACAGTGGCACAACAATACAACCTGGAACTTTTCAGGAACAGGATAAAAATGTCTCTAACACAGTCTGAAACAAAATTCACTGCAAGGCCACTGTACTCAATTACATTATCCTGTACATGTTTCCATTAGGTCCATGTATGTAATATAATCTCCATACTCGTGTTGAGTGCTGACTTTAACTCTGCAGCATTGCGTCTGCATGTTAGAGGAGTTCCACACAGACGACCTGCTGGTTCTCACAGACATGAAGAAGACTGATCAGGCGCTCTGAGGGTCCAGCTGTGTTTTTAGTTTGCAGCAGTGAGCATTTAGTCAAAAGGGCAACGGCCTTTTCGCTTCCCCACTGTGCATAAAAATCATGAGAGACTAGCTCCCTTTGCGTGTCCACTGTGTTCAGTTAAATATGGCATGTGGCAGGGCAGACTATAGATACACTGATGCAGATATGTAGTTATAGAACATTTTATCTCAGCATATTTTAATCTATCCTTAAGGTGACTAATTCAATTGTCTTCATATCTAAGCACTTACATTATCAGTGAAATGTGACTTTCTCTCATCTAAAATCAAATTAAACACCCTGCATATTGTAAATAACGATCAGTATCACTGGGGAACCTGCTGGAACATTTACACTGGAAGCTGTTTCAAAACCTCCAAATCTAAAAATATGTTCAACACTGCTGCAGAAGGGACGCACTAATCCCTCTAAAAAAAAAAAAAGAAAAAGCCTTAAACAATTTCAGAACGTCTCCCAAAAAATCGCTCCTGCTTGTGTGATAATTATAGAATCCTGCGAATAACACAATGTCCAACTGATCATGTATTTGCAGAGGGAGCGTTAGCGTCTCTCCACAGACTCTTTGCTTTGTATCGACCGTTTATTGTATTTTGACAATACTCTGCAGTGCTGGCAGACGGGCCTCATTGTGCCGATTGTTACAGCAGCAATATTACATGCTTTCTAAAATCAAAATAACAATAATAATGTATTCTGAACCGCCTCTCCCTGCTGGTTAGGATGTCCTGCTGTTGGCATGAACTTCTGGAGCATGTTAAACATTTGCTCTGGGCGAGGCCGACAGTGAACCGCTGCTGCTGCTCGCGGCCACAGAGCTCGGCAACAAACTGGAGGGAAGCAATAAAAACAAAAGTACAACGAAACATTTGAGCTCCGGTCATTAACATGGGAAAGCATCAATGTTTATCTTTTATGGTATTTTTTTATTGCAGATTAACCGCGTTTCCAGTCGCCTTTTTCAGCAGCGGTGGCTTTATGGATTCTGCTCAGCTCACCCTCCGGCTACGTGCACTTTCAAGGTAGACAGCTAATCAAGATGAGTGTCGAGGCAGGACGGAGATGAACCGAGCAGGGGGGAGGCACACGCAATACACTTCCTGTTTGAGGACGAGGAGGATGTGTGTTTTATTCTTAAAGGGTCAGTTCACACAAAAATGAAGAATAGCGTTTTCAGCCGAGCAGATTTGACATTTTATGGAAAAGGATAAGTTAAAAAGTCCTTTGTGTGTGTGGCCTCAGTGCACATTTTTCCTTTATGTTCTGCTCAGTCTAGGTTATAATATGGGTCAGATTTTGTTTTGGTTTTTATTCCCTTTGCCATTCACCACTGCTGTGTCCCAGAAATGTACAATTATTAGTGTTTGGATTTTATGAAACTGGATTTAATCAGCAGGTTCTGAGGAAAGAGACTCAGCGATGAACCAGGAGAGTCTTTATCCCTGATGAAGGTATGAGCGGTACCTGTCTGTGATGGTCACATATCAAGAGCCAGGGCAAGTCAGTGAACACAAGAGTGAACATTTAGATGCATTTTTTTGGTGAAATATGAAAAACCAAAATAGGAAAAATGAATCATCCCAAGAGAGAAATGAAGCACCTCTTGCGAGACATTAGAATTGCCGAATGTTGTTTGAGGAAGACAAATGTTCAGTTACTGTTTTTAGACTTGATTTGAAGTTTGGAAACTTTAAGCGTCACAGCACATATTCAGGAAAAAATCTTAAAGAGTAACTTAACACGGACACTCAAATTTCATTTTAAAGTCAGACTATTATACAAACTCTAAGTCGAACAGAAATCCACTCTCAACATGTTCAACAATAGTTCAACCAGTGCTGGACTTTTGAGGTCGATACTGATATCAATATTGGGGAATTCCAATATAACAATTATTGAGTGGCATCAATAATAATTTTGAAATACATAACATACATACATAATCTTGATACACATACTTTAGATTTGTTGTCTGGTGGAAAAATTATGCATATGTATCACTGTCCTTTTAATTATTCAAACATAGATCGGCATTTCTGTACTGCCATTTCTGGCTACTTATCTGCCTATATATACACTGATAAAGCTGATGTATCGTACTCTCCAATCATTAAGATTCTCTTTGATGTGCATGGTGCTCCAGTCACACTCATTGAATGCATGCAGCACTTACACCTGCTCTGTAAGTGCATCGAGTCGAGGGTGAGACTGTGCACGAGAGTCTTGACAGCGCACCGTCTTCTTTCATACGTGAATGTAGTCGTCAAAAACAGAATTAAGTTGTTGAGGAAAATAGATCTTAAAAGTCACACTTGAGCTTTAGACACATTGAATAGATCTGAAAAAAAGACATATCACGAATCCAAATTGCTATGATTAGTACTGCTGATGTGCCAAGACCTGATGCACCTGCACCGTCACTCAATATGTTGTTAGTCTTCATTCTGTATTTTTTCACCTGTGGACAACATACACTATATAGGCCTACCTTATGGATTCAGGGTCCAGATCTGAATCCCATTTTTGAGCTTTGGATGGATAAAATATCCTTTTGTCCACATGATAAGTGCAGGCTGTACTTTCTTTATGCAGTGATTTTGATTCTGTGCCCGAGTTTCCTTCTGACACTCTAATGTCTTATTATCATGCACTACGAGAGATCTGACGTCTCTTTGATAAGAAAGGCAGCATTTGAATGAATTCATGAAGGGAATTTTGCCAAATTAAGTCTAAAGATAGGTGTATTTTTATATCTTCGGAGATGTTTTTCCAATATGGCACATTCATAGATTTGCTTTCATTCTTCCATATACTCAACAGCTCAGAGTAGAAACTGATCAGATTTTCATTCTGTAAAGTAAAAACACTTTTTTTTTTTCAGAAGCTGTGTGTGGGAAGAATATTTGAGAGTCTTTGGAGTGGTTGCATCATCCTCTATTTCATCCACCTGAACTGAAAGCATGTTCCCCTGCTGATGTGATTCTGTCTCCAAACTCATCTTTACAACTCTGATTCCAAAGAAGTCGGGACGCTGTGCGAAACATAAAAAATATAGAATGCAAACATTTGCAAACAAACTGTGTTTACAGACAAACAGTTTTACAAAATGCTCCAGAGTACATGCAGTAATCTCCTTTCTAAAACCATGTGTTCACAAAGGGTCAAACCTTGTTCCATCCTTGCTTGTGAACGACTGAGTCTTTCCAGGATGAACCTTTCATACCCAATCATGATCCTATCACCTGTTACCAATGAACCTGTTTACCTGTGTAATGATCCAAACAGGTGTTTTTGGATCAGTCCACAACTTTCACAGTCTTTTGTTGCTCCTGTCCCAACCTTTCTGTTATATGTTGCTGCCATTGATCCTGTTTATATAAAATATATATTATTAGTGCAATATGGATCTGTGCTTTCGTTGGAGCAACTGGCTTTGCAAGACAACCACAAAACTGACAACTTTTTCTCTCATCTTCAGTTTTGGTCAGAGCTCGTTGTAGACCACTTCATACAGGGTCAATTTTCCAACTGAAATTCTACATTGATATGTCATGAGTTCAGAAAGTAGCCAGACAAAATCAAATAAAATTGTAAAAAGTCTCTCAGTGTTTTGTCAGACTGAGACTCACTGTAAATTGACCCATCCGGGCATCACAAGCCTCGAGTCGTCCATAAACCTGCCTGAAAAATAATTTATTGTGGTGAACACATTACTGTTCTGCAAAGTAAACCAGTCTATTGAATATGACTGCGTGCACAAAAATGAGTAATAACCTAAATGGTCTTCCAGTAAAGTCACCAGGTCAATGACTGAAATAAAAACACAAGTATCTCCAATACACTGCACACAATCAAATATAGCTTTGATTGAAGGCTTTTCAAATTGATATTTCTTTTTTGTTGTGATTCTATTATGAACAGACAGAGCACATCCATCTTATTATGAGTGCACTCCAGCTACCATTATTGCGCAGGTATTCTATATCTGAACCCTCGTCAGCTGGGGATCGTATTGCATGAGCAGTGTTCATTATCAGATAACAATTGCGGGTAAATGGTAACAAATAGAGAGGCTGGCGAGTACAGATGAGGCTGGATAAGATATAATAAAGTTACACAGGCCTCGTGCATTCATGAGTGATTCAATTAGAGGCTAATGTTCTAGATTACTCAGTCGGTGATCAAATAAAAAGAAGAAGCACTTTCCAATAACAGTACACCTATAGACATGAAATTGCAATGAATTCGCTGTGTCGGTATAATTAATCCTACGTAGTTAAATGAGGTGACGCACAATGAGCATCCTACACGCTGAACAGCAATGTGATGACAGACTGTAGAACGACGTGAGGCGTCCTTTTGTTCCGACCACGTTCGAAAGCAGAAATGAGATTCTTGCCAATTTCCTAGACATTGTTCATGCAGCACGTGTCGGGCGTCGACTCTCGCAGGCTTCACTTGTGTAAATTCCATTAGATTGACGTGTGTGCGCGCAAATGAAAGCGAATTGTCGCGTGTGAAGAGGAGTGCATCAAACCTCGCCGCTGTCTATGGAGTGCAGAATCCATAGACGGCTGCCGACGCTCGTGGAGGATTATCCTCCGGTGGATTTCCACATTATACATCTCATCTCCTCCTGCTGAAGCCGTATTTCACAATAGCGGGCTAAAGCTAAACAAACTGATTGCTCAAGCAGAGATCCCACAGGCTGGATTACCATCTCTTTATCGTGCAGTTTTTCTCATTGGACGAGGACAGACTTATTGGCTTTGAGGCATATTGACGTTCTCAGCTATTGTGTCTTCACTCAATAATTTTACATCCTCCTGTTATAGAGTATTTCAATTATGGCCACAAATGGTACAGCAGTGGTGGAATAAGTTGAATCCTTTATTTAAGTAAAAATAGCCAGGCTGCAATATTAACATACTCATTTGCCAGGAAAAACATTCAAAAGCATTCAAAATTTTTCCTTAAAGTTCCATTAATCAACCAATGAATTAATCAATCAATGACTGAATTTAAAATGTGTTGTTCATCAATCATTTAACAGACACTTAAAAAATATCTCTATATTCAGCTCTCCTCATTTTAGTCATTTTAGCTTCTTGTTTTGGTCTTTCAGCTTTAAGTGCAATAGTACTAGTATTATTATGATTATCTCATTGCTATTGTCATTGTGCTTATTTTATTCTTTAGGCCACCTGGAAAGCAGCAGAACAAGTTAAAATCAAACATAATCTTATTAGCACCTGTTAATTTTAAGTTGTGATGCATGATATTTTTCATGTTTTGCATTCACTTGCTGTTCATTTTGTTATTTATATTATGATGTTTTCCACAGACTATAATTAAAGTATATGTAGCTTGTTATCGTAATTGTGATTTACATCAAATCCCACTAAAGAAACACACAACCGTACAAAGTAATTCTCATTTATTATCTTCTTTATCTTAGCTATATGTTGTGACAGGAACAATGAACAACTACGAACAGATCACATGAAAGACTTTAATATTTTAAAGATGTCTGAGCAGAACACTGACACACTTCGTTAGTCGGTGCAGTAGCTTCACACCCTGCAGTCCTGTGGGACCTCAGTGACTGCTGGGTTATTAACAAGGCTGCTGCTTGAAGGGAAATTTCATCTTGGAAAGTGGTTGAGACTTAACTCGACTCACACCTTTCAAATTTCCACCTGCCTTTTCTGACACTTTTGATTATGGACGCTAAGCCAACTGAGCAGTTAATTCTTGCGTATGAAGCCACATCCCAGGATGCACTGGGCAGAATGCATGGACATACTACAGCTGAGGCCACCAGTCTCTCTTCTGGAATAGAACAAAGAGCAGCTCAACAAATACTGTAATGTTTTTGTAAAATTAAAATCCTTTCAAACTGGCATTGATATTGAAATTTAATATCCAGATATGCTCATTAGAACCACTAAATCTCCAGACTTCTATTACAATCCCTTCAACTATAAACGTACAGGAGAGTCCATGCAAATGAATAGCATCAATCTGTTTGTATGTGTGTAATACAAATCACACTGTTACACATGTGATGAAATTAGCCACCTGATGGAGCTACACAGTGATTTAACTTTGTACCAGTCTGTCATGTTACTGTTGGAATAAATTGTTCAGGACACCTACCCCAGAGGCAGTGAGCATTTTACAGTAATTTTACTTAACATAGTTCTAATCACTGGTTCCTTCCAAGCATTTTTTACTGTCAGACGCAGCTTGGACAGCAGCCAGAACAACCAATCATCTGACTGACACCAACACAATAACCGTCTCAGACTTAATAGAAAAGCCAAATTTGACCTCTGCGTGTCCTTGCTTGCAAATATGTCTGGCAACGCGTCTGAGTTTTGGAAACGTGTCAAATCCTTGACATTGAAAATTAATTCCCCTGCCTCGCTTCCGACAAAAAACTGCTTTAAAAGTAAAATCACTCAAAAAATAAATAAATAAAAATGCGCCTTTTGATCATCCTTTCATTTCATGGCAATATGTTTATTATGCAGTTCACTGTTACTACCTTAAGTGCTGGTTCCCCATCTGCAGGTTCTTCACCAAATATTTTCCCCTTTGGAAAATAAAAATTCTTTTCTTACATCAGTAAGTCGAGATTTACAGTAAATGGGTCATTCTAAACCTTTGCAAATCTAAGGGTAAAGATCCTTCCCTCCTTCGCCTCAGTGCTGGTTTGATTGCAGCACCTCAAACTTACATTTTTAACTTATCATTTGCATCAGGTAAGTTTGGAAGTCTAGAGTCAAAAAACTGCTTGATTTGAGTGGATGAACAGTGCAAATGGTTTTATGGCGGTCTCTGGTAAAATCTCAGGCAGTCGTCTCCAACAGTTCCAAATCAAGTCATCTTAACCACAAAGGCCCATTCTTGCTTCTCTTATATTCATTATATATATATAAACAACATCATCTCTGCCACCACAAATCCTAATGTACAGTTTTATGCAGATGACACTGTTTTATACATAACTAGCTCTTCTTTTAAATCTACAGCCTTCTTCTGATACATTCCAGATCTCAAGTTCTAGCAAAATGAAAAATATGCTGTTCTCTAGGTCGCCTCAGAGCATCCAGCCAACTGCTCATATCCAAATCCTTCAAGGTTCTAGAATTGAAATTGTTGAATGTTGTTGAATCTATTTTTGCTGCATACCAGATTCACCTTTAAGATGCATGTGGAATTCCAATGACGCAAATCAAAGGTCAAAATTGCATTTTTGTATGGACACAATTCATCTCTTCTGCTCATCAAAAGACCTTGTACAATCTATAATTCTGTCTGTGCTTGATTACTGTGGTAATAAATATATATATATATATGCTTCTGCCTCCACCTTAAAGTCTCTCTGTGCTTCATCAGTGAGATGACAGTGGACTTCAGGAGGAGCCCCCCCACTCTGCACCCCCTCTCCATTCTGAACAGCACAGTGTCTACTGTGGAAACCTTCAGGTTTCTGGGATCCACAATCTCCGTGGACTTAAAGTTGGAATCCAACATAGACACCATCAGGAAAAATGCCCAGCAGAGGATGTACTTCCTGCGCCAGCTTAAGTTCAACACATGAACAGTTTCTTCCCTCAAGCCATCACTTTGATGAACACTTATCCAGTGAAATAACCCAGTAACAATAATTCACCTGTAATAATGTATTCTCATATTATTACATACCTCATTGTTCATATATACACCGTGGTTACAATGTAAATATCATCTGCCAGCACAAACCATGCATATTATGTATACTGTGTATACTTCTATATCCATCTACCTCTTGTCTTCTATATACTGTATATTGTATTTATCTGCGCATACTCTCTCTCTTTCTCTCTCTCTCTCTCTTTCTCTCTCACAAGTGATACATTCCTCATTCACTATTGCATCTTGTATGAAATGGTGGGATCATTAAAAAAAGGAAGGGAACAGCATTACATGTTTATTCATAAGGCTCGACTGCACAAACAATAAAATGTTACCTCTGATCTCATTTACAGTTACATTTAAATACAGGACTTACAAAATTAGGTCAGAGGACATTTGAACATTAGCTGTACATCTTATTCACACTGAACCTGAAAAAATTGGGTTCAGATACAATGTTGCATACAAATGGGATGAGCTCCAAAAATATATGGTAACATTCTCTTATTTCACTTGAACATTTTAAAAGGAATCACACTTGTAAATGCTTAATTGTAAAACATTTAATGTCTTTCTGTGAATTGTCTGTGTGCCTGTCTGTGCTTAGCAGGCCTCTCTTTAAAAAGAGATACCAAGCTCAATGAGACTATGTCTATAAATAAAGGATAAAAACAGCATACTGAATGTATGTGAAGCAGACAAAGCACTGAATCTCTGCTGCTGCATATGCAAAGACATGATAGTCATCATACAATAAGACACCTGCTCAGATGTTGTTGCTTGATTACAAATGTCTTGTGGGAGGGAAAATGTGTATCATGTTTTTTTGGAAACTATAAAGGATTCTCCAGAGAAATGCCTGAAGGTATTTGTCACTTTTTATTTTGTTTTTTTTGTTATACTTTATTGTGCTTCTCTATTGTGAAATGTGAGACAGTGAAGGCAGCAAAATTCTTTATTGGCACCACAAGTCCTTCTAATGTTTCGTAACATTGAGGCAAAATGAATTCATCCATCAGTATTTAGGTGATAAGAAGGAAATAAATGAGTTTGATTCGCAGACGTGGGACATCATTTCTGGTGCATTGGCAAGATGGTCGACTTTATAAACCTAAACCTAAATCACACAGTGGGATATAAACAAAGATAGGTAGCTCCAGCATGGACGATTGAAAGCCAGCTGCTTCGTTCAAATTTTGTGCCACGTTATCCAAAGCCTAACCATGTGCATCACTGCCAACTGTGACTGCATGAGAAGAATCAGTCCAGAGTGCAGCCTGGTGAAAAGACAGTGGTCGGCAAATTAGCAACGGCCATTAAAAGCCTGGATGACGTTCATGTCAAGGCGCTGTAAATCTGTCAGATCTGACAGACAGAACATCAGCTGTGTGAAGATGGGAGTAATGATTGTGGGGAGGAGGAACAGTGCTACGCTTTCGCTGGTTTCCCGGTTAACTGTTCAACTGAAATCAACATTTGTACTTGAAGAAAAGCAAATGTCACCAAGCCTATGTGCAAATAATTACTGATCAAGGCATCTAACAGAAATACTTCAAACCACTCAGTCTCAAACAGCTTTTTTGTTAACAGTCATTTTAACCTGTCATGAGCACAGGTGATATTGACAGTGTCCCAATAAGCCGCGATCATGTGACCAGCCAGAAGGTACAACGCCAGGACCCTGAAACTGAAGCAGTAAGTGGAGTATAGCCATCATTATTCTGATATTTACATTTGTGCTTTTAAGTTAAAGTTTCTTATTTAACGCTTATTTTATCAATATAATGTTTTCCTCATTGAAGCAAAGTGAAGACTTCCACTTTGGTCACAATGAACTGCATTCATTTTTACCCAACAACCTGATGTGATATCAACCAAAATGTGAATCAATGACTCCACTTCATTACAACACATTAACTTTTAAGATCCGATCTTTAACCAAAACATAATCCTGTATTTAGGCCTTATTTATAGAACACAGAAGAAAATTTATAGACTTCATATTGGCATAAAATAGTGGTTTGATCAAGCTTTTGAAAGTAATATAATACAATTATTCAGCTGAAGCCTTTATATAAAGTGACTTACAAACCAAAAGCTGCAAGAATCACACAGTTACGTCATCTTCATCAAATATGCTTCACGTGCCAGTTTAAGAAACAAGCATTGAGGAACCATGCTCAAAGCACTTTTTTCAGTGTGGTCATGTGACAACAAACGTAAGGATCTGCCAACATAAGAGATAGTGAAACAACACAAGGGTCAACAGAGGAGAGGTTTTACTGGCTAAGACTCAAAACTGCTCATTTCACTTCACTCTTTAACAGATGATGCGTGTCGTATTTCTGTTTGTTTGCCAGCTGGACTATAAGAGAGAAGATATCTTTTGTTTTGTCGTTTCGCCGTGGACAGCCAACCTTTAGAAAAAGATAAGAGGACGACTGTGGGTATGCAGCTCAGATACCTTTTAACCCAGAATCAAACAATCTCGTCTATGTATGTGTCCACCTTGCTCTATAACCACGTCCACTTTGCCACAGTAAAAATACAAACAATGGAAAAGGTCAGCGGACTTTCCATCCTCAAAGAAACATAAAATATAGCGATAAAAACCACAGACTTCTGTTGTTAACTGGGGAAAAGTATCGTGTTACTTCCTCGCTTCAACGCGGTGGGAGGTTAAAGTGCACAATCTTATTATCCTCTCAGATTTAAGAGCACTGTAAAAGAAAATCAACACTCATTGACTGCAGCCGAAAGAAGAGATGAAGAAGGGATGTTCGCACAGCCCACGCTGTACCATCAAGATTTTGTACCTGCCCACAAAGCTCGGCGCCTGTCGGTAAACAAGACCGCCTCCTCATCCTCTCCGGAGGCTCATTAAAATTTGAGCACCGGCTCTCCCCTTGTCAAACAGAGAGCGCTTCGCTTTTGGGGCCTAACAATCCAATAAATATGATGAACCTCAGCTGGAGTGACCTGTGCAGTGTGGCAAATGAGATGACCGCGGCGTCTTCGTTCATCATTCAACTTTTAAAGCCTCCTTTTTATTGAACACAAAGCTCATCACCCGTCACCATCCTTTCATCCTTCATTAACCAAAAAGTATAAGGAGATATTGTGTAATTGAAGTAATTTGATGTCGACCTTCTTTTTCCCAGCCTTGATGCAGTTCTATATCTTCTATGATCTATGACATGAAAACAGCCATAATTTGCTTCATATAGCTTCAATTAAGGAAGCCGATGACATGAAATTGCATAAGATCTGTGTAAATATGTGACGACCACTCAGCTCACACTCACACACACACACACACACACTCACTGTGGAGAATTATCTGTTCTCCCGTCTCTCCTCAGTCTGATGATGAATGTGAAACGCAGCCTGTGGTCCGTGAAGACGTGGAGCGTTGACCTGACCCCGCGAGGCTCTTTTCTTAGTCACAGCCACCCCATTAAAGGCACTACCACTTATTAAACATGTTACAGCACAACAAGCCTTTCACTGCCTGCGCTGATTGCACAGGCACGGCTCTCTGTAATTCATCTCATCTTTTCTGCAACCTACGCGCTGCAGGTCGTTTTCTGTCAAGGTGAAACTGTGCCTGTGTGTGTGTGTGTGTGGCCTCACAACGGTTCCATTATGGATCTTCCCATAAAGGCATTTCAAACACGTGAGCAGTAGTTTGAAAATGACTGCCGGTATATGACTTACCTACATGATGAGGGCGGCATCAGGAAGCACAGGTTGCAGCACATGGAGGAAAGAAAGAGAGAAAAAAAAAGACAACGTCAGGAAGAGTTCAACCTCACACACAGGGAACAGATATTCACTCCTGAGGAGAACAGTATTGTCATCTGGAGAGCGGCAGTGATCACACTCGCTTCCTCCATCATCCACTCCAGGAGGCACTCTGACTCACTGCAAAAGAAAACCTCTCGACTTCCCCTCTAACACAGCCCGTCTAGATGGACAGGAGAGTGCAGTGACCAAAGACATTTCCAGCTTTGATTATCAACAGCAGCTCATGCATGAGGAATTATTTTAGCTGTTATTAAAACATTTGGTTTATTCTGAGCTGCATTTTTCTTTGATTTAATTAGGCAGTAGTTGTAATAAAAACCACGGTTTATAGATGTTTATGTGACAGAATCATGATAGTTATTATTATTATTATAGCCCAACAGATTTTTGAGCAGATATCAATATTGATATCTGTGATAATGATATATACAACCCATAATTTAGATAAACATTTGATTTGATTTGGTTCCCTTTAATGTGTTTTTTTTTAGCAGCTGAGACCAAGAAATATACTGGGCAGGGGATTAAAACACTGATTCACTGATTCAAACATATGTTCGGCCTTTCTCGTCATTGATAAACTGATATGCAACATATGCTGATACCAACATATCTGCAATGAGCTATGCCATTTCTGACTCTTGTTATCATTGTGGAGATTACTGCAATGTTAGAGACTTTAATACAGCAGATGGGAATAACTGGTTTTGGCCAAATGTGCCAAATTAAATAACTAGTAAATCAAGGTGCTTCATCACACTGATGCAAAAATCCCGCAACCCTGCATAATAATTGCAGAATCGCCTACAACCCTTGGTGGGGTCCCAACTTGAGGATCAGACCCTGTTAAGGGTTACCAAGATTCATCTGATGTGTCGCAGGACGATTACAGGGATAAGAAAGAAATGAAGACTGAGCTTGTTGCTGTGTTAACAGGTTTATGCATTTTCAGTTTCTTGGACTCATTTTACTTCCCCCTTCTTAAATATTTTGGCACCCAAGTTATTGCTTTGCTGCCATGAGCTAAATTCCATCAATGATTCCATTTCAAAGGTTTAATAAATGCTCACAAATAATTAATAACTTAGTGGCAGTTTTCAACCACAGCGGGAGTCTGCAAAAAAATAATTGGCTGTGGAGACCAACACATTAGCGGAAAGTTGTTTTCTAGATAGGGAGAAAGACTGACAACAAAAAATTAGAGATTTGCTTAAAACATTTCGAGTTTTGACTTTTGCATTGCGTTAAGTTTTACATACGCACATGCTATGATCCAGCTAAAAAGTAATCAAAAAGTGTCACTGATCGTTCGTTATCAAACAGCGATTGTTGTGACCGAGACTGAATCGGGCCGACAGGACAGATTGGATCTGAAACAGACGGCACTGAGGCAGGGATAATAAAGCTGGCAACTGTTTTGGAGGCAGCACAAGAACGGGGCTTTTAAAAGTGGTCCACAGGTGCTCCCTGCCAAAAGGTTAATGTGGCCTGGTACTCTGTATGTGGGAGTAATTACAAAAGGGAAGACAGCACATTAATGTTTGGAGAGCGGAGAGCTGAGAGCATCGAGCGAATCGAAGAGATCAAGTGTTCGGTTGAAACAGGAATTTACCTTTATTTACATCTTCAGACTCTGTAGCTATGACCTCATGCACAGAGGAAGTGTGTGCTTGTGAGGGAAACATGCAAAGCTGCAGCTCAAAGGCTCAAACTATCCACATATTATCCATCCATTCATAAGCTCACAGGACGTGTGAGTGTGAGTCAGGCCACCTTGACGTGTGAGACATTGCATGAGAATGGTACAAGTCGAATCAAGCACAATGAAAGGCCCTGGAAAAAAAAAAAAATCACAGTGAGGCCAAGTGGAGTAAAAAGGCACCACAGGGGGACCGAGTCTCCGTCTGAAGAATTAGGGAGCGGCCACACCGCTTCCAGCTGAACGGACAGAAATGTGACAGACAGTCCCGTCCGTCTCGCTTCCGTTGACGCAGCTCATGCATGGCTCATTCACAATGCGCCAACATGGATAGCAATGAAAAAGCAGCTTCGCCACAGCGCGGGCGCCTGGATTCCAGAATGGATGATGACAACCCTGTCAGTTTCCAAAAGTTCAGCCTCTGCAGAACTTTTTTGCTCTGTCAAAATGGACACAGACGACTATATCATGAGTCTCTCTTTCGTCAGAGATGAGAAATGTAAATAGACGCACAGCAAAGCTCCACTGAAACTAGAGCAGCGTCAGCTTCCTTATACAACCGAAATGTCATCCAGCTGTGTATATAAAGCATCATTCAAAACAGATGAAGTTTACAATTCATCAAGTAGAGAAACTGATTTCAAACTACATGAGTGTTATAAAGTGCTGCTTTGTGTGTTTTGGCCACTAAAGGTGGCAACGAGCGTCACAGGTGATTTTGATTGATTCATCCACCAACAACTCATTTCAGAAGCATTTGGTGTTTGACAGATGGTCATTTCGGTTCTTGGCTTCAGTCCCTCAAAGAGCAAATGTCTCTGAGCAAAGTCACTTTAGAACCAGAAGCCAACTTCACATGAGGAAGAGTTAGACAAGACCCTATGTTTTTAAAATGATTGTTCTTTATTATTATTATTATTATTATTATTATTATTATTATTATTATTATTATTATTATCATTATTATTATTCAGGGAAAATCACTGGGCACAATTAGATAGGAGTTTTCTCTTGGGTCAGGTTAATGAATGCATGTCCTCTTTTTTAAGTCCCATAGCAACATGACTTCCATAAGGAAAATATTACTGATTACTTTTAGTCATATACAAAAACTTGTTCTGTGCAATGTAAATATTACAATGCTAAGTTCAAGCTAAATTGATTTTTCACCTTCCTCATACTTTTGATCATTCTCTGGCTGAACCTGGGCATGTTTGAAATTCAATCTGTCCAAGAGACCAAGTGCTTTCAAACTGGGCCGAGTGAAAGAAAACAAAGCAGAACGATTTAAAGAAGCCAAAGTGCTTTCATCACAGAGGTTGTGCTGATCTGTTGGAGCAGCTATCCATCCACTCACATTCTGCTTTTAAATCCTCCATCCTCCACTTCTCATCACTCAGGCACAATCGAACCAAACACTAAAAATCAGCCAAGAAAAAACGTACTGTCATTTGTCTCTATGTCTTTATGATCATCATAAATAAAGGTAGAAATTTTTAGGAGTATAATGCGTCTTGTAATTCTCTCTCTCCAACAATCACTAACTAATCAGAAGGTCACACACAAACACAATGTTTTCCGGAAGATGAAACAATAAAAGATCACGGCTTCTAATTTCATTTGGGCACCAAACGGCCTTCAGCAACAACTCTGAGTCAAACACAGTGGAAATACGTCCAGATTCCTCCACGAGGGCTGTGAACACACACCCACCCACAGAACCTCATTTCAGTCTCCGTCTCTCAAACTGGCCCCGAGTCAAACATGGAGCAAAGGTGAGAGACGCAGGTCTGCAGCAGATAAACTACTAATGGAAACAAACATTGGCAAATGATGGCGATGAAGAGATTATGGCAGAGCGTTTTTTTCTTGGCTAAACTATCCCTGAGAGCCTGTGAACATTTTGTACACAGTGACCAGCTTAAAGGTTAAACTGAGCCAACTAGAAACTTCGACATCAAACAGCAGCACTGAGACCGACTTGGACGAGAGGCCCGTCTGCAGCATTACAAGCAGCAGGCATGTGGCATCTTTAATTCGTGATGTACCACAAAATTGGCTGCAGATTATGTCTGGGATGTTTTGGGGGTTTTTTATATTTGGAGCAACAGAAACAAGAAGAAAATATGTATATTTAGAAACGAGTCCCTGTACGGACACAAACTTGCCTAATGCCCTTGTAGAAGTGAACAGACACAAACCCAAATCAACAGCATCCCAATCTAATCAGCCATTCTCTGCTCGTCCTGCAGACGCTGAAACACAACACAGCTAAAGTACTGTCAAATTGATCATCGCCATGATTCCCCAGTAGTGCAAAGATGGACTTGTGCCTACAGCAAAGTGAGAGGGAAATGGGGAAATCTGGTGATGTGATAATAAATAGACTCCGCTTCACGATGCAATTTATTGGTTTCCTCAACGGCTCCAGCAGCACCTTTGATTCTTAAGATTACATTTGTAGCTTGCCAGCATCCTGATACCAAAGTGTGTGTGTGTGTGTTGGGGGGACGGTGACAGGAGGCAGAGACAACTGTGGAAACACTGCAGGATCTCAATTATACTAGTTGAGCACTAGTTACTACTTGCTGCTGTCAAGTCTAAACGGCACCCAAACAAAAAATAGGAGCACTTATTCTGAGT
The DNA here is from genome assembly GCA_037975185.1 of Centropyge bicolor. Taxonomy (NCBI): domain Eukaryota; kingdom Metazoa; phylum Chordata; class Actinopteri; family Pomacanthidae; genus Centropyge; species Centropyge bicolor. The sequence continues at coordinate 492,547 of JBBMOC010000060.1, read as the reverse complement.
TTCCTCCAAAAACAGGGGAACAAACGCCGACTTGGGTGAAACCTGCAGAAGTGTTGTGACAACCCCCCACCTCCTCCCCTCCTTGTCATGGTGGCTTTAGCGTGTTCTGTCCTAAAAAAAAGCAGGAATGCACAGATTCTGCATGGGCAAACACGTCACTGCACATGCTCAGGGACATGCTTGATGCCCTATTAGAACATTTTTATTCAACCCACTCCGGCGCTCCACTATGTCGGTTGACCCCCCAAGAATTTGTGCACTGTAAAAAAAAAACAAAAAAACACAAGTATAGCTTTGTGGCAATGTGACAGGCAATTAAGGGCGAATCCTTTCTGGATGGCGTCCATGGCTCGGGGGGAGGAGGGGGGGGTGGAGGGAAGAAACTTGAGAGGAGCAAGCCTACAAGACCTGGCATCAAGGATTGCTCTCTTTGTATACTCCAGATGTTGTCCTACTTTGCCATTTAGAGAGTGCTGCCTTTTGTCACGCATGGCTGAAACATCATTGTGCTTGGGGAACATTCGACAAAAAAAGTGCAAGCTGCTTCCGCAAATTGTCAGTTGCTGTTTGTGTGTCGACTTTCCACCAAGAATCAACAAACTATGAAAATGAAAAAGCACAGGTCAACTAGGAGAAGCATTTTTCCTCTATGCAAAGACTTGATGATTTCTTTGATTGGGTCACGCTCTTTGAATACAAGCTAATCTGCAATATCATCTGGTTTCATTTATCACACTGCTTATTTTCCTCAGAAGCAAATGTTTGCAGCTGAAATGCAAACCAGAAGTCACTGTGTCAACAGTCATTGACTTGAAATACAAGAAATGCTCAACAACCTTTTTCTCTATTTTCTCTATCTCTGTATGTCAGATAGAAGAGCTGCCTCAGTGTTAATTAATAGATCGGTCTACACCAGCCACATATAAGCCTCGGTTGCACTTGCATTTATACACACACACACACACACACACACACACACACACACACACACACACACCCACACACACACACACACACACTGCTACCTGAAGCATCTTTTTATTCTTCAAGTGCATTTTCTTTATAACTAGATTCATCCTGTATCAGGCTGCAATTGCGTTAAGAACACTTCTCGAGAGCACAGCTGTGGCTCAATGGCTCAAGAGCAGACCCTGACAGACGACTGGAGCTGCTGCTAACCTGCTCCTTCAGCTCCATGCCTGGTGTTGATGAGGTGTTTTGTGCACAAGTCCTGCCTTGTGAAACTCAGCCACGTTTGCCACGTCCTTGGATTCCAGCGATGAAGTTACACGCAGCCAATCTGACTCACCCTGATACAAAATGCTGAGTTGTTTTTTGAAATTCAAGTGAACAGAGGTTAAGAGCTGGACATCCAGTTTAGTGCCAACTGTGGTCGACTGAGGCAAATCATGTCAAGTTGAGCTATAGAGGCCAAAATCAAAGTCTCAGAGAGCTTCATGGTCAGTGCATCATAGCACCTCCTCCAGATTGAAAACCATAGTTCAGATAAGGAAAAACTCAGAGACAGAAACAGCAGTATATTAAGATATAGGGAACAGATTTTGATGTAATTTTTTACACTAAAGCAGCTGAGCTTCCCTGATGTGAATTATGGCTAAATGCTGCTACTTGCTTGGGCTGAAATCCAGCAGACTACTTGGCGACTCGGATGGCACAAGGTTAAGAACTAATTAAACATGAAGCAGCACCTAAAGCCAAAACAGATCTCCACCATTTTTCCAGCGTCTTTTCTCTGAGGCTCCTCGCAGGATGTTCTCACCAGGAGGTCCAGCTTAACAACTGCACTGACACAGAAAAAGCTCATAGAGGAACGAGTACATCTCTGCCATCGGTGACTTGCAGGGTCAATGCCAGACCTCAATTTATTTTTTTTTTGCGGACAGTCTTATGTGACTTCTCCTGTGATCAGTGTCAAAAAAAAACTTCGCAAAGACCTAATTTATCTGGCACAGATCAGCTGGGCCTTTTTTTCTCCTGACAGTCATCCTGATGAAATCCCCATGAAGCGAGTCCCTCTACCTCCTCACCCACTCTTCACCCTCGCCCTCTTCCATCTCCGGGCCAGCGCGCTAATATATACTTACTCAAACGCCTCAACAGTCCTCACTTATCACAGCCTTAATTTTGCGAGTTGAAGGTGCATCGACACTGTGACCTTGAGCCGCCGCAGCTCGACTTGCAGCGGCTCAGTTTGAGAGGCTCGGCGGACACTAGATTAAAATGATTTACTTTCCTAAAATCTGTGTCGTGGAAATGCCGCAGTGTTTGTGTGCTCTGATTAGGTTGAACAGTACATGAAAAAGCCCGCTGCAATTCTGCGAAAACCTCGGTGGGACTAAAACAATCCAATTACGGATAACAGCATCAATGTGACAATACAATGCAGGAGCGTCCTGGCGTCAGGATGGATCGGATGTAGCGAGCTGAAAGGTCCCCGCTCAGTGCTTTTGTACAGTACTAGACACTATACACTGAACAGATCTGAGGCGCAGCAGCAGTCAAGGACGATAACTCATAGCTTTTTCTTTCAATCTCTTGTAGACATATTAATGCGCAGTGATCTAAATTTTTTCCACAGCTCCGTCGTGGCCTTTCACCAAGCATCCTTCATTGTATCATGCCGGTGGCGCTGGTTCCAAAAACAGTACAGGTCAAACTTAAAGCTGAGTGAAGGACTTTTGCATTTAAATGAGCATCAATTCGAGTCAGACGAGTTCATATGATGCTGAATAAGCTGATCACTGCCAGATAAAGCTCAGTTTACCGGAGTGATGCAACTGCAGTACCAGCAACAGCAACTGGGAGTCTATGGCATCATGTTGACAATGTTTGTTTATTTACTGTCACTGCCAGAAGGGGGAGACAACAGTAGCACTAAAGCTCACAAATTTGGCTTTTCAGGTACGCAAATAATATAATGATAATAAGGTTCAAAAAGATTTGCAAATGATCCACACGATGCATTTTTATAAAGAGGCAATGGATGTAATCAATGTAAATTCTTGAGGAAATAACTTAACACAGCTCATCCTGCAGCACTGACACTGATCATATGGTCAGTCAATATGATTCTTACTGAAGTGTGAAGAGCAAATATCTCCACAGATTAGATTATTGTAGTATTTAATATGACATACATAATCTATAATTACACATTAAAATATACCAAAACAAATACAAGTATAGCCGACTAAACACAAATCAGTATTATAGACATATTAATGCACTAATTAGCAGATGTTTTCATACATATACGCTTCTTGTTCTGTCTCTGAACTGTAGAACGGTTCATATAAAAACAATAAAAATGAACGAATAAACATTTGAAAACGATTAATTGTCGATATTGTGATCTCCTCCCTCCCATGTGAGGCAGCGAGGGTACGTGAGAAGAATGACAGGTGCTAATTCAAATTGTGTTTAGCGAAAACAGATGGGATGCAAATTTTACTGCAAACTCAGTGGACACGAAATCTAAACAGATGTCTTTTTTTTCACTTTGCGAAAAACACATCTGTTCATTATATTTAATATAGTTTTGAGGCCTACAATTCCATCAGGACTCGCAGGTAAAGTGTGCAGATTGATGACCACCTGTCCCACTCTGAGTGCTAACTCCAGAGACAATGCTCATTACTGACGTTAAAACGTCCTCTCGGGCCTGATTAGGGACCGACCACAGCTCTGATTTTTACACACTTAGGCTACAAATGAACCCCTTAACAATATCTGGGTCTTACTATGATTCCAGATGACACTCTTGCTGCACAGACATATGCAACACAGAATGGGCTGAGGCCTACAGAGGCACATTTTTTTGGTAAAAGCAACCCGGGGGGGACAAAAAAAAAAAGACATCACACTCCAACCAAGCGGGACATCACGTCTTGGTCTTAGCTGTGATCAAATGAGTGTGATCTTGTGATCTTGCTTTGACATGTCGGAGCAGCCCTCGAGTTTACTCACTGGGCTCGAGTTGCCGCATTCCCATGAGGTGGGAGAAAGTCCGGCCCTGCCCTCCCTCCCGCGATCCTTCGGCCGGCCCTTTTTATAGCCCCGCTTCTTTGACTTTTTTGTTCTCTCATCCATACAGCCTATTTCTTCACATTTACATCAGTCTCTTCTCTGAAGTTCGCTGCTCACTCATCCTCCGTCTCAGACTGCTGACCCGGGGCCCCGAGGGTGGACCATTAACACAGGACCGGGGATTAAGGGACAGGCTTTCCCAGCTGAAGATCCCGGACAACCTGGACGACTCAGAGCGCGGCCGCTGCTCAGAGCGCCGCCTGCATTAGTCTGACCTGGACGCACGCATGATAAAAACAGACATATGCAGACAAGGTGTGCACATAACTGAATTAGACCAATATAGCAGCTGGCCCCTTTTTCAGAGTTATTAGTCATTTGTTCAGCAATGATGGAGTTTTCTGTCAACTATTTCTCAATTTATGTGAAAAAATGTATCCTTGAGTTTGCATATTTGCATACTAACCATAAAAAATGTGATTATTTTGGGTGTCAGAGGAGGTTTTGCTGCATCTATTAAAGCAACAGAATATTTCTAAGCATTAATACTCCAGACTTCCAAACAGAGATACTGGTGTTATACAAAATGATATTAGGCGACTCATAAATGTGCACGAGCACACGCAAACACACACATGCTGCATTCGAACGCCCTTGGATGTTTCACCTTTAGGCTAACTCACAAAGTGTAGTGTGGGAAGAGGAAGGTAGTCAGAGTCACGGCACGCCGGCGGGCAAACACACTCCCTGTCCCAATTTTTGTTTGTTTGTTTTATTCATTCTATCCACATTCAAAAATGACTCCTTTTTTTCTCCACCCTACATACTATCTATCTGTCCAACACAGTATCTATCAAACAGTCCGATCCGGAGAGAAATTGTGTCATTCTGAGTTCAAGAGTGCACAAGGAAAGGAAACCTGAAGAATGCTGGAAAGTGTGCACGTTCTCAGCGCCCGTGGCAATTCTCAGGACGCCATCAAACCTGAGTGCAATATCCATCTGGGTGGAAGACATAACAGGCGTAAGTATACAGCAAATGACTAAATATACCGAGCCAATTTCCCTAACGGCAGGATAAATCCATATGTTCATTATAGATGTGGCCGTTACAGTGTGACAAAGCAACCAGGAAGAAAAACAATATGATTTTAACAGAATATGTTTTTTTAAGTCAGACTGTACTCAGGCTTTCTGATGTGGCCTTCAAAGTAAACCTGGTGACGGTTTTGTTTTCCCACTGGTACAAATGTCATTAATTGTAGCTGTGAAAACGCTCGAGCTGAATCCAGAATCCCTCCCTTATAATTAGACATGATGTTTTAAATTATATTCCAGCTGATGTGATGAACTCATCCCCGTAATGAACTGACCATTTTGGGATCATAGCAAAGAAGCACAAAGGAGTTTATCAAGTAAAAAAATGTGTAATGGCCATTTACTGTCGCACAGTAACTGGAGCAAAGGTATTTGTGAATCTTTTTGTAATGTTGGCTTTGTACGGCTTCATAATCCCTTTCTTGAGGACACAATACAGTTAGCTGGGGGTGGGCAGCCATCAAGGCATTCAACGGTGAAATTTCCCTCTCGTTCGAGGACGCAGTAACAATAGGCAGAAACAGTGACGCTGCTGTGTATGAAACACGCTGCGGTGGGCAACATCTTCAGGGCGATTGTGTGGCTCCAAATCTGCCACATCTGATTCCGTAAGACTGTGTTGTTTTCTGCAACAGGAGGGGGAAAAGGAAGAGCTACTGTTCACAGGAAAGTCCTGACAAAACCTTTTGCTGTACCGTTAATGTGGATGCATCTAAAGAGGCTGGTGAGGTTAAAAAAAAAAAAGTCTTAATGGATTATTTAACAGGACACATCCGCTCTGCATGGCTGCTCACCGGCTGTTACACAGCCTGCTTTTCTCCAGCGTTACTGCCAAGTGTCTCGGCGTGACAGCTGGCACACCTGATCTATCTGATTGGATTAGCGCAATCAGTGGGCAATGTGCTTAAAGCTAACCAGGGTGATGGTGGGACGAGTGCTGGTGATATTGTTAGTCAGGTATGAAAATAACTGGAAAAGCTCCATGACGGCGCAGGTTTTTCTTACAGTGTCACGCATCAAATCAAGGGTTAGAGTCTCTCCTTTATTATCTGAAAGACTATGAGTGGTGAGTTGACACTGGAGGAACACTTGGTTTAATGACTGGTTATGGAGGGCGACTAGTCTGGTTATGGAATCACAGGTTCATAGACAGATAAGTATTTCTTTCATAGTTTGTTGCAAGTAAACATCACATGAAAGTGTCTGGTTGTTGAAATAAAACAAACTCGAGGCTGATAAATCTCAACACAATCAGCGCAACCACACAAAAAGAATTCAACCTAATATCACTATCATCAAGTGCGATCAACGTTCCACCTGTGATAACACAATGCAGGCAAACACACTTTAAGTCAGCATCTCAGGATGTTGAAAGCAATTACATGTTTTTTTTAATGTTAATGATGGTGATTAAAAAGAGAAGAAACAAAATTGAAGTTTAATGGATTTTACTTAGAGGTGAACCATCAATTGTTTTCTCTCAATTAACTTACAGGCTTGTCTATTTTTTTAAACAAAATATTACACCAAATATAATCACACATTTACATTATTTCTGCATGAACAGAGCCAAAGACAAAGTAATGCAGCTGCTTGGTCAAACCAGTCAGTAAACTGACTAATTAAACTCACAAACATTAAGATATTACATCAGTGTTGAGATTTACTGTATATTACATTAAATTGGTGGATGTTTGCTTTTTTGACCAAAAAAAGTTAAAGTAAGTAGTTTAGATGTCTAGATGTGATGTCAAAGTGTGACAAAAGTTTCTCACTGACACTCAAATATGATCATATTTACTGATAACAGCTGCATCATCAGCCGGTTCTGGAAATAATGATGAACTGCTGACAAGTCGACAATGTTTTGATTTCAGTGCGATGGTATCTAATGCAAAAATATCATCTATGATAAACAACACAAATGAATTCATAAACAACGGCAGCGCTATTGTGGTTTATCGGGACTTTTCAATGTGGCACAGCCGAATAATGAAACGAAGACTCGAACATAGATAAGAGGTCGTACAATGCAACTATTAAGCCGTTTTCAATTTTTGCCATCTGCCTTAAAAATAAAGGGAAAAATTAAAGGGACGGCTCAAATAATGAAAATAGATTTTATCTAAGATGGTAAACTGCAGCAAGCTTTGAAAGCATGGAGAGAGAGAGAGAGAGAGAGAGAGAGAGAGAGTACATGTAGTCCTATGTTATCAAAAAGCCAAATAAATAACGATGCTGTCATTTTGCAATCAAAGATGCTTCTGTATGGAAATACAGATCAGCTGTGGGTGGATGGTAATGATGGTAACTCATATCTCCTCTCAGCAGAATGGATCAAAATCATGTTCTGTCAAAGTTGCTCTGAGTCACTGGAATACAATTTGTGAATATATGTTTAACATACTGCAATTTTCAGTGCATAACTCACGATAAACCAGCCCAAATTCCGTCCATCTGCCGAAGACTATTTCACCCCAAAACCCCCAATCTGGCAACACTGCTCACACGACCACTTTCAACCAATAGTCATGATCCAGATTGATGTTTCTTCTTCTACACAACCGAGAGACAGATAGAGCACATTGGCCAATCAGTGAAGATTTCTTTACATTTTGCCAACTCACAGAATTAAAGGTAATAAACCACAGCTGAGTAAATTTACAGCTGACAGCTTTTACATCTGGCGCAACGAACATGCAGCAGCTTCGTCTTTCGCTCGCTGCAGCTTGTTAAGACGTGTCGTGTAAGGGTGTCATGCATGTTATAATTAAAGTGTGTGAAAATTACGCACTTTCAAATCACAGTTCCGACATGAAACAATCCATTGCTCAGCCTTGAGGAGCTACATGTTACAATTACACTCTTTATCAAATGGCATAATTACACCATAATAATCATATGTGCTTGTCTACCTTTGGCGATAACGACAAACCACCAGCAGCTAAGTCTCAGCTCTGAATCTTGAAGGTGCCGATTCAGAGCTTTTAAGGCTATAAAATATTAATGTGGTATTAAAACAGAGAAAGTTCCCACAAGTATTAGTTGTATATTAAAGTATTTGATTGTTAGCTGTTAATGAAATATTAGAAAAATAATGACAAATACATAATCAATAAAATATGGAATTTGCTATTTAGATATTTCTCCCATCAAATATTAGGAATTGTCTGAAGGGCTGCAGAGGTTAGTGATAAACATACAATAAAGTGCCTGTGCCAGCTGCAGACTAATTCACTCAAAATGAATCTTAAATGCGTAACAGTCGTCCCAAATCTCCCATTTATCGCTCTGGAAGATTTGTTCAGCACCAACAAAGTGTAATGAGGCGGAATGACCTACTTTAACCAACACCTACAGCATGGGTGGCCTCTCAGAAACGAGAGGCCGCGCGGCAGAGAGCGTGACAGTGGCTTAATATAGCTGTCGACTGCTTCATCTGCCGAGCGGCGTCGAGGCCGAGGCCAGGTGCTGCTGGATCTGACATTTTACTGATAATTAAACTCAGTCATCTGAATGTGCGAGGCTGACCCTTGACCCCTGGGAATGAGTGTATCTAATGATTCAATCTGTACAGACTCCTATCAGAACCAGTAGTATTCTCCTCTCTGAGTTCAGCAGGTATTTTATTTTAAGCAGCAGTTTGAATCATGGTGATTCCACAACAGTTGCTTTATTCGTGTGCCAGCGGTTTGGTATGCAGGTCGTTCTCCTGTGCCGGCTCCTGCTTTGTTTTTCTCCATTCATACAATCTTACTTTAAAGCTGCTAAGGCACAAAGCTTATGTGCATTCAGTTGTGATTCAATAAAATGTCAGAGGGTGATTTAGGACGGGCGCTCACACGCAATATTACTCCTTACAGGGAACCGGGCGAAAGGTGCTTCGCTAAATGACGTGGCGATGTATGATGGCGTGGCCTAACACACCAACTACATTACACAACACATGCCGTAGGAGGATCCTGCTGATGGCAATTTAACGGGCATCGTGATTTGTGATACATTATATGCATGAGCACACCTCCCCGGCTGGAAAGAAAACAAAGGGACTCCCATAGACAACAAACAGCAGAGATCTGCGTGTTTATGCCAGAAAAACAACAAAGAAAAAACACTGATCTGTGTGTCCCGCAAGGCACCTGATGCCCATTCAGACCTGCATGAAAAAACAGGGGACATGGAGAGAGCAATGCAAAATGATTCATTTTTTCCCCCCTCGCCCACAACACAAAATGAGCATTTATTTATCCGGAGGGGGTGATAGGGTTTGCTGATCAATTGCTTTGCCAGATGCTGAAATGTGCAGCCTTCAAAACTCAATAATGGCCTGTATGATTTTGTTTTTTTTGTTTTTTTTTTGGAAGAAAAACTTCCCGCTCTCATCCATAGACTCTCAGCAACCTCCAGTACAAACAAAAAGCAAACAACAGCGACGAGGGCAAAAACTGAAATGAAAAAGCGTCACTGTTATTACAATAATCTCTGAGGTTATAGCTGATATATAAGCAGCTAATTCTGCTCCACATCTGCACCAGCCATGTAGGTCACTCTGGTGTGAACATGTGGTTTAATTAGTCCTGTCAATCACAAGCTGCTGTGGAGCTGAAAAATCAAAAACGGCTTAATTGGCTCTCCGTTAAGTTTCGTTCCCAAACAGTCAAAAACATATGGCCACACCCTCTATTGTCCCCCCCTGGTCTCCAGACGCAGCAGCAGCTTTTGGTGCTTTAAATAATACAGTAGGGTTGAAATTTTGTTCTGAAATTTTAATTGTGGTCTGGTCTGGAGATGTGCATTAGGGAGCAGGGATGGAGCAGTGGGCGGGGATGGACGTAAGTGCTTCCCGACCGCCTCAGGCTTCATTATGAGGGGAGGTGGGCCCGGGGCGGGGAGGTGAAAGTAAAAAGGCAGAGTCAAAACAAAGGAAGGGTCTCCACTTACCGTCGTCCCACGAGAGTCCCAGGAGCTGCATCCGCAAACTCCCTCTGCACAGACCATCACCACGCACCACAGTATTGATCCGAGGACACGTGGGCCACCCACTAAGAAAAAGTTCCTCAATTGAGTGCAATTATGCCACATTTACGACCACATGACGGCGTCTGGTGCCGCGCTGATGCTCACATCCGGTCATAATTCATAAGTAATGAGACATAGATGCGTCTGGCCGAGAGGCAATGATCTTTGCTCCTGAGCGATTTGGCCACTGAAGCTGTCTTGATGCTGAAATGTCGTCGGGATTTTATAGAAAGACGTTCAATTAAAAGATATTACTGCCCACCGGTCACAATCAAATGAAAGTTCATAAAGTGACACGTTGGCCGGAGATAATTCCCGACCTGTAAAGAGGTTCTGCTCTGTCACGAGATGAGGAAATTAATTCAATTATAAAGAATTTCATATGTAACATCAGCTGTATTTCCGGCACGACGCTGTTTAATTGCTTCTGCAAATTTCAATCAACGACCTGCTTCATTAACATTTACACTAATGCAAGCACACATCTTTAAACTGGATCATTGCTTATTCGCATTCATTCCCTGGTATGTTGTTGTTGTTGTAAAGCACTTAACCCCCACACGGACCTCGTTCACCTATAAACCACAATCATCATCTGGACTTTTGTGCAGCAAACTCAACAGTTAATGCTACAGTAGAGAGCATATCAAAAATGACCTACATGTTCATTAAACTGTGTCCTCGGAGGCCCTCTCATCTGCAACGCAAACAAAACCCATTGTTCTGTAAGCAGCTTATTGGGGGGGTGGGGAGGGGGGTGTAAGTCCATATTAGTTTAATACACACATAGCCGTTATGAGCACTTGCATTTCTATATGGACTCCTAGAAAGAAATGTTTTTTTTCCAATATAATTATATTACATAAGTAGTAATTGTAAAAGTTGCATCACAAATCTAATTACAAAAACTAAACATGTTGATGCTGCACATTTCTAATATAAAAAATTCATGCTTTATATTATTGGAAATTAAAAAGTTTATGTTGTAACAGGGAAGAGCCCAATTCCCACAAACTGAAATGTTGTGTATTCACCATATTTCCTGTAGTTGTTTGACACTTCAAGTCCCTTAACATTCAAGCATTTATTGGAGCCTAAAACCAACACTGACTAAAATATGTGGCTTTAAATTTAAAATCCAAAACAAACTTATCAAAGTGTTATGTTGTAATTATTGCTCATATATTATCAAAAATATGCGAAAAAGCATTAAATAATATCAGTTTTTATCCTAATCGAAGCTGAAAATAGCAGCGTTTCACAACTTTGGGGTAACAAAAGCCCATGAAAGAGGTTTGTAATTAAATGGGTGATGAACTGCTGATTTTTATGATAAAAAATCATTAATGCGCTGACCTCTGTGGGTTTAAAGCTTCAAGGCTGTTGTAATTGTGAAAACGCCGAGAGCAGCCGGAGGTGCTGAGCCTACAAATCTCGTTTTTGCTGCCTGGTTTGAATGTGCAGAGCCCACGAGGAGGTCATTCAGGAATTCTGGGTAACGATCGATAGAAGGGAAGGTGACTATAAAGTGGTCAACTGCACTTGTGCCAATGTTTTTTGCAGAGTTATTTTATTTATTAATCGATTTATTTCAATGGATTCTTCTTCTTCTTCTTCCCACACTTTAAATGAGGTCACCCCAACCACAGTCTGACCAGAATCTGACCTATGACCTTGGCTCATTATTCACCTTTTCTCATAGCATTCCTTTTTCTTTTCACAGTAAACTATCCAAAAAAATCATAAATACCAGCAGTGCTGAGGGTTGAGGGCTGAAGAAAAGCAGGATTATTTATCAAACCTTTCTGTTAAGACTCGGAGCAGGAGGTTTTGGGAGATGAGATTTTTCAACACATACGAAGGCCACGGCAAGAACGTGAAAATGCTATTTTCTTTTACATGAATTTCCATCCGCTATTGCTCCTGAGACAACATCAAATGACAAAGAAGCTCCCCAAACACAAAGAAACAAGATCAAAGAGTTTATATTGTTGGGATTACGGCTGGAAAAACCTGCTTTGTTGTCAAAGAGATGAGACGCATCACTTCCTTCCTTAGTTACTGTTTAAATTCCCTGCAGCGAGGCAGCGTATTCAGGTGAAGCTCAGTGACCATTGGTGCAAATTTGTGCTCCTACTGGTCATCAAATGCAAGAAGCAGAGCCTGCTGATTGGTTTCAGACACATAAAGCATTTTAAAAAAGCTAAACTTTTACATGTGTTATATAGAAATCAAGTGTTTATGGACGTTAAATTGAGCGGCCAAGAGGCACAATCGCTATTAGAAACAGCAGAGAGCCAGTTCCAGCTGCATCCATGTGTAACTGCCCAATATCCATCACTTCATACATGATTGATACTGGTATTTAGTGCTGATAATATGGAGGATCCCATTCCCAAATGCTGGGAGCAATCAATTGCAGAGAAGAGGAGAAGCCATAATGACCGGCCAGCGTGATGAGGTTAACCCCGCTGCCCTGTCTCAGGCCATAAAATAAAAATAAGGGGCCTGAGCACACACCTCCCGACGCCATTAGGCCTGATCATTCAGTGCACATCTCGATAACTCCAGCAATCCTCATGACACGACTGGGGCGCAATTACACGAGAAATCAGTCGTGAGCTCAGAGACTTTGCACGTGAGCGCCTCCTCCTCAGAGTGCTGCATGTAAAAATGTGTCGCTTTAGAGAATCTAAAATGCTTCAAATACCTAAACTAAGCTTGACTGATGGTAACAGTGAGGCCTGCCCCAGTCTGTGTCTTCTGTTCCAGTCCAGACAGTGTTCTGACCTCAGGATGACTGGATATAAGACGATTGATCAGAACAGACTTCATGAAGAAAAACGATTTTCCAACACGTAGCAATCGAGCTCCTTCTTTGTGCAGATGATATCACACAGAGGATCCATTATGTGTCCTGTAGCAGCTGATGTGTCAAGGGCAGAATTTTTTTTTTTTGGAAAGCATGATATTTCTGTGTTGTTTGCCACATCAGATTTCAGTTTAATAGAAGAAATATATATAAGATACAAGAAGGCAAACAATCAAGCAACAGTAACAAAACACTGAAGACAAAAGCAGTCGAACATAAAGCTGAGTTTTAGAGACAGTTATTGCGTTACGTCTTCTGCTCTTATATAAGTCTTAACTTTCATATTACTCTCCCATATGTGCTGACTTGACAATTTAACATGTGCTTTTATTGATGACGGCATGACATTCAACTACTTCCAGCATGTGTGTTGTAGATGGACGGAGCGAGAGGGAGGAGTGACTCCATTTAAATATCAGGTGCTAATAACGGTATCAATTGGTTTTTCAATATATTACATATATTACGACCGTCGCGTGTCCACTTTATCGCTGACCTCTCGCTGACGAGGGCTGTGCTAAATGACTGAGTTCGATTTGTAGCCTGCAGGACTCTGCTCGGGAGTAATTCAGGTTGGATGAAGAAAACTAGTGGGAATAAAATAAAAATGTGGTTCTTGGTTGCACAAACAGTGAGATCCAAGCTGGAAACCAAATGCACACATGAAAGAATAGGTTTGAGGTTGGAGTCAGAAAAATGTATGTATGAACAAGTATTTTCATACAAACTAAAGGAGCTCACTATTTGAGCACCATTTGCATTTTTTGGCACATTTCCTTTGCTGCGACTGCGACAACCTCACAACACTGGAGCCCCCAGAGTGAATAAACAGAAATATCTGCGGCGTAATTTCTAGGCCTGGTCTTCAAAATTAAAATTAATAAGCAGCATTTAAGACCGCCTTCGGGGCAGCCGTAATAAAAACTGTCGAAGCAAAGTGAAACACTGCTCCGAACGCAGATCACGGCTGAGAGGAGAGTAGAAGAGCCTCATTTGTACGGACGTTGAAATAATTTTAAGAATCACCTAATTATTGGTAATCAATAACAGCCCTCGCAGGCTCCTTGTATTCAGCCTCTCTCTGCAGATAATAAGATGCCTGATGGAGCTAAACCAGGAAAAACAAGGCAGAAAGGATGGCAGGACGGCCGCGGGTACTCGTCCACCGCTGTGAATCAGCAGAACACAGAGAATCCCTGTTGTCTCTTCCAGGCCTCACATTAACTGAAGAACAGGCTCTGGCTGTTTTTACTAATCATAATCTACATAACGCTCCATTGTCTGCTGGAAACAAATCACGAACACGGGACATTAAAACCGAACTCGAGCTGCATCGCATTCATCTGCTTCGACATCACACTGTTGAATTAGCGTATAGACAAGTCATTACTCAGCTGTTACATTCAGATTTTCTTTTGTACACACAAGTACACAACAGTACACAGAGTACACTACAATCTGGTACTGCACTTTCATAAAGTTGCAAGAGAAAGAACCAAAATTGATCAGAGTCGATGATGCCTTTAAATCTTTTAGTCCCTCTGTATCACTCTAAAAACACCTACACTTCCCATGATGCAACTTGATAATGTTCTTCAATCAAATCCTGGGTAAATTTCTCCTTCAGACCAACATCTGACATCAAATAACAGTTCCTATAGGCTGAGTGTTTTTACCCATGACTAGTAAATACACTTAAAATTGATGGACTGCTCCTTTAAGTTACCGCAATATACAACAAATGTGAAAGTTTGAAATCACATGTTGTTGTTGGGTCAAATGTTCTTGCAGTAAAATAAATGGACATACTTAACTATAATTATATAATTAATTATAAGGTCAATCACAACCTTATCTATTGGTATTGACTAAATCTGCCGTTTATTGAAGTGTTTATTAATTAAACATAGTCTCCATCTTTTAAGTTTTACCCTTATATTTTTTTGCAGAGTTTACTCAGCTGCAAACATGCTCGAAAGAACGTCATTAATCAAACAGTGTTTCTTAATAAACTTTAATACAATTAGTTCATTAAGTGCTCAGTAAAATGCACTTTCACTTTGTAATTTTGAGTCATTACACAGAAACTTACAGAGATGACTCACAACCTGAAACTGCATTTGCAATGTGGTCATTATTAAAGCTACACAACCTAAATAAACAGCACCATTAATTTAAGTGTATAAGCACTGTTGAGAAATGACCAAAGAATACACAGTTGCATCAGGCCGTGTTTGATGAAATGACCGGTTGTATGTTTGAACAAGTAATGTTTCCAGGTTTGAAGGTTTAGCAGCTTGTTAGCGGCTCTTTCATCACACAACACAAACCAGACCTCGGTCAGAATCCTCTATACCCAGTGAATCCAGACGTGTGCAGTTGTTCCACCGACCCAGATCGTGACCCCAATTGCCGAGTTGGTCGGACTCCACTCGCAGAGGCAGCAGCATGTGTACATTAGCGTGAAAGACGTATCAGTTTACTCGACTCTCAACTTCACCAGAGAAAGCAATCCTGTTAGCGGTCCCTGAAGCTCGGAGCGCTCGCCGAGTAAGGATTTCACAGCTCTTTGATTACTCTGGAAAATATCTCTGCAAAATCGATAGCGTGAACGCCCGGCTGGTGGCTGGACCCCCGGATCTATTACCATAACATCAGTCTCCAGGTAGAATCCGATGCCCGCTGCGGCCGCTGATACAGTCCGCCAGCAGGTTTCTGTTTCCTGTCTTTTCATCAAAGTCTGCTGGACGGTATTTACCGCGCCATCCCTCAAGCCTAATGACCTGCGCCGGCGAACGCACGGCAGCGACAAACATATTACCTGTGTTTACCTTGTGGTCAGAGAGAGACGCAGCACTGCGAAGGTTTGGAGCCCGAATGATTCACGGAAAATATGTCAAAATCAGGACTCCATAATTCTCCGGTTGGTGCTCGACGTCAGGAAGATGGATGAGAATAAGGTTGTGCGATAGACTGGCGTCCTGCCTCGGGGGGGGAAAGACCGATCCTGCCTCACGCCACAGAAACACGAGATGAGCTCCAACAAGGCTTCACAAACCCGGCCGTCATTAAGATATCACATTCAAAGGCTGCGGCTCTCGCTGCAGTTCGGCTGTTGACTCGAGGCGCAGATTTAGAAAGCATATACTGTGTTCTTTGACGAGAGAAGGTCGAGTTATTTTTTTAAGAGCAGCTTTTATCTGATTATGGCGTCTTTTATTTTGATGAGTGAAGTAAGACATAGGAAATAGGTGCTTTCGTTTCATTCATCTCTGTCTCCCTTTGTTAAAAGGAGAAGAAGGGTGACAGCATGTAGTGCTTTCTGCCAGTGTTGTTTTTAATACAACCACTAGGGGTCACCAAACTCAGAAATGTTCAAATCCTGCAATATAGTGGCTTTAATCTTCATGGTCAGAATTTACAAAAAATTACTAATGAAATAAAGAAAAAAAATATAAAAATTCTTCTTAAAACATCTTATACATTTAATAAAGGTTGAAGGCAAGACAACAATTGATGAAATTCAGGCTATGTCAATGTCTTCTCTTTCCTGATTTTTTTTTTATATGTTGTCAATATCTCTATGACCCTGACAGCGATCAGATCTCATGATGTCAGTGTCCATCTATACGTTCATGAGTATATTTCGAACGTTTAATAACATATACATAAATATCTGGATTCTAAAAGTACAGTAGGAGAGGCATATTCTGAAAGTATCTTCCTTAAAAATGTGCTTTCAAGCATGTGTACACATGCATTTTGTGTATATACTCTGATTTACCTCCACCACTCCTCCCTGAGTTGTAACAGAGGAAGCTGGGTGTAGTCAAGTCCTCTTTTATGTTGTCATCATATGACATAAGTATATAATGAAGGGGTTGTGCACTCAAACCTCAAGGTGACGTCTTGTGCTCACTGGATTGAATCTAATGAATAACAACATACAGTAAAAGTATGTCACGTTACTCCTCTACCGTCTTCCTGCCTCCTGATGTGTCTAATTACCAGCAGTGATGTTTCTACGTCCTCAGACTCCAGAGAGAACCCTGATCTCTATCTACTGTAGCGAAGTGTTATCCACCTTTGAGGCAATCAGTTAAGGAGCATATTGTACATTCAAGTCAGACAACCAGGCCGTCCTCCGGTGGCCGAGCAGCCGCCGAGACACGAGAACAAACTCATCTCTGCTTTGGCCGAATCTCATTTCTACTGTCTCGCAGCATGTTTCCTGTCACTTCGTACTGTCAGGCCAGCTAATAAAGGCACTCAATCATTGGATGACTGACTGCTGTAATGAGTGAAGCCCAGTGCAGACAGCTCAATGGAGCGTGCAGTCGAACAGCAGCGGCCCCTCCCCGGACCTTTCTGGTGGCTGAGAGGACAAATGGGACTGCTTTTATGTACATACAGAAGAGATGACCTGAATGTGTTTCCCACTGCAGCAGATGTATTCATCAGGAGCCAAATTCAGGTCAGGCAGAGCGACAGCCCTTCCTCACCTCATGCTGAGTGATGTGCATGTTTCCATGTCTCTGCAACTATGTGTGATAGTGACACAGGTGCAACAAGTCCTCGTATTGAAAGGACAAGATGACTGTGGCATCCAAAATGAACATACGACCTCTTCTCAGTTAGGGCAAATAAAATACTTAGTGAAGGTTAAAGACACATTGTGTTCGTAGTAAAAACGTTGTCCGTTAGTAGGAAAAACAATCCCACACTTGTCACGTCCAACCATCCATCCAAGCCTCCTCCCTAAGACGTTTATCCACAGTGTGACACAGTTTGCTGCCTCCACATTCGTGTCTTCCTTTTTCTAATGAATGCACTTGTGGAATTCATACAGCTCGTACAATACGGACAAAACATTTCGCTAATAGTGAAAAGCAGATTAGCTGCCAGATGAAGCAATATAAACCGTGCGCTCTCTCCTTGACCTAATGGTGAGTGAGCATCTTGAATACTAAGATCAACAAGAGAACGAGCAGGTGCTTCACACCGAGCTGAGAGCTGCACATCGCTGTCTGCGGCCCTCACAACTGTACACACAGATAATACACAACTGGCCTCATTTTTCTAAAGCCATTACACTTTGCTGTCAGAATTAAATTGAAAATGTAAATATTCCATACGAGACGGCTCCGAGCTTCTGGATGTCTGATAATATCAAAGTGCTGATAAGAACGTACACTGATACAAATTAGAAATGTGTCCTATGAATCCACATCGCTTCCTCACATCGTCACTCACGTGCACGTGTGAACTCACGCAAGTCATGTTTCCCTGTGAACATATACATTGACTGACACCAGCGCTACCTGCTGATGCCACTGTGCTTTATTCATATGCAAAGGAGAACTTTTTTTATTTCAACTTTCCACTGATGGAGAGATAATTCATTGCAGAGGGTATATTCAGTTGCATAGCAACCTGCAATTATGCATGCTGTCTGGAGAGCAGATACTCACTCACTGTGCCCCCCCCCCTTCCCCAAACTACACTAGAGTAGATCCTTTTTCACAATGAGTGGACATGATAAACACATCAATTAGCCACGTCAAAGGCAGATTTACAGCAGCCTGTCATGGGACTGAAAACAAATTTAGATGTCAAATTAATCAAAATCACGGCATATATATATATATATATATATATATATATATATAACATACTCAAACATCTGACACTTCACAAGAGCCGACAGTGGAGACATCAAAAGCAGTGGGGGGTGGAGTGGGAGAAAATGGCTGCAGCAGTGCCCAAAAGGGGAGTAAATGAAGTATTCTGCAGGCTGTGTGTTGCATCTTGGGACCGGCAGGAAAAATAGCAAAGTGAGCTGGATGGCAGCACTTCAGGGTCACCTAATCTGTACTTTTTGGGATAGTTTATTGCACCTGCTGCTAATAAATCTTGAGCAATAGGGACCACATGGAAAACCTTGGTGGGGACTCAGCTGACTCTATATCAAGAGGATCCTCCACTTGGCTGCATCGGTTTAAAAAACATGAAAAGGCAAGAACAAGAAAGAGGCAAAGAACATTATTTCAGAGAGAGAACATGAGCGATATCTGTTAAGAGCAGCTCGAGAATCGTTGACGGCCACAGCTCACAGCCACCTGAAGTGAGCAGATGCCTTCAGGCTGTTTTTCAGGAAACCACAGGCTAAATCAAATACATTAAACTTTTCATACACCGCACATCACGTTCCAGCCGGACAGCTACAGACTCCAACTCCGGCCTCTGCAAGCTCCATCTGTCGATCACTTCAGGTCACATTCATTCAATTAATGCTGGTTCTTTCCTTCTACATCCTGTTGATCGTGTTTGTCTTCAAATGCACTCCGATGCATAAAGTCATTTCAAATTTTGCAGTGGTTAAAACATGAACACATTTCTAAAGTGCAGCTTTGTTTCTTAGAACATTGGAACTTAATGTTTGTTAAATGTACCAGTTCAGTCATTTTGGTCACTTTGGATCATCAGTTGCTACGATGACGACAAAAAGGCAAAGCAAATAGAGGATTTAACAAAATCTGAGAGTGCTGCAGAGGATCATATTTTCCTCTCTAGTTATTTCAAAGAAGTTCTAACACCAGTCAGGTAGTTGGAAAATCAGAAAACATGAGTCGAGCCGATGAGATAAATGGTAATATCCCCGATGTGAGACGTTGCAGTGAAAGTAGTCTATTCTACATTGGTGCTATTTACTGGAATAGTCTTTCTACTTGCCTCAAAAACATGAAATTCATGAATAATTTTGAATATTTTGTCAAAATATGAAACAAAAACACAGCACACATGCAACTTTTAATGCTGTACTTTCAGCGCTGTTGCCAGAGGGTCAAGTATCTGCACTGGGGATGAAGCTCAAAGCCTGGATTTCCTTTACTGTGTCTTCTGAGAATGTATGTGACAAACGCAAATGAATCAAAGAGAACAGAACAGAACACAGTGATTTTTGTGGGAAACGGAGAGTTGGTTAAAAAAAAAAAGCATGAATCATGAAACATGAGGTAAACCTGATGGTGAACTTCTTTTCTGAACAACACAAGCAATGAAACGAGCAATTACCGCTATTATCTAAAGCCTTTCAGAAGATTTGTTTCTGACAATGTGATTCTGATTCTGGTTATGTTCTATAATAGCTGTTTATTTTTCCTGCATACATCAGAATGTGATATGAATCTGGACATGTTTGTACAGCTTTTAATTAGCTTTCATGTAGTGGGTTTTAATAATAATTTGCAAAGTGTATTATAGTGTTTGTATAATGTCCATGGAGAGAAGAGAGTCGGTGTGGATTTGTTGTGTCAGGACACTTTGGATAGAATTTGGACAGAACTTAATACTGAAGTTCAAATGGAGTTTTCAGCCAAGAGCAGCACTTTAAAAAGACCCACCTGGAGAATGTTGGTGAAATATATAGGCAGTGATTGTGCATTTAATCCGAAGCAGCTCTGCCCACATTGCTTCACTGATGGACATTGACGTATCAGTAATTAAAACTGCTGAGTGCTGTTTATTTGTTACCGAGCTGCTCTGCGGTTCACTTTTTCACTGCATGTTGAGAAACCATTTCAGGGATTCAAGGGAGTGTAATGAGGCATATTTGATGGCTCACATACATAAAACAAAGAAAGAATCGGTCATAGATCTATGTCTGATAAATCAGTCCTGATACTGATCATATGGATCAAACTCCACAGATCAGGGGTCACCACAGTATCAAGGGACTGGAACTTTCCAATGCATGAGAATTTTTATTGTGGTTGTTTATTAATTTGCTCTGAAAATACAGTATGTCAAGTACACAGTAAGAGTATCATCAATCTTAAAAGTAAAAGAGTTTCAGAGACAACTGCAGGTATTAAGAATTAGTTTTTAACAGTACAACAGTTCAACAGTTTTTACTTAATATGTAATAAGGACTTAAAAACTACTTTGTGATTAATCAAATAATTAACTTGCTGACTCTAAGAAAATGTACACTTTAGGCAGCCATACTGAATAGGTAATTTGCAGTTGCGCAATTTAACCTCCAGTAAGATGTAAAACTGGTGCCTAAGCGTCGGACTGGTGCGGGTGTGAATCTGCAAAGAGCGTCAGTGAAATGAAATATTAATAATAAATAGGTAATGGTTGATTCCTAATGAACCACCATTAGAGCTCAATGGCTTAAACTCATAAAACATATTAAGGTTTCCTCAACAGATTAATTTGGTCGTACTGTACATCAGTCAAGCTATACTCTAATTTTCATGAATAATTCCAGGCATTTCAGCGAGCGCAGCGTAACTACCCCACGGTGGATTTGCCCAATGTACAGTCAGACACTCCCCCTCTATAGCTGCAATTTCTCAAGCCTTTTCAAAATGTGGTCGCCTAAAGCAGGCTGCAGGGATCCGCCACGATCCTTCAGGGAATTTCTAGGGAATCCTCAGAAAAACGAGGAATAATTTAATAGTTTAACCATACTGCCACTCCCCAGGACTTAATGTAATGAGAGTTTTTATGATGATTTTTGCTCATTAGTCTCTGTTTGCACAGGGACTAATGGCACACTGGATTCCTCCTTCAGTTTCCCTGCCGCACATCTCTTCCATTTAGTCTTAATGAGCTTCGCATGGGAGTTGTTCCCCTGCTCTCAGTCAGGCTCTGAGGTCAGGGGTTGTCATTTTCACTTACTTAGAGCATTGTGAAGCTCTTAGACAATGTGGTGGAGATTCCACGCTTTGCAAATTGACAAGAGAAACTCACTCGTCACCCTGACGGCATCAGCTGACCTGCAGCATGAGTAGTGATTGGCTCTGTTTAAAATATATATATAAAAGAATGTCATGGGCAAATTCTGCAAACCTATACATTGACTTGGGTGAAAGTGTGAATGTGTGAGGAATGTTTGAAGGATTCTGGTAAAACTCCGATTCTGTGCTTCAGTGACCATTATAAATGCAGAAAGGAACTTCGCACCATCTGCTTAGACGAGCGCAAACAAACAATCGGAAGCTCTTTCAAGCACCTGATGGAAAGCAGTAAAGATTTACTTAATATTTCCGTCTCAGTGTTTGCTCTGGCATCCTCAGCGAGGCCACACACACGATGCATCACCAAGGTTTTCCTGCATTAGTCACAATCTCCTTCATAGCGTTCGCAACCTCGCAGCATTTGCCTCACAATGTGTTCACAGATGTCATGTTATGACTCCTTAAGTAATGATATCAATAGAAAAAAATGTTGCCAACCTCTCCACCCAGCTCAAATGCCACTCAACGCCCACTGGACTTTTTTACTCCGGCAACTATCCAGCACTCAAACAAAAGTGTCATGAAGAGCAGTGAAACGATCCACCGGTCCCTCCTCTTCGTTTAACTTTCTGCTCGCTTGCCCTGTTGTTTAACATAAAACCTGAGAGAACACTTGTTTTCTCCAGGCAAAGAAGTCGATATAACCCCAACATTAACCCTTTCATTAAAAGCCGGATGAGTCATTTTTCTCCTCTGCCAATATGATGGAGGTTTCTCCCTGTAGACTCACATCCTGCCTACGATGATTTTGTTTTAACACGCTGTTTATTCGTGTAACTTTTCCATTCATATATTATGCAAATTAATTCATCACCCAAAGACCTAATGTATCCTGGAGGTTCCTCAACCATGGAGCAGATGGTGCGGGTCAACCTGTCTCTCAGAGCCGCTAACCCTCAAGGAATTTCATTAGTCTGGGGTTTCATTGGAGAGGTTCAACGTCCTGTGATCCACACTCTTCTAGCACGAATGTATGTGGCATCGCTTTCTATCTGAAGATTTTATTGGTTAGTTCTTAGCTCACATACGCTACTGTTGGTAGGATGGTAGGTCTGAACCCTGTTAAGAGGACGATCACACCTGAGAGGAAATGTGAGCCACTGATAACTTCAGACGCTCTGCAGTGATTTACTATTGCACTTCCCTTAATTTGGCAGACTCAGCCCAATGAACATATGAATGAACATAAAAAATCGAGTAAAAGGATTACTTGCAGGAAAAGTTCTACATTTCCCACAATGCACCTAATTGCATCTTTTCATTACAGCCTGTCTGGTAAATGTTGACGTCTCTCAAACTGCAAATCTTGAGTAACGCTCTTCGTGTCATACATTTTTAATCTCCAATCTCAGATACAAAGTTAAGGTGAATTTCTGAAACTTGCCCCATTAAGTCTAAAATATTGGCATCAGGTTTCAAAACTGAAACTTGCTGAAGCCGAAGAACGAAGTATTTTCGGGTTCGGCTAATAATCAAATTCATGATACGTTCCCTCATCAACATTAGTGCAACGAGACTCATGAATCGCGAGCTTCAAAATGCACTGCATGCCTAATGAGTGATCTAGGAGGATTTATTCAGGCGAAGCAGTTGCTCTTTAATGAACAAAATTCTGTGTCCTTGCAGACATCAGCCGAGAGGTCTTTCTTTTTTTTTCCTCCATCGGTGCACTCAACAATACAATGCTGCTGAGTGCTGGATTGGGACCTCACAGTACAGTCTATTTATGCAGCTTTAACAAAGCCAACAAAATCCACATACAAAACAGAATGCCCGTTGTTTCTGAAGGGGAAAGGCTTTGTGGCGGCTACAGGCCTATCTGCTGGTGTAACCCTGCTGACTGGAGCCACATCTGCATGCATTAGGTTCTGCTGTTTCACAATCAATAGTGGAGAAGCTTCAAAGAGGACAGCGATGTGCCAGAGGGCTCTGCAGACGAGACGTGCTCGACTAAAAAGCATCAGGGCGCGTGGATCCCGACTTCTATTGTGCTGTGTGTTTTACATTTGCCCCCTCACAGGGAGCGAGCAAACACTTTTATCAACACCTCGGCTTTGGACATAAATCGAGCTCTTCAGGGGGGAAGGGGGAAAAAGAGGCGAGGCACAGAGTGAGACGTGCTTCTCTGAGGACAACAACAAAAGGGGACAAATTAGAGACAAAGCTGGACAGTATGAGTATAAGGTTTGTGTTTGAGTGTGGATGCACTTTAAAGCCAAATATATGTAGACAAACAAACATTTGCTCATATGCAATTGTTAAACATCTCATAGCAAAAGCATGAGCATTAATCTGCTGCTGTAACTACATCTCTGGTTTCAGGCTTGCCAACAGATTTTGGAACCTGGCGGCAGGGATTTGCTCCCATTCAGCCCCGAGAGCATTAGCGAGGTCACTACCGATGTCGGGTGACGAGGTCCAGCTCCAAGTTCATCCCAGAGGTGTTGGATAGGGTTGAGGTCAAGGCTCTGTGCAGGCCGCTTTTTCCAAAGCAAGCTGGGACGACTAGCTGTCGAACACACACTGCTGCCACAAAGCTGGAAACACATCAGACCAATAGTATACGAAAACATATGCGAAAGGATGTCCACAAACATTTGGCCACATACCTCCACACATAAGGGGACTCTTTATGGTGGATGTTTATTGAATGCTTCTTTATGACTCAACAGCAGAAGTTGATCAGTATAACTTCAGGTTCACAGAATTATACAAAAGATTGCTCCTTTTCTCATTTGCTGCTAAATGTGAGGTATCTGGCCTCTTTCTTAGCTTTAGCACTAGCAGTTCCAGAAAATAGCAACGGCGTGCCTCATTCTTGACATCATTTCAGGAAGGACTGTGCTCTGAATAAAGGAATATCTCAAGAGAAATGACAGGGATAAGTGCACAAAAAAAGGAGAGGACCGAAATATCTGGTGGAGTATGCCAGTCTCCTGTGGAGGTATAATTAAATGTGCTGGCTTCTTGTTTCACATTAGACAAAATGAATACAGTATTAGTCATTAATGTGAGGTGATGATGGTGTTGAAAGATGGGAAAGAAAATGGGAAGAGGAAACACGACAGAGGAGGCAAATTAGTTTCTCACCTATGTTGGGCCATGGATCTGAAAGGGCTGGAGAAAAAAAAAAAGCGAGCCCATGCTTCAGAATTAATTGCAGTGCCAGCTGCCAAATGTGGACATATTTGCTTTGTAGAATGCAAAGCAAAAAACGGACTGATTACAATGCAATCACATACGGACTGGAAATCCTCGATGGCACAGCAAAAAAGGCAGAGAGTCACTTTGTCTTGGGCTGGGCCTTATTGCGGCTAGAGAGGAGAGCAGAAAAATTACATTTGGCAGAAGACGGCTCGGTTTTGCCTCGTTATTTTAACTGCTCGTGTGAAGACAGTCAACACCTGAGAGATCAAACATAAGAGAAGAGGAGGATACAAGGCCTGCAATTATAATTTAATCCCTGATGTAATTGATGCTCCGAGGATTTGGGTATTAGTTACATGAGGTATCAGCTCCATACTGTTGATGGAAGAACTGTTAATATGCCCCGAGCGCATGAGGTAATAATGCTCATTTGCAACTTCCAATAAGTAAAACAGAAGCAGGGAAGGATCTAGTTTTCATCATCCCTCCCACAACATTGCACTTAGACTACAGGGCACCGTGTGTTCCTGTGTGTATTTCCATTAGAACACAATGCCCCGGAGAGAAGAATAAACACTAGAACGCGCTGATGAACTGAGGAGACGCTGGAAACCGAGCGGCGAGGTGATTCTGGTGGCGGCCGCACTTTGCACTGGAGGGAGTTTTTCTAGTTCTGCGGTAATGAGGCTGGTGTGAGATTGACCTTGCTTAAATGGCATTGCTAATAATGCTACGAGGAGCACGATCATAGCCGTTTAATCACCGGGCTTATTGCTCCTAATATCCCAGGTTGTTGGAGCTGCAACGTTTGCAGCTTTTGTGCTTTTTAAACAAAGACCTGAGCAGGTTAAAGTGAGTTCAATAGCTTTAAACTTGAGACTTTATGAATTTCAGTAGCGAATTTACTTTTTTGCACTTTGTTATACACTCGGCTGAACGCTAAGCTCTGCAACAGCTTAATCAGTAACACATTATGCTCCTAATCCCACTGAAATCCTTGACAAGTCGCCCTGCCAAACAACATGATTTGTGACAGATTCCTGCCACATATCCCACTGTTTACATGACCCAGCGCCACCCGTCGCTCGCTGCGCCATCACCGACTCAGCTCCTGCAAATTCTGATTCACACCGCACCTCGCCGTCACCTTTCAGCCTGGTGTGTGACACGAACTAATAACCAAGGCTTCCCATTGCATCACTTGACGTTTTTTTTGTGATGACAGGCGAAGACGTTTTGTCATTCGAACACTAAGAGCCTGTGGAAAGGTCCTAATTCCAGCTCTTCTGAGGCAGGAATTATATTCTGAAAAGCCTTTCTTCCTTGAGACAATGAAGGCAAGTGGGGAGAGAGCCGCGAAGCCTGCGATGGGTGATAGAGACTGTAATTGGCACCATGCCTCACTAACCACACAGCAAAGGTGTAACGATGGGTAATGGAGTGACATATGGCCGCGATGAGTCGTAAGGGGCCAATTTCTAACATGTGAGGAGCTCTGAGGAGGCCATGAGTTGGAAAAGTCCAAAAGTTGGAACCTGTCTGCGGAGCCTTAAGTGGCTGGAGATGGTGTTCATTTTATTTGTCTAGATTAATGGTGTGTTCATTTTTTAGCCATGCTAGTGGCTCCAGGGATGGTAACGTCCGTCTGACACTCAATTTGGTCCAAATGGAAACAACTCAACAACAGCAGGATGGATGAGGATGAACCTTTGGACAAACGCCTGTGAAATCTACTGACTTTTCCTCTAGCGCCACCATGAGGTTTACATCTGTGGGTCAGAGTGAAATATCTTGACACTAATGGATCGCTTTCGATTAAATTTCCTTCAAATATTAAAGGTTATCCCCCCAGGATAATTTTTTTGTGATGATTTGGTGATCTCCTGATTTTTCCTCCTTTCCTTGATGATGGCAAAAATCAGAATCACAACAATTATGGTCAATATTGAGATCACGAATAATTAACATGATAACTCATTGACTTTAGAAACATCATGCATTTATTGAACTTTTTTTTTAACCTGTCTTTTTAGTCAGTGGATGCCCTTGAGCTTTAAATGTAATTCAACTAATAAGCAAATTAAGATAAGATAAGATAAGATAAGATAATTCTTTATTGATACACCATAGGGGAAATTTGGGTGTTGGAGCAGCACAAGCATACAATTACAATTAGATAGAAATTATAAGTATAAAAACTATTTAAAAAAAAAAAGGTATATAGAGCAAAAACAACTACAAGTGGAATCTAAAGTGGCTTAGTGTATAAGGTCATTTACAAAACAGCAGCAAATGTAAGTAGTGCAATATGCGAGATAAATAAGGGATCGTTGTCCAGGAGCTGCTGCAACAGGCTGCTGACCTCTCAGCACCAAGAAGTGGCTTGAACTAAAAACATATTATGATAAAACAAAGACTTATTTAATATGGGAAAAGGAGTTATTTAATATATAAATAATATAATATGTGTTAAATTATTATTGGTTTTATTTGATATACTGTATAACATTTGAGAAAGGAATGACTGAATGCAACTCTCCGCCTTCTTGGACACTCTAGGCACCGGTACCATAACAGCATGGACCAAGACAAAGGTTTTCACAATCAACCACTCGCTTGGTTCACTTGATGGTTTTGTTCAACACCTGTGTATTCATGTGGCTGCTTGTGCTTCTTGCCCAGTTTGACCTCTTTCCAACAAGGCCACTGTGTTCCTGTCACAGATTTACTATTACTAGTAGGAAAGATTATGGAAACGATGGCAAGTTGTAATAAATTGGAATTATCCTTGGAGCGGGCTCCTGCATGTCGATTTGAAAATTGCAGCTGTGTGAAAGCCCTCTCGCCCCGAATGCAGCTGACCAGTGAACAGCGTGACAGCGGCCAGAGCCCAAATCTTTTTGACATAAAATGGAACATTAAATCTGTCTCTGTCTCACACGTACACACAGCGGCCAGAGTAAGAGATTGCTCCTGACAGCCAGTCATGTTCGCTGCTCCACCTGGCCTTTGTCAAAAGGTGAGCACACTGCATCAGATCTGTAAGAGCACTGTTACATCAACAAGGTCTAAAAGCACATGTCAAAATCAACCATCCAGGAACTAATATGATGCTGCTAGTAAGCCGAAGCCTGAGTCTGACGCAGCATCACGTCAGCGCTAAATAGCATCATCACAGAAACAGAACTTTAGAAACCAATATTTGTCAAACAGTCGAGAGAATCCTGACACATTCTCAACTTTAATTCAAGCCTTGTCAGAAATGTTGAGCAGTTACACGCCATTATGTCTGGAGACTATTCAAATAAGATTTACACTTTCTTCATCATTTAATCAACCTGAAAACTGGGGTTACGCTTCCAATTGGTCACATCTTGACTGCATTAACTCCTTCCATCATGAGTGTGATATTTCCAGATTGCAGTCCAGAATTGAAGCCTGACTCTGGACGGGAACAGGATATTACACACATCCAACTTGTGCCATTCATTCTCAACACAATATTGATCATCTTATTGAGATTGTTTTGTCTTTGCACTTACATGCAAACAGTAAATCTGAGCTTTTAACTCACGGTATACCAAAGGCACATCCTCCGATTTCACTGCTGCAGCCATTTAAATAACCGTCATTATCGACTCAAAAAGAAAGAGAGAGCTGCGCCGTAAGGAGTAAAACACTAACCGTACCACTTACTATGTTATTTCATTTCACTCAGGATATCCAGCAGTAAAGAGGAGAAAGCAAAGATCACTTTTGTTCACTCAGACACAAAGGCCTTGAGGCAGGCTTCCTGAAGGAGGTCTAATGAAATCAATCACAGAGCATCAGGGCGTGCATAAGCTAAAAGGCCGAGATATATGCGTAGCTGTCGGGCCATAGTAATGCGTGGGCTGCCTCAGCTCTCACAAAGCTGCGTCCAGGCCAGAGGAGTCAGTGTTTTGAGATCAATCTGAGCTAAGCCTGTTCTCATCCTCTCCTCACCCTTGGCACAACAAGCAGCCTCGTACACCTGATCACAGGGGCTTTGGTAGGCTCAAGGCTTTTCCATGGTTTTTGTGCTGCAACACAAGCCTTGGCCCCCGTAACCTTCTGCACAACGTTGGCCATTCTGTATTCATGAAAAAGCTGCGAGAGGAGATGGAAAATTTGCTGTAAATGGGCCTGATTATCTCGGCGGCGAAGTCACGCTGGGGCGACAACTTTAAGATGCAAACTCCTCTTTCATCAGCGTGCAGCCATTATCACAATTATCTATTCTCAGCAGCCTAATCTTCGCTCTAATCTGCGAGGATTGGTGCAGCTATTGCTAAAGTAAGCACACATCTCAAATGAGATCCCAACTCTGACCTTGATAAGTGCATAAAACTGCCAAAGGCCGGTTCTACTCAGAGCGGTAAATATATGGCACCGGGAACAGAACAGCTACAAGCTACTCTCTCTCACAGGTACTCAAATGTTTGGCAGAGAGCCACTTTGGACGGAACAAATCATAGCAGCAGCTGCACTTATCTATGGATATTCTTTCTGTCCTCTCGCAAAAATGAGGTGAATAAAAAGCCAACTGTGTCCCGCACTTTCCTTCCTTCTATCCATCTTAATGATGCAGCAGCTCAACAACACAGAGGTAGATCATGTTGTTGACCCGAGTTCCACTTATAATGGATAGATGAAGCGTTTTTCTAGTGGAACCGTAATAAGATTAATTTCTTCATCTCTGTCCAAGTTGCTAAGTGACACACATGTGGAGCTGATCTTCATCTACTAATCTACAAGCAATCGTCAAAGCACTGTTGTTTAATCACAGGTGGACGGTTGATCAGTCGTCTAATGAAATGTTTGTGCAACATAAAGTCTACTCTGAAGCAGCTACTGCTTTACTGTAATATCAATGAGACGACTAGTAAACCTGTAATAACACTTGTAGTTATAATGCAACCAATGTTCACACATGCATAAGAAAAGCTATATGGCTTCATTGATCATTGTTAATTTCCCAACACGAGTCCTGAAGATTTATCAATACATTCACAGTCAAAATCTCATTTGCAGGTGTTCTAGAGTTAAACATCTTGAGTAAATCCAAGAACATATCTGCACCAAGTTAGACGTCTCTGATAAATGAGGCATCAGAGCGGAGCCTTAAGTGTTTGAAGCCTCATTATAACCCCAAGAGGCAATCACTAGCTTTCTTTTGTCAGAGAAACAGTTACTGCTGCCGGACTGAATACAGAGCAGAGAGAAAGGTAGAGTGAAAAAAGAAGAAGAAAAACTGAAGAAATCTACAACAAAACAACACAGTTTGTGCAATTTTTAAAAAGTCAAAAAATGTCCCAGGAGGTGAAACAGTTCACCTTGATTCCAGCGTTTTCACCAACCTTATGTCACGATCTAACAAAAAACAAGTGGGAGCGTTGCAGATTACCACACAAGCATCAAGAAAAACAACACTGCTTATTATTTCACAGGAGTCAAGGGTGCAGTCCACTGCGAGAATTCATGAAGGAGCTCAAATCAGATGTCAAAGAAACAATGAGCTGGACCGCAGCAGACGGTGCACGCCGCGTGTTGTGCGGCTTGACTTTTGACTGGTCGTGTCAAAGTGGTTAATATCTTCCAACAGTGTTATGCACACAGCAAAGGATGTGGGCGACCTGCTCGATGCTTTAATGAGATCACACTGTGGCTGTCAAGCAACATGCCTCCACAGAGCGGCACAACACTTTACTATGTTTTAACGACTCATGTTAATCTGTGTATTTAAGGCGAAGCAAACATTTGGTCAGAAAGCCTCAGTCTGTCTGTTGATCTCGAACTCTGCCTTCGTGTGAATCCTAATGCTGCTGTTATCATGTCAGCAGGGTTAAATAGCAGTGAACAATTGAGAAATTTGAGCTCTAATGAGTAGAAATTAGATAATTTCTCCTCAGTAAGCTTCTCACAGCCGGCTGTTGTTTACCAGGCTGAAGAGACATCAATAGCAACGAAGGGACAAAAAACAGAAGATCTCAGCCTGGCTTTGATTTGACTTTAGCAGAATTCAGATTCAGGGCTGCTTGGACCATTGTGATATTAATAAAAGGCATCACATCAGACTACTTTGTGTCTCTACTTGCAAATGAATCAAGTCCAACTAATCCACCTCATCAATCATATATTCTGATTCATACTGTTTAATCTTTAACATCCAGAGCGCTATTTGGATTGTCAGGCTTTAAACAGAGTCACTTTTCCTTTCATCATCAGTCGAGCTG
Organism: Centropyge bicolor; assembly: GCA_037975185.1. NCBI lineage: Eukaryota > Metazoa > Chordata > Actinopteri > Pomacanthidae > Centropyge > Centropyge bicolor. Next base: position 461,304 of record JBBMOC010000060.1, on the reverse strand, counting down.
CTGCAGGATTTCCAACTCAGGCACGTGGGCCCACCAGAGGCCCAAAATGATACCGCATTCGTTTGTAGATAAATTTATGATGTCTCATAAATTTCAATTGGAATATGTACCCGTGGAAATTTGTTTGTGTTGCTGTGAGCTATGAACCCTCGTGCTCCCGTCTCTTGCTCTGGCACTTTTTCTGATGCTTGCACATCCTGCTCAAATTGCTTTGCCGCTTTGTAGTTACCCTCACACACAAATTTGCATCGACTTTCCGCTATCTTCGGTGTTTGGGATCATTTGCATGATGTTGTTTGCTATCTGACAGGGTGTGCACTTGACTGTGTCGGAACTTGAAAGTGCTGGTACATGGAATCTGGGATGGTGTGATCACTGCGACGGATGATGCCGGATGGCAGGAGCCGGAACGATCTGTTCATTCTCCAAATCTGCCCATTCTCCTCCATAATAAAGTGTAATATATCTATTAAAGGTTGCAATGAGCAATATTTCTTCCCCCGTTGCACAGATTGACCATCTCTGTGGAGGCTGATAGGGAGAGCAGCTGCAGCAGAGCGAAATATGTTCAATGCTGTAATTCTTGCACGTCGCCACAAAAGGTTGAACAGGACAAGTGCCTCATGAGCGCCCCCTGGAAATATGTGTCTCTACATATTACATGCTATATATACTGTACATATATTATACTGCATGAACTGCAATCCTTCAGTATCTAGCAGTACTGGAAGGTTGTGCAGCAGCTTTTATTTCTAATCAGCTACGGAGGCTGCAACATTCCTCTATCCACAACAATCTGCTCTCACAGATGGAAGACAAGGCTGTGGAAGAGGCATCAATACATGTGATCAAGTGCTGGTGTCCAATTGTAAAGCACTTGGCAAATGATTTACCCCCAGCTGCTCTGCTCGGCATCATAAACCTGAGAACAACAACTGGAAACTCAGCGAGGGATCTCATTCATCTCTCGGTCCAAATGACACCAGACTGAGGAGAGGTCGACTTCCATCTGCAGAGATAAAGGTGGCCGTCATTAATCTGCACGCACCTTTTCAGCTTCCACGTCTGATTGGCTGCTGCTAATTTGATGGAGAGAAAAAAAGAAACTAATTCAATGAAGGTTGAGCTTTACAGATGTCAGATGATGACGTGACAAGCAAAAATGAGCTGAGAGCATCAGGAGGAGAGGGGAACAGATGAGAGCTGGAAATTAGATTTTAATTTCATATTTTTCCACAAAATAGGTGTTTTTTGTCACAATTCAAGTGGTTCAAGGTTGAGTTCTTAACCAGACGTGAGTGATTTGCCTTCTCCTGCCTCGTGTAAAGACGGCAACACGATCCAATAAAACAAGCCGAAACCAGTCACAAGTTACTGGTGCAGCATTTTCCTTTGCTTTGAGCGAAATAAATGTCAGAGTGAACGTCACTGTGTGGATTAAGATAGATGTGTTTTAGTGAGCCGGTGCCTCACAGAGCTTCAACCATTCACAGCCATCATTCACCAACTTGTCTTTTTTTATGTTATACTCTGAGTTTGTCTTCCTTACATTAGATGAGGACTTTTACAACAGACCTGAACAAGTCGGCCGCTGAGGAGCGTTTAGTCACAGCCGGAAAATTGTTTAAGAGGAAAAATACATTTCGAAGAATGAGGAAGTGAACAGTTACGTTTTTTCATTGTGTAGAAAAATGAGGCAAGAAAGTGTAATTTGTGACATTTTTTTGCCTCTGTAATATGAAGTAAAATATGTTGCTGGAAGAACAAAGAATATTTTTTACTATACCAGAATATTTCTTAGGTTAGCAGAGAACGTCCTTTTTTCTGCTTATCTCTGTGGAGGGAATGAGAATAAAAAGAACAAGCTTTACAGACTGACAATATTTCCTTATTTCACTGCCTGATGGCCACGAAACACTGCTATATGTGTAAATACATATTTTCAAGTTCAGGTCAAATCTGTCGAGGCTAGAAAATAGAATATATTTTCATTTATATAAGAAAGAATGAGGCACAGAAATAACTATTTTTTCTAGAGTTAGATTTTGATAACAAGGTGTCTCTCAGTCAAAGATACTCCTAGATTGTAGCTGATGTTATGATGGACTCTGAAAATGGGAATTGAACGGAATCAGATCTATAATGTAATGCAATAAAACATCCATCCTGTTAATGTTAAACACAACCAACAAACCAAAAATCGCATTTAACTTAAACAAGCCTCTTTTGCCTTTAAGCTGATTTATTAGTCTGAGCTTAACTAATCCTAATATCCATCTCGTCACATGATCTGTGCTGCAGCTGACGTTTGCCAGATTGCATTCGCGGGCCGATATCAGCGCCGGCTTCCCTGACTGATTGCCACGAGGCACTGCTGCACTCACGCTTCATCTCAGAAATCCCCAGTGAACGCTCCATCGTCCTTCAGCGTTTCCTGAGCTGGATGCGGCGTCTGGCCGTATGCATCAGACTCCCGCTCGCTGCACGACTTCCTGTTTGCTTTCTGCTTCAGTTGTGCAACATCTCGCCGCCACAGCTTCAACACTGCGTTCAATATCGCACGTCAAGTCGAGTCACAAGTAAAGAAATCAGCATTGAAACAAAATGCTTTGCAAGGTTGCTGTCAGGAAACACCTCTTCTGGGTAATTCACATCCAACGAAAATCCATTATTGCACTTTTCTCTACAACCTGAACCAGGGATCACGAAGTCGTCCTGAGAATCACAGCGTCGTAGAAAATGAGAATGAAGGTGACGTATAAAATGAGATCCCTGTAAAATATGAATGATGCCTTCAGCTGAGAGGTCGTCCTTGGCGAGACTGTTACAGTTAGTGGGGTCAAGCTGAGAATGAATGATCATAATGTCTTCTCTCTTGGCGTGGATACCTTCCTCCACACACACGGGTCTAACTAAAGAGAAAATCTCCAACAACTGACTGAATGAGATCCTGTAAGTCAGCATCCTCACAACAGTGCGGCCTGGTGGCTCTGCATGTCTTGTCTAGTGCCACTTCCACTGGAGCAATTACACAGCACCACTTGAAAGCACATCTGAGTTAGTCATGTCCAAACTCAAGTATAATGCAATTAACAAATCTCTTTGTAACACAGGAAACAGGCTGTTTTACGTAAATCAAAGGCAAATTCGGCTGATTATGAGTCAGCCTCGGCCCCGTGAAATCAATGCCTCATCTCCTTTTGAAGCTTTCAGTTTAAAAGTGGAAACATTCAGACTTAGTTTTCTAAACTCCGGAAGCATTTTAATTTTTTGTGCATGAATTATAAGAGTTGTGTGAATGTCCTGATCAAAATAAGGCCGTGAAAGATCAAACTAAAGCAAAGTCTGTATGAGGTCGCAGCATCACATGTGGGAAGCTGTGATCTTTGATCTTTGCTTGTTGTCCTGACAGCTGAAACAGAGATGGGTGGGAAAGTTAACGTAACCTCTGAGCTCTTTATGTGGCTGAAAACTGAAGGGAAGGGGTTCATTTTAGTTCAAAAGCAACTGTGAGAACAAGATGAAAAAGATGGAAGTGCTTGGAAATTGGTGTAAGTTTCACTGCTTCAGTTCTTTCATATGAACTTACTTCTCTTGCTTGATTTCTCTTCAAACACAATGGATCTAAAGGGGGCGGATTCTTCATCTCCCACGTTCACTGTTGGAATGAGTCACAACACTAATCACAATCCCAAAGACTGTTGGATCCATTCGTAACATTAAGAAGTCAAACAGTGACAACATCGACGGCACGACAGCGGGTGCAGAACCTTCAGCCAAATTCTATGAGTCCCTTAAAGTAAGCTGACAGCTCAGGAGTCCCGAACAGCCAGATAAATAGATAAAAGCTCCTAGCGACAGGGAGCCTGAGAGCTGTATGACATTTGTCTTGTGTGAGCAAAATAAAGTGACTACAATGAAGAGGAGGAGGAGGAGGAGGTTGAAGCACTGCCATTATTTTGTCCAAGAAAAGCAAGAGTATTTTTCCAGATGCCTGAAATATGGGGAGAAAAAAACAAACACTTAATACAAATTAATCCTCTTGAAGACAACTTCGAAACTGCCAAAGACAAAATTAATGTTTGCAGATAATTGGCAACCTGCGTCTTTCGTTCTAATGAAGATTAATGCTGACACAAACAAGAGAAGATCAAAGATGCCTGTCACTCCTGAATGTAATGGAGAAAACATCCAGAAACTGGATCCATCACGACGTTCAGGCATCGTTTCCTGGAGTTTTGGCAGCTGGATAAAAACTCACTGAGGTCAAAACAAGAAGCAGCAAGACCCATAAACATGAGCAACTGCAGCAAGACAAAAGCATATATTATTTTTACATCTGAAGCTAAATTGGATTCCTGGCTCCAAGATTGTTTTGCTGGGGTAAAACCTTGATGGTGTCTGTGCTTGGAAGCAGTCGATTTATACTGTAAGGATGCAGGACGCTGCAGTGCACCAGGCCGGGAGTATTTTATATAACATACAGAGCTGTAATCCATCCGTGTCCCGAGCCGTGTGTCGAAGTGCAGCTCTGGTGTCGCCAGCGCAGATGTTTAATCACATCCACAGCAGGGAAGCACCTGATTGGAATTCAGTAGGTCGAGGGGAAAAAAACGAGTGCTGGATAAAAAGCTCTAATGGAGCAAATGTGTTTATGTACACATGATTCTCTGACATTGTTTCTTAAAACATGTTTCCATCTGACTATGACTCCATCTGTCTACATCTCTCTCTTTATCTGGATAGAACCAAATAAAGGCTTGTCGCTTATAAGTAGAGTTGTAATGCAAATCTGTTATCTGTGGTATTTGGGTCTACATTACAAGTTGGCATGGCCTATACTGGAACCTTCGAGTCTGAAATCAAAGCTGTTTAACTCCATAACAGTAAGAAAATAAAAGTCAGAGTTCTGATTGTGTTTCATTTGCATTTGTTCAAAGTTCAGCTACTGTCAGTAAAACTTGAGACATCCTGCAAGTTTTACATTAAAAGAGTGGAGAAGTGATGCCCTATGAGCTGCTGGAAGGCTTTCAATGAGAAACAACTGTGCTGGAAAATGACTCAAAGTAGCTGAAACACTGGGCAACAATGAAACAAACAACAAAGTAGAGCTGATTAATTCGTAGTGTTGCAAGTGGAGGAACTCAGTACATTATTCTGAATTCATCAAGACAAGAGCAAACATCAAACATCTTCTTGCTAAAATTCACTTTTAAAAGTCAAACTAAAGGTCTGCTTCTAATATAAGCCTGTTTCAAATAAAGGCTTGCCTCAGTATAGCAGGTGAGGTTAACAAAGGCAAAGCCACTCTTTGATGAGATAATTGCAGCTGGAGCATTTCTGACTGACTTTAAATGGTGTGTTGAGGAGCAGGGTCGGAGGATTTTCTGCCCATCTCATCGCGTTGCTTCTGACACGGCACCTCCGAGTGCAGGGACAAGACCTCTGCCTGCTCCTATTTGGCCCTGCTGGCTCTTTCTTCTTGCCCCGGGCAAATTCTCCCCACACGAAAATACTACAACTATTGCAGCTCCTGCCCCAATTTGGTTGTTTTTGCTCCTTCAAACTTAACCAAGTGTTCCCAAACAGGCAGTGACATGGACTTCAACCGTATTCATGCTCCTGCACTGACAGACAGGCCGACCTATAGCTCAGTCATGAAATCCACTTTTTGATCTCTTTATTAGGGGTTTTGCATATTTTTTTCCTTAAATATATTCACATATTTCAACTTGTGATAAATGACAATAACATCTTATTTTTAGTTTAAAGAAATTCAATGAAACGGTCTGTAGCTTGTGAAAATATGTAGAGGAGCTCAAGTCTGTGAAAAATGCTGACTAACAGGAAAATAACTCACGCTGGCAGAGCAGGAGCTCGGCCTGCTCCCGCTATCAGTATTTTATGGAACGGCTTTGTGAACAGAGCTGGCAGACACAAAATCTTTATAGACAAACAAAAGGGAGAGTGTTCACACGAGGATGAATAAGAGCAGCAGACGGGCAACACGTGCAGATTTGATCAAGGGGAGTGACAGCTTTTATAAAAATTAGATTTAAGAGGGCAGGAAGAGCTCAATACACAGGTAAGTGTTTCTGAAATTAGATAAGAGAAAAGAGTAAGAGCAGGATGTGCAGGTGGACATTTAATATATTTGATAAGACGCGTGAGAGTCAAGCGGAACGGTGGCGATTCTCAACAGCTTTCTGATGGTATCTGCCTTATCGCACATCACGAAACTGTCTCCTGTGGTTAAATTGCATTTCGGTGTACAGTAAACTGCTGATGGAACGAAGTGTGGGAGCTGATAAATAAAGTCAACACCAAGGCTTTTTACTGAATGCATCAGATATCAGTTTGCAGCCTGACTGACAGCAGATTCGTGTCGCAGATTATTACGATGATAAATAGCAATAACAAACATCCGATGACAATATGTCCACTGACTTTTTTTTTTATATGAACACAATAACATTTTGTGGTGAAAATATATCTGAGTTAAGATATTTTACATTTAAGTAATATTTGATCAAAGACGATAGTACAGTAAATCACATCGAAATTCAAACCTGCTCTAATCAATTTTACGTTAAAAACTGACTATGCGTGAAGTGAAAGGGTTCACTTATAATGACAAAGCTAATTATTCCACTGAACTGCATAACCTGATTTCAGCTCAGTTTCTACTTTGCTGTATCAGAGTGAATACTGGACTTCTAATTTATCTGGAGGAGACAAACCTGACTTCAACTAAATGGTAAAGATGCTCATCATCTGCAGGACGTGTCAACAGGCAACTGTGACATTCGCAACTTCAGAGGTAATAATATGTCAGTGTTGTGTTCACGGTTCGTTTCTGCTGCCATCCAGTGGCCAAAAATACATTACTACGGGTTTAAATTTTACAGAAACTGTTTTTACCTCTGACAAAACCTACAAACCAATATGAGTATATATCTGTGCTAATCTTATAATCAGTGTGCTAATGTATGAAACAGGCTGCGTTCAAGATGACAAAGATTAGATATAGATTAGCACTGGAGTCAGATTAGATGAGAGTTTCAATGTCTCAGGAACTATACGCGCTTCCAGAGGGTTTTATGTTCCAGAAACAACGAAATCCTGGCAGTATCACAAAATCCAACCAATCCAAGTGTCAAACAAATAAACACATAGCAAATATTAATAGAAAATAAAGCCTGTCAGAAGCTTCACCACAAAAATTCATCAGCGTCAAAGACAAGGTGATGCTCAAGTTTAAATATCTTCACTGATTCCAAGTCAGTTTTGGACGTTTTCCAGCTTTTGTCTGAAAATATTTGGATGTTGCATTTGTCGTATTTGTCTGCCAGCAACAAAAGCTCCACTGTCAACCCCGACTGATAAAAAAAGACGCTCCATTGTGAGCTTTTAAAAAATGGGAAACAAATCCAAGGTGATATTTAGCTTCTCTTTGACATTTTCAGTTTCCTCAACATTCAGATCTCAATGGCTCGAAAACTGCAGCCTGTATCCATAATTAGCTGTCTGGGGAATGTGGGTTTCATCTCAGAGAAAATTAACGCTTTGCTGAGAGAAATAAGAGCAGCCAGAAATACGGACAGTTAACTTTAATGGATTATTGCTCATGTAGATGTGCTTGTCAACAACTTGCGAAAATATTTTATTCTCAGTCAGTGATTTCATGTTTATTTTCAGCGTCTTTCTGATCAGATAGTTCAGGTCGACTCTCATCAAACAGCTGACGATCCATTCAAGTCTTGACTGATTCTGGCGACACCTGTTGAGGTAACTGGTCACTTCATATTCTGTCTCACCTCTGGAGCCACTTTTCATCTTTGAAGGGAAACATGACGTGGCCCGCGGTCAGATTTAAGACCAGCTGTTCACATCTGCCTCCTTCAGGCAATCAAATCACTGATTGCTCAGAATGGAAATGCACTGTCACGTACAGTGTGTGGCCGCTGTGTGACGGCCAAATAAGAACAGTAGTTAATAATGTGTTAAGGAGTGTGAAGTTCTCTTGGTGGATTTTTAGCTGTTCTCTACTTAATTTGTCTACCGAGAATAATTGAGCACTTAGAGGATAATAGCTCTCCTCATGCCTGACACAGTGAATACGTTCGTGGTGGGGCGAGAGTCTGTCACCGACAAATGAAGAAGAAATTTCAAATTCTTCATATTATTAAACATAGCAGCATGTAAACATATTGTCGTTTTGTAAACTGATCTCAGACCTCAGAGATCAGCTGGGGTCAATGTGGTGATGAGACCCAAGTTTTATTGGGTGCAAAAACGTGAAGTTGCGGAATTTCATAGGACCACCTTACAATTGTTTTGTACTACAGTTGTGCACTCATGTACTCTCAATTTCACAAAATATCCCTGATTTAATTTATTTGATTTATATGAAGAAACCAGATTCTAAAAAAGTTGAGACGCTATGTACAACAAATAAAATCAAATTTGATCATTCTTTTTAACAAAAAGAAAACAGTACAAAAACAATATATTTAATGTTTGACCTCATCAAACTTCAAATCTGCTTATTCTGAATTTGATGGCAGCAACATGTTTCAAACAAGTTGGGACAGGAGCAACAAAAGACTGTGAAAGTTGTGGACTGATCCAAAAACACCTGTTTGGATAATTCCACAGGTAAATAGGTTCATTGGTAACAGGTGATAGTATCATGACAGGGTATGAAAGGTCCATCCTGGAAAGACTCAATCACTAACACTGAACTAGATTATGACTTGAGTAGAAAACAACCCCTAAACTGGCAAATACAGTGGACGTTCTCGTCTATGTGAGATCACGCTGTGACAAAAAGGAAGAGAACTTGGGAACATCCAATAAAGCGATGAAAAACAAACATGTTTCCTGCCAACAAGACGTCCAAATACACTTAAAAGCATCTTCTGATCTGACGCCACGATCAGCGAGACATGCTGTGTCAGACTCTGTCGCACCGTCGACCTCCTCCATCTGCAGACTTTGTGGCTCCGCAACAACATCACTCGCTCCTGACGGTCAGAAGAAAGCGTCTGCATGTCCAACTACTTCAACACTGAATAATATATTACACGCACTGCTTTGCATTTCATTTTTAACCCTTTATGGGGCATTCATTGAAATACTTTGAAATTCAAAAATTCAACCTTAGAGTGTTAATGGAGGACATTACAAAACTTTATTTCTGTTGCAAAATTTTTCACAATGTTTCACTTTTGTTAATGGTGCGGAAATGACCAAAAATAGTCATTGGCTGATAAAGGGTTACATGCGACTAAAATCATACTATGATGAGCATCCAACACCAGAACAAACTCAGACTGAAACAGAACTGATGTTGCTGCCAATGAACTCATAGTCTCACTTGTCGATTCATTTGGTGAAAAATTAAATCTAAAATGAAGAATATTATGTATTTTGCATCCACATTTTTCCAGGAACATGCTGCTGTCAATGTCATGTTGGCAGAACAGCTGCAGAGAAAATATTTTGTTCCACCTCATAAAAGTAGCTGATTTACACATCTTACATGAAACAGGTTGTAAAAATGTTCCTACAAACTCTTACACCAAATGAAACTTGAGTTTACGTCTCAGGACATGTGTTTAAAGTGGTTACATAAAGCTTTGTTATTCTGCTTGGTCTGTTATCCACATTATTGATGGCATGTTGGGCTCAGTGAGGACCCACCTCATGTCTCATACAGTAACTGTCTAACGCTCCCAGGAGCCGCCTGGCAGCCACACACCAGCCTGCGTGATTGCTTCTGCCTTCGCTAGTTCATAAGTGAAATGAGCCAATCGCAAACACAAGCCATTTGTTAGACTGTTGGGTAATCAGCCAAAGTAATTAAAAGGTACCGAGCTTCTGTGGCTTCTCAAAAATTCAGGAACCAAATCACAGCGGCATGTGAGATACACTTGATTTTCACGAACAGTGAGAAAAATTAGACTTTACACGGAGGAAAATTGATGAGAAAAAGTTGGATTCTTGTAAATTAACAGCCTAATTATTTGATCATATTTGAGTAATGGGATTAAATCATCCATTCAAGCAGTGTCATGTTTACTGATGACGCTTTAAGGCCTATTTGTACGAGTCAACAGTGAGAATCCAGTCAGATAGTGTGTCAGGAAAATAATCTGTTCTCACCACTCGGATTGATGAGCTTTTTATAAAAAATGGAAACAGAGCCTGTGTCAGCGCGTTAAATTACACCTGTGCCGAGGATTTCATGCGCAGAGGCATTCATAATAAATGCGACGCCTTCAAAGTAAAAGAGAATTCACAACGAGAGCGGCAAAGCAAGGCCACGATACAACAGGAAGTCCATGACGATAACTGAAATGATTCACCAAATAGTTTGAATAACACATGCATTTTTTACGTGTCTGACATTTCAGACTGTTATGTCAAACAGTGGACATGTCTGACCTGGACATAACTTACATCCAACTGTCATAATCCTATTTTCCAATATTCAGAGCGATGACAGTAGTTTCAAAGCATCCAATCTCTGAAAATTCACTTTTGTGCAAATTATTATTTTTCCCCTCAACATCTGTCCTCACAGCATCAGTCTGTCTCTCTGGATGTTAACAGCTCATGACTGCGTGCATTCATAAATATTTACAGTCAACAAATGAAGAGACTCTTAAATATGTAAAGCAAAATCAACATGGAATAATTGTGTTAAAGTTGCAACCTGCTTAAATATATGCAAAGCAGTTACATCCAGAAACAACTATAACAAGACATTACACTGAAAATGACACATGTACACAACATTTGATAAAATGCCTGAGTTGTTGTTGAAGGTGATCTGACACCACCTTCAGGTTTATTGCTAACCAGGTTAAATGAAGCTGCTGAGTGTCTGAGGCCGACGATGTCCCACCTCCAGCTGGGGCTGAATCTGACATCTGTCTCTCTGCGTTCATGCTGCTTTTTATACCAGCGAAGCTCATTAAATTGCAAACAAACACTCTGGAACATGAAATACGACTCATCCTAAAAAAAAACACGGCTCAAGCACCACAAACTACTGCAGACACTTCGTAACTCGATGCCCTCTGATAAACACATTCATGTTCATAAACGCTGTCCGTTCAGTATGCACCAGCGCTCAGAAACATTATCCTTATCAGCATGTATATGACCGCATAAAAAAAAAACCCAAACACAGGCAGGCGGTGTCATGTAGCAGTAAATAAAGAGTCCAAGTCTGTCAGCAGTATTTTCCGAGCTCTCAGCCTGGCAGGGCTTCACCAATTAACATGCAAACAGGCATCGCCCGCTGTCTGAGAGCACCAGAGGCTGAACTCTGCAGCCGCCCCACTGCTGATTGCTTGAACCATATTTACAGTTGCCATCGCTGACGGAAAAAAAACTTGAAGGTAATCTAACCTAATCTCCATGTAATTATCATGATGTCGGCACTAAATCAGTTCCCCGCAACAATAAAGAGCGAACCATCAAACAGGGCCGTGAACATGAGAAAACAAGCATCAGCTAAAATGAGGTGAAGGTTTGTGTCTGTTGGCCCCATTAAAGGGGAACTGAACCTTATTTTGAGCCTCGTGTTCTCATTATTATCTGAGCTCTGTTCGAAATTTCAAACGTGTTCAATCATCACCATGGCATAAAGCGGTAAAATAAGACCCAGGTTGCAAATAAAGTCCAGTCGGTCAAAAGTTGTCAGCACACAGAGACACCCCGGCTGCGTTAATGCAGCACACCGCCGGCAATAATACACGTTCATTGCAATTTAAGTTTGTAAAATGACTTTTATGTTGCGTCTTTAAAAAAGTTACGGTTCATCATATTTCCCCAGGCAACGTGTTCCAAAGTTTAGGGCCCCAAAACTGCACCAAAAAAAAAAAAAGCTTGATCAGCTCGTCTTTGATCTCGACTTTGAAACATACAAAAGAGCTTCGTTTGAAGAGGCCAAACTTTACTTCTGAAATCATGGAGAACAAACTCTGGGTCCTCGTGTCTTCCTCAGTCCTTAATTTGTTTGAAATATCATCAGTTCTTAATGTTATAATTCTGAAAACACAGAGGAAAGAAGACGGATCCAAGTTTGAATCTTTATTTGTAGGAAAGACTAAAGACGATTCGAGATCATTTCCAAAGATTCTTTTAAGTCCAATACTTTAAACACTTTGGATACATTTAAATAGTTTTCAGATATATCACAGTTTCTAGATGTAATTACGACTTAAATGTTGACTTTAACACTTTCAACAAGTTGGACACTGGTTATGTAAGTAGCTCGATAAGAAACGGTGACGTGTCACAGATGATGTCAGAGATGAGTCAGTGTTCGTTACACAGCAACCTTGACCAAAAGTGTGTTTCACTGCTCATGAATTCAACCTTCCAAAAATTAGACAGAGTCAGTACAAAGTCACATTTTACATAATTATTGCTTTGAATTCAAGATGAAGGAAAAGGAAAATATTTCAAGCGTTACGTAAGTTGGAGAAAAAGTGCACCAAAAAAAAAAAACAGACCCATTTAATCCTCCTCGCGAAGAGGTTCGGTCAAATTTAGTTAAAGAACATTAGACGAGGTACAAACAGTGTCAACGTGTAGAAAATTAAATTCTGGGCCCAGTCACAACAAATTGTGCAGATTAATTTGATTTGCTATCACACATAAGTGATTAACTGCAGCGATGTCAGGGAGATAAAATTCAGTTCAGGCACAATCAGATGAGGAGGATTTGTCTTGTTCCGATAACCTCGATCTGTAATGATGTTTTCTTCTTTTAATTAAAGAATTAGAGCGCTGCATCTGTCACGGGCTTGTTAACGCAGGCCTGCAGATCCGCGTACAGTACATCACACTGTCATCGCTTGGAAAAGGTTTCTCTCACTGAATCTGTGAAGGCTCGAGAAAACACGATATTTTAGCTGGATAATGAATGAGATGTGAATGTATGCACGGTTAATGATGTTTTGATGCGTTCTGTTGTGCAAAAAAGAAATGTTCATGTTTTAATAAGCAGGACACAGTGGAGGAGATGAGGATTGATTTCATGAGAGCAATAGAAAACACAGACACAACTGCTCTTATTTACAGCAGGACAGTCGGTGAACGGTTCACTCTGCATATATTATGAACTTTTTAACGAGTCGGCTCGTAAACGGACGTGTGATAAACAAGATGGAGGTGGTCAGCTTCCCCCGCTCAGCTGCAGGAAGTCAGATCAAGGCATTTTTATTCATACGCCGCTTGTGTAAAACAAACATTGACGAGTGCTTCGTCCAGGATGCTGTAAATCATGGAGGTGGGCGGTGCAGTAATCAACAGGGTCAGGTAATCTGTGCAGAGTTTCATCACCTCCCGCTGCTGGAGATCCTGATACTGACATTACGATAACAATGATTTTCTTCCCTTTTCTTGGCAGCTGGTTCGTAGAAGACGTCTGCAAATGTTTATGCTGATTGTTCCCATCTTTGATTCTTTTATGTAACTGAACTGAACAGTTTAATGCTGTAATGAATTCAAAGCCTCTCCAGTAAAACGTGATTTTAACTGTTCCCATAAAGTCAGATGACGGAGACGTATTTGCTCTCCGGTTCCCTCCCCCCAAAGGCAGACATTATGTTATATTGTAATAAGTGCTGAGATGCTTTAACCTGATGAATCACTCCAAGGCCAACAGCGAATGACGAAGGAAAACTCACTTGGCTTACAAATCAATTACCAATAAAGACCTTGTGACGAATTGGAAAAATTAGATGAACATTTTTTTTAAGCAGGAGTCATACTGGGGGCGATTTGGTAGAAAGAGGAAAAACTGAATGAAGTAAAAAGTGACTGTCCATCAATGTGAACTATCATTTTGCGAAGATTCATTTAAGACGTTTGTTAAGCTGAAAGGCTGTAATTACTTTTTTTGCATTCACTTTTTCTCAACCTGCCAACCGCTCCTTTAAAAAGTAATTTTCAAGAACATGGTGTGTCGGCCTCGAGGTTCATGCATGAATCCTTTTAGATGTAATGAAAACATTTTAGACTGAACATTTTCCTCTGAAACGTGTTGATTCTACGAACAAGATTTGACTTGATTCGGATAAAAGCGTCAACTATGACCTTGATTTTCATCATAAACATCGACATACTTGTGTTTTTGATTAATCAATTGATCATTTAGACAGAAAATGTTCAATAACAGTGCAAAAAAAAGTCTAAATCAGAATTCACCAGAGCCTGAAGTAACATGTAATATTTTCAATTGACAAAAACATAAAACACCAGACAGAAACAAATTGCCATGTTCGAGAGTCTGGAACCAAATAAATGATTGATTCATCAGATTTTTTTCTGCCAATTGACTGATTAATGACTCAACTTCAGCACTGCTGCCTGTATTTGACCACTTTTACACAGGAAAAATACAAAGAAAGTGGGGGAAAAAAACCACAGTGCACAAAGTACTTTTGCAGACAGGAAGCTGCAAATGGTTTGGAGAGAAAGTAACTGCAGTGTTCGCTCTCAGTGGACAGAAACATGAGGTCAGTAAACAGAAAGTTTATCATCCAGGAAACTCTGATGTTTCAGCTTTTACTTGGTGAAAGAGTCAAGAGAAGCCAAATAAATACCTGCTGCATTCGAGTGTGGGAATGAGTCTCTGCAAACCAGCTGCAAACTCACTTTAATGTGTCATAATGACGGACCTGACATGAACTTTTAATTTGGCTAAAAATGGCAAATCTAAAGTTGTATAATTAATGAGGATGGAGTGCTGTTGTAAAATTATTTAAGCTGTTTTTCCAGTATTTGAGTAATTTTAGAAGGCAATTCCAAATCTGCTTGGTCCATTGAAGATGTAAGAAATATAAATCAACTGAGGACACAAAAACAACTGAGAGTGACTGCGACAAAGAAGTAGATCTGCAGGCGTGTTGAGGGATCAAGTTCACCTGCAGTGTTAACAAAGTTCACTCATCTCCATGACCTGAAAACAAACCATCGTTATCTCAGTCGCGTCCTGTATTTTTAGCTGAAAATGTGACGAGCAAACACCTCAGGATTATTCATGTCAGCTGCTCATACATGCTGACTTTGCATTCAGTATCCAGAAACAGTGCTCAGTGGAATGACTGATCTCGTCTTCTCTCGATGATAGTCTCAAGACCAGAGAATAATTCATCTCAGTCTATTTAATACATTTATATCAACAATGGACCAAATGACTGTAATGTGAGAGGGTCTCTTATGGTGACAAACTCAGAGGGAATGATCACCCTGTCCTGCTGTTCTCCTCAGCTCTACACTGTTTTAGCATCTTTCAGCTCATTGTTTTGGTTTAGCCGCCTTTAGCTTTAGCTTTAGATTAATGCTGATGTTCCTCCGTCTGCAGAACGAGGAAATAGGAAACGGTTTGCTATCGTGTTCGCTTCAACCTAACAAGCGATTACATTTGATTTTCATGTTCAAAGCTTGTTTCTGCTGCCCGAATGTGACCCAAAAAAAAAATAAACAAAAAATGCAGGTTTAACAGAAAAACTGGTGCCTGAAAGTTTTTTAATGTTCTGAACAAGAGTTTATAAATTCTGATTATAATTGGACAGAAAAACTTCTGTTATTAGGACTCATGCTAGTTCTGTTTGTCCTGTTTGCAGAATAAACAGCTGCATGTGTCTTGCTGTGAATCACAACCATCTCCAGACAGATCATCACTGCTCTCCGGTATCACGTTGAGATATCTGGAGCCTGGAATCTCGGTGGCTGCATGATAAACCGTCTAACACGGCGTTGATTTAATTTGCATCACGACAATCAGATCGTGGTTTCTGCTGATGTCGTTTCATGGGCCCCGCAGCACAGTGCGTATGCCGCATATGACTCATTGCTCTAATTGGTTTGAGTGTTTGAGCGGCGCAGGGCAGCGGCGCTCGTCTCTGGGGAGGCCAGATGTTTCTCACACTGAGTCGCTCACCGGACCTGTGGCGTGAGGAGCCGACAAGCAGGCAGGAAATAAAAAGAGTTTTCAAACATGATTTGGTCTAATTCAATCACACAAATGTTTCTTGTTTTCATCAGCGCAGACAGAAGGTTGGATAATTGGTACCAAACTTAATCGTCAGTGCTCACATTAATGTAACACCCATGTTTATTTTCAGCCCTTCTAACGGTGCTTTCATAATGGCACTCCACAGAAAGGCCCTCGGCTGTAGTGCTTAATTAAAACCAGTAAAATCAGTTTTTATGTTTTCAATTTAATGTGTTTCGACATCATTGGACGGAAATAAGATGAGTGCAGCAAACTCAGAAAAAAAGCTGAAAGGTAAGTCGACGTTAACAAAGAACTGGACATAGAAAAAAAAAACATTTTCAATATTACTGATGGCATTTCATCCTGACTTTCGATAGAGGAGTTCTCGTTTTTATTGCTGAGGTTTCACCTTTGCTATGCAGGATTCAAACTGTACAAGAGATTCACAGAAATACTCAAATGTTACTATGGTTTTATCTCATTAATGGAAATGGGCCATTTACTGCAACAATCATATCAGAGCTGCAGAAGCTAGCATTTTCAACTGCTGATCAACTGGCAAACCAGGGTGGCTTTTATTGTGAAGCAGTCACAGGAAGTGCACTCCATGGTCAGCATATTCAGGTATGGTTAGCAGTCTACAAAACAAGCCCTTTTTGTCAGTGGATGGTTTTATACTTGAAGAAGAAACAACCACAGGAAGATGGAGAGAGCTGCGAGGGAGAAGCTCTTTCTGCTCGCCTCCAACGTTTCATCAAGGTCAACGACACCTTTCACCACGCCATCCTGCCGTGCACGCAGCAAGACATAACAGATCTGTGTTGCTTATGGCCAACAATTATTTACTGTTTTCATGATTAACCTCCAGCTGACGGTTTGTTTGCATGAGCTGTAAAACAGTTCCTCTGCTGTACAGGTGATCATGGTGTGTTTGCTGCCCCTAGTGGTCAACGCATGTGCCACTTTGAACTGACGCCAAAGTTACTTTTAACTTTAATCTTAAAGTAAAACAAGCTGCTCATTTCTTTCAGAGCTCATCTTCCTTCCGAAGGAAAACTAATAACTGAAAACAAATATAAATAGAATTCATATTTTCCGCCAGCTGCATAATACAACACTGTGTGGATGTGTGCAAATAAATAAGAAATTATTAAATTTATTATACAGATTATTACAATCTGATTTTACCATCGAATCCAGCCTTCACACATTGTTAAAATTCTGTCTGACACACCTGGAAACAGTGTGGCCTTTCAGCAGGCTCTTCGCTCTGTAGCTGCATACAAAGTCACACCGCACAAGGCCGACAGCAAAACATGGCCGAACAATATTTTATTACATGAAGATTTACAGGTGAATGATCGGAAAACCCTGATTTTACGGCTTCAAGTGTGATCTGCGACTAGTTGCCATTTGCACAGATGCCTCCTTGTATTTGCACATGAAAGACGAGAGACATCTGAGTCACGGCCAACTGAATCATTTTCGATGGGACGGACCTTCCACCCTGCATCAGGAGCAGCCTGAGATGTGTCGCAGAGGGAAATTTATGTAAATGTGTTTGACACCTGTTTCCCACAGGACGCTCGTCTGTGGCGCTTAATTAACATCAGGTAATTCAAATGCGTTCTGTTTGGTTTTGCTTGAAGGGGCGGAGCTGTCCCGGTGTGTCGCCCCCTCCCGTCTTCACCACTGTATCACTCCTCCGGTGGCGGCACAGATGACAAGCAGCTAAAGTGAAAGATTACACTACTGGCTCGCTGTAAGTGAGAACCATTAATGCGATTTTGGGATAATGCCCATTGATTAATACGGCCCTGGGGGCTTTGACATTGAATGAGTGTGCTTGTCATCTCAGCTAAAAGCGAGGGAGCCTCAGATATCTGCCATCAGTACACAACCGCCAAAAAAAAAAAAAAAAAAAAAAAAAATTCACTGCCAACATTTTAATTTATTTTTTCCCCCAAAGGTGAGGCGATATGAGATCTAAGCCGAGTCTGAAAAGAAGATAGGCAATATTGCTCGCTGTGGGCCTGATTAAAGCCACTATATTGAGAGTCAGACTATCAGTTCATAGAAAATGCTTCTTTTTTTTAGTGTCAGTCATTACACGTCGGCCGCAGGGAGGACGGATATCAAGTTATCTTCGGTTTCATTCTTCAAGGTTTAAGAGCATTGGCAATCTTTCTTCATCAGCTCTGCAGGTTGAGGCTGCAGCCGCCGCCGTCGTGACGCCTTATCACTGCTCGCTCTCTGCGGTTGGCTGCCAGGTCACTTGAGGGAAGAACTGCCCAGGAATATGTGGCCGGCCAATTAAAGTCAAGCCGTGTTGAAACAATATCTCTTTCTTTTTGTTTACTTGCAAGTTGCAGCAGAGTAAGTTTGCATGTTGGCAGCTGAGTGTGTGAGCTGGAGGACTTTAATTCCCCGAAGACGTGTAAAATGTGCAGTAAACTGCATGAGGCTTAATAACAAAAGGAAAAAGAGAAACAACAGATCTGTTGTTGCTGAGACATCTATCTAATGTGTAGGAGGTTCATGAGGAGTTTTTCACACCTAAAAATTCTGAATCCTGGCTCTTTCTGTGAAGTCGACTCCTGCCAGCGAACGAACCAGCGTCAGAACTGTAAAAACATGTTTTCTTAATAAGCTCACTGTACAAGGACTATGATTTTAATGATGTGCATTTAGAGGTTTTGCACACACTAGATACGAAACCTTTAATAAAGCAAACATGTTTTTGAATAGTGAGCACATGCCTTCTTCACAAGGACTTGTTTTAGAGGTGAAGGTAGATTGTGAGAGCTGCAGTTCGACTGATCATCACAAGAACAGAAGTATAAATGAGGAATATACATTATTCTGTATCAAACCAGAATCACAGCAGTTTGTGAAATAGCCACAATCTGTCTATCAATCTATAGGACTTGTGTACATGGTCAGAAATTGTCCATTTTTTTCACGACAGTCAGCACAACCTTCAACAGGAAATGTGTCCATGTCGAATCCTTAAATTTCACAAACTAACACTTCATCAAAATCAGAATCTTTCCTTCAACTCAACCAAAGTGAATCCGTTGAATAAATCATGTAAATATTTCACAAATTGATAAGACATTTTCCAAACCTAAACCAAAGTGTCACAGTGTTGAACTTCCGCCATCGAAGCAACGATTCACTCAAAGAAACATGATGCAGGCTTGAACGATTACATTACAAGAACACACACACAATCCCTATAGAATAAATTTCATAACTCATCCTTGATTTCCTGTGATACTGTGTTTGTATAATTGTGGGTACTCAACAAAAAGTTTAGTTTCTCCTCCATCGACACAGCTGTAATTTGTCTTTCATCCAGCTCATACATGCTAACAAACAAAAGCATTTACGTTTAATCACCCAGACAAACCACTGTTGTGAAAGCAGTCAGTCAAGACTAGACAAAGATGGAGCTGGGAAGGAAAGAAGGAAGGAAGGAGGGAAGGAAGGAAAGAAGGAAAGGAGAGAGGGAAGAATCCTCAGCTGTCCCCATAATTC
Organism: Centropyge bicolor; assembly: GCA_037975185.1. Lineage (NCBI taxonomy): Eukaryota > Metazoa > Chordata > Actinopteri > Pomacanthidae > Centropyge > Centropyge bicolor. The sequence goes on along the minus strand of JBBMOC010000060.1, from coordinate 441,740 downwards.
CTTTGCAGGCAGTCTGAACTGATGCCTTCTGGGTGATTCAGAAAAGAGAGCCAGAGACTCATTTTCCCCCCAGTTGGGATCTTAATTTGCACAGGAAATTACAGCCTCTGATGTTGATGTACAACAATGTATCTTGCACCGCGACTGTAACATTTGGATGACTCATCTGTTCGGCACCATTTTTACAGAATGTGTGCTAACTTGTTGTGTTGTGAAAAGCTCCATCTGCAAAACCAAATTTTCCTTGCAGGGAAATAAAGATGTGACTTAATACATCTGACTAGGTTCATGTTGTGCTACCAGAGCTTTATTATATAATCAGATCATCATTGTTATATTGCAAGTTTGTCCAACGCCAAACAGCTGATCTAAAATTACAGTTTCCCTTTTCCATGTTTCATTTTTCTTCTGTATATTCTAATCAAAAAATGTTGAGGATGTTCACCCGACACTGACATTCACAGATCCTCAATAGCAGTGATGTCAGTGCTGGGACGTTCACATATACTCAACTGGAAAGCGGCATCTGAACTTAAATGTCAACAGTATTTTCCAGCTAAGAAAATCCTTCATTCTGTTGTAAATGTCATTTAGGTTCATTCATCCACAGATCAGGTGAAGAGCATTCCAGGTGAAATCTATCATTTTCAAGAGCAAAGCATAGATTTTTCTCTTCTGGAAGACACAAATCCACTTTTCACTTAAAACAATATTTTAATCCACGATGCTTTTTCAGACACTTTAAGGGGTTTGACAGTCCAATAGAAGATATAAATTCCAACTAGAAATGTTCCAACTGTCATGATAGTCACAGTCATACTTATGTAATACTGTAGTGCAAAATACAGTATATTAATAATATGTGTTTTTGTGGATTTCTGCTTCAGGCACATCAGTTGCTTTGATGTAGCGTCCAACATTTTGATGATGCCATGATGCATTAAAAAAGGGCCTTGATGTGCACAACTTCAATCTTTTTCTGTGCACAGCTTTAGATCTGCTAAACTGCTTGATGTGTGTGAGCTTGTGATCATGTGATCAGAATTACTTATGAAGATGTAATCACACGTCTCAAAAGACATCCACGCAAAAATGTAATGAATCCATACGGTTAACTCAAGTTCTCTCCTATAAAATATCAAACCACTGTACTTTATTCTGACTTCTGTCATGACCGCCCGAGCTGTCAGAACCTTAACAGGAAAATATGGGTGTGTAACAAATGCAGGATCACTACCAATCCACAGTTCATTTAAAAATGCCAACTCCACAAAATGCCAACAGCGGACCTGAACTGAATCTTGTTTTCCTATTGACTCCTGATTGAAATGTGTGCTGCATATAAATGTCACTTCTCTTCCTCACTTGGAATAAGCTGCTGAAGAGTCTGTACAATTCTGCCACATGGAAAGTCTTAAAATAGTATTTCCATTGTTTCACAGTGCACAAAGATCAATAAGGCAGCATTCGCACAATCTAATTAGACTAATGACCTGACAGTCGCCCATCAAGGCGAGTGAAGAGGAGCAGTTTTCCATATTTCAAAGCAGCCTCTGTGATAATGGCATTCATAATGAGTCAACACCAAGAATTTGAACCAGAAAATAAAGATGATAGAAATAAAGAAACAGGCGAAATAATGACTTATTATCGATGACATTTTGTTGTGATTTTCACTTTCCTGTCGCTTTGAGATCATAAAATGAAAACTTTAATCTGATGACAGATCTCACAACAAACTGACACATCTGATCTGATGTGATTGGTCGGTGTGATTGAGGACAAAATGTTTTTTTCAGGAGCTATAAGAAATGATCAGCTTCCACCTCCACACATGTGCTTTATCAAACACAGCGACGAGCGCTCGCAGACCCAGATCCTGAAGCAGCTGTGACTCCTTCCTCTTCCAAAATCCGCCGGTTTGTTTGCTTTTCAAAGGAAGCCCTGCCAATGGGGAGAGCAGTCATTTCAAGGCCCCGAATGTGATGATGACAAGGACACAGAGGGCTGTTTGAGAGTCCCAACAGTGAGGCCCACTGGATAACTCCATCCCTTCATCTCTGTTATTCTCTCCCCGACTCGCCTCTGATGGAGCTCGATGCGCGACCTACAGCATTTAGGGCAAAGCAATAATTCCCCGTGCAGTGTCTGGAGCCTGAAGCGACAGGACAGGCCTTCCCTTCAAAAAAAAAAAACCAGCACACGGGCCAACAGACACGCCAAAGCCGGGCCGGGTGGGGGGGGCGAGAGTCTGGGTTATAGAGGGTGAGGATTGGGGCTACAGAGGTGAGAAAGTGAATCCAGGCGCGAGTTTGTGTTGCGAAAAGCTTTTAAAAATCTGACATGAGGTACTGGCCGTATTGATTGCCCTGGAGGCAACTTAAATTGTAGAGCGTAAATAAACAGAATGAACATGCTGAACAGTCTGGACTGCTGAGCTGCTGTCAGACTGGAAAACAATGAGGATCAAACAGACTGTTGAGCACCTGAAATATTGTGTCGGCGCGGTGTCGAAATTTAAGTTCAGATGTCGGCAGTGTTGCGAAGATGCTCCTTGTGACTGTGTCTTCAGATCAGTTTAACGTCTCTCATTGTATCATTTCAAAACTGGTTTATCATATTACCAAAGCTGGTTTAACTCTTTATCGGGCAAATGACTATTTTTGGTAATTTCCACACCATTTGCAAAAGTGAAAAATTGTGAAAAATTGTGAAAAATTTTGCAACAAAAATAAAGTTTTGTTATGTCCTCCAGTAACACTCTCAGGTTGAATTTTTGAATTTCAAAGTATTTCAATGAGTGCCCTATAAAGGGTTAAAGATGAACTTACACATCACTGGGACTGCAACCAAAATTACTTGCATAATTAATCATTCTGCTGATTTACTTCTTGATTAATTAATCGTTTGGTCTATTGAATGTCTGAAAATAGTGGAAAATGTTTTGTCCAAGGTGACATCTTCTAATTGCTTTTTATGGGTAAACATCAAGAGCTCAGAGATTCAGGTTACAAAAAAAAAAGAATAAGAAAAAGCAGCAACATCGCATTATTAAAAAGCTTGAACCAATGAATGTTTTGTGTAATTAATTTTTCAAAAATAACCATTGATTGATTTTCTGACAAATGATCAAATCAAATAATCAAATAATTGTTTCAGTCCTATAGATCACATTGTGTATAGTCATCAGTGACCCCTCCATCTTACATAGACACAGTTAATCTTTGAGGTAAATATCAGTATTTACCATTGCACTGAATTTTCTCTCTGTTTTCTTACACTCAGGATTACTTTCTTTGCTTTGACAGCTCCTTTACCTTTTCCACTCGGCAAAGCCGCCCTCTACACGTTGTTTCTACACCTTGTTTCACCTGTTAAACTCTTTTATTCTTTGTGTAGCACATCGCCGCTTGCTCGTGTGAATGCTGATAAAGTACGTGATACAAACAAAACATGGCTGACGTTCATCAAAACACTGAGTTCTGACCTTGGAGTCTTTGTCATTTAAAATCTATAAGCTCTTTTTCACTATAAGTAATTAGGCCTGCAACTTATTTTTAACACCTATTGAGGCATGATTGCATAAGTCACACTGCTTGAATTATAGTGTACTTTCATCAAAAGAAAAGGAAATACAATTTCTTCCAGTTAGACTAAACTAACACAGAGTATGTTCATTGCTTCTGGCTAAATCATTGTAGTTAGGGAGATAGTTGAAATGAGCTTTGCCTGCATGAGAGAATAAATTAGGATGTGTGATTCTGTGAACACTGATTGAATCCGGTGCGTCATCCAAACATTTTAAAAGTAATGGGGGGAAAAAAGACAATAAAAATCAGAGAGGAAGATAAAAACTGCGAAATCAAATCCAGGTCAAATTTCCACCCATTTAAATATCAGGATGTGAGCGACAGTACGACCTCGTAGATGTGACGGATACAGTGTGATGATCCCCTACAGCTACAACATATGTGACAGCTTCTGTTCTATTCCTGCCGTCATTAGGTGATTTGGGCTTATAGTTTTTAGAAATCGAGGATTCTTCAAGGCAAACTTTTTCTAAGACTCATCACAAGGAGCCACATTTATTGTGAAAATAATGATTTCCTTCCTTTCCTCTTCTGTCATCATTTAAAGTTTTGCAGGAGGTGAATACGTTTGTTTCTGGTTCCCTGAATTAATTCTTGTCGCCACCTTCTTGGATTTTCCTGAGGATTATGATCAATTTGTGAGCGCTCAGCCAGGAATATGAAGGCACAGTGGCATTAATTCACATCAGTGAGCAGAGGTGGGAAGCTTACTATGTTGAGTGATAGGACAAATTAGGAAAAGGATTTCAGATGTTTGAAACTTTATCTCCAAAAGGAGTTACCAGTCGTATCACAGCTCCAGGTATCACAGTGCTGCAACAAACGCTGGATTGTGATGTACTTTCTGTCACACAAAACACACACACACACACCACCTTATATCAGCTGCCACCCCACACTGACGCCTCATTCAGCAAAGTAAATGAGGCAGAGAAAAGCTACAGATAAACACACAGTGACTCCACAAGAAGAAGTCAATGAGGTTGTCATGTTATATTTGGAATTAAATCGAAAATGCTGTAATGTACTGTTACACCTCCGTCATGGATAAATGGACAGTTTGGAGCAGTTTGTTATCTTCTGTTAAGGCGTCTGACACAGATGTAAACTGCACACCTCCTATTTCACAGAGTGCATTACACATGACTTTGGCTGGTACAGTGAGTCCTTTTTGAAAAATGCTAATGAGATTACGATGTTCCAGACAAGCCAGTCTGCATCATGTTGACTGATGGGAAGGTTTGCAATATATATTTTTGCTTCTACTGGTTTTTGTTTTCTACTCCAATTACACAAAACAGATAGGCCGGCCATCTGTCATGACAATCAGGAGGGAGATCTGCATGTTCAAGAGGGAGTTTAAAAGGTCCAGAGTCCATTTTCTAAATGACTGAGTGACTTTAAACTACCTGTCGAGTTCATGTCAACCTGCTCTGCTCTAAACACATCGGTGCAGTTATCACAGGAAAAGTCTTTGTTGCACAGGAAGTCAGGGGTCGAACCGTTCTGGCAGCAGCAGTTTGTAATAAAAACAGAACTGTGTTGTCTCAGTGTAACAATATATAGAGGCTCAATATTTTGAGATCCAAAAACCTGATGATATGAGGATGGAGCACTTTACTTAGAACGGATCAATATCAAGGAAATCTTATCAACCGGCTCCAAAACAGGAGAGAATGCACAGCTCGGAGGAAGAACTTTTTTAAAAAGTTAAACTATCTCCAAGATAAAGCTTCATCCCACTGAACAAGTTGGTTTCAGATAAGTCATGTTCAGTGTGAGGGAACCTGGGTGGAGTGGACGTCCAGTCTGGGTCATTCGGCTACAAACAGTCAATCGACTAATTCTCCGGCTGAAAAAGACATTTACTGTAAAATGAAGACAAACCGATAAGGAAAATTACAATTTTTTCCTCCTGAACATGACCTTTCTGTTTTTCCTCTCTGTCCATTCCTGAGGTCACACAACTCTGGCAAACCAAAACTTTTTGCTCAAGTCGAAACAGTGGAAGAATTTCACAAGTTTGTTTTGTCATCACGAGCATCATACCTACACCCACACCATACCTTATATCAACCCAAACCATGAAACCTGAATCATCATTATATTCCTGCCTGGATAGTCATGTAATGAGCCGCTACAAGTGAACACTGATTGCTCATCATTTTTTTACATGTTTTACATCAGGGAGAAACTCACTCAAACAAAAACTGGCCTTCGTCGACCACAAGGCTTTAACTCTCGATTCAATTCAATTTAAAATCTATATAGCGAAAAATCATAACAGAAGTTTTCTCCATGTTAAACATTTCTTTTTCTGTTTCATGCCGCTGATGAATGACTACATTAAATCTCTATGTGAGAGAAAACGACATGAAAAGACATAAAAAAGAAGAGACGAGGGAGGAGTGACGAAGGACAAAGAGAAAGACAGATTGAAGAGGCAGAACAGAGAGAAACCGACTACATGCAAAATAGATCCTTCCCTTTGTAAGAAACCCTATTGAATGCGCTGCATATTGAGCTCTGCATAATGTATTCAGCGACATCTCTCGAAATCTATTGGCGACGAGCAGGAACTGCAACAACATCAATATGTATTTCTCTCATATCCAGCTCCTCCACCTCAGCTGTCAACTTGACCTGCGGCGACCTGCTATTGACGCAAAACAGGCAGATTATAGTTGACAATGTAGAGGAAATGCCAGCAATTAGGACGAAAATATTAAAAGTGAAATATGTTCTCACAGACTTTATGATGCTTTTTTTAAGCTTTGTGCTGAAAGAAAATGTGAGTAAGTGGGCGGTTGAGTGGGGTTTGTTGGCAGCAGTGTGGACGGCTGTGGGTGTTTCTATGAGGCGTTTAAGTGAGTTTGAAAGCTCAGATTTTAACAACTGGCCAAAGTAATTACTGAATAATTGATCAATGACTTCATCATAAACATGTTATGATAATGTCACATTTTCTATGTACTTGTAATGTACATGTACGTGTAAATTAACTACATTTATAACACATATTAGCTTTGCATTAAAGCCTCAATCAGGATGTGCTTTTCCTTTACATACCACAAGAGACAGAGCAGATATTAAATATTTAAATAAAGTTTAGGGTTGTTGATCATACTCATATAAGTTAAGAAAGTAAACAAGGATGCTTGGTTTTCTAAACGTTCCCCTGTGGGTTCATCGGCGTTGGGTAAAAAAATATTGCCTTTTTTAAATTTGTCAAACTGTCTCAGTGGAAGCAAAACACATTCTCAGCAAAAACCAAAAGAGCGAATGATGGTTTTCAGATCTGCTAATGTCTACTGCAACATTTTACTCCATACTGTATATGTGTCTTTTATGATTAGACATTTAAGATTGGAGGGATATGAAGAGTTTCAAGGACATTTGAGATCAACTATGATGAAGAGCTCCACAAATGAACCAGACTCAAGCAACAGAAATGTGACAAACATGGACCAAAGCTGAGGTTGGTGTGTGACGAAAATTGAAGGACATGTCTTATTTTGAAGTTTGCATCGAAGCCAACGTGAACTTCACTTCATCAGCCAACTTCATGCTTGTTTAACACTCAGTATTTGATCATCATGCTGGTTCTCATGCTGTAGTTGTGGTGTCCAAAGAAACATTAAATATGAAAGCAATTACCAATCTCGAAATGATCTTTATACCCCCAACATTTCCTCTGGTGCTACGATCTGGTCAAATTTTTACCACATATCAATAGGACTGACCTGAGAACATCTCTGCTCCCCAGAGGATGCACCCTTGCCATTGTGGACATCTGATGATCTTCCCTAACAGCCACTATGTTTCCTGAGCACATTCATGCATTAAATGAGGCCAATCCTTTTCATTTTAATAACCCCATGTTCCTTCCTGCAGAGTCACCCTCGTGGAGAACTTTATGTTTTAAGCCCCACTGCTGGTAAAGTAATTGCCACAGTGTGAGACGCTGGCTACAGTAATATGTCAGCATTATTTAACACATCAGTAAATGTAAATGTGGCCCCTATCTTACTGCATATTCAGGTGTCCAACTTGTACAAAGTCAAGCCGTTTTAAAACTTTTCAAAATACAGTAGAATGATAAGTTATCAGGGCCTAGGTGCATTAATTTCCCTTGCCCTTTCTAACCTTGGACTTCCATCTGAACTCCCAAGTTTCTGGCACTTCACATAAAGTTTTACACACATAATTGCAAACATCCTCGTAATTACACCGAGGCCTTGACCTCAATCCCAATTAGATTTCTAAAGATAGGGTGTAATTGACTGTAAGCAATGTCTTCATTGATTATTAACACATTACTTTCTGGCACCATCAAGAAATTCACTGTATATTTTAGTGTGATGATGGTTTTAAAGGTTTTTTAAAGCTTTAGAGTTTGAAATTGATTATTGATTTCATTAGACAATGTGCTCATGAAAAATTGCTCAGCACTTCACTGTCAAGCTTCGACTCATCAAATCCTGTTAATATGGATTTCCATTCAGAGTCCATGCCAACATTTGGATTGACTTTTCTCTCTTCACTCTTAACACAGTGCTTGCTATAACCTTAACACAGGTGTAGCTTTACATTTAAATCAAGTGCAGCTTTAAACATCAGTTTTGTTGACAAGTTATTGTTCGAGTCTTCACGAATGAGGTTTCGATTTGAGAACTTGTCAGACACACAAGCACCAGCGTTCTCATGTTCACAAAACTGCTATATCACAACAATCTCATAAAGTGATGACCACATGAAATCCCAGTGGGGGGTTCTGTGTTTGACCTTTTGGTATTTCTCCTTTTTCACTATGAGACTAGAGCGTCTTATTAATAACGCCGTTTTCTTCACCGAGCGGCTGATAGCACCTGGATCTGAGGGTTGTTTCATCATGTTTTAAAGCCGCCTGTTGACAGCACTGCGAGATATGAAACTGTGATAGATGGCGCTTGTCAGGTTATACGTTTCAAACTCCAAAGTCCACTCTCCAGAAAAGAGCAGAATCTTCTACTTTTATCTGTTCAATCCTTGTCTTCAGAAGCCGAATGCTCATTTTTTGAATTGATGGGGGATGGAAGGGGGAACGAGTCCTGGCGTCTTCTGCCTGAGTCGACAGAACAACATGCGGGCGTGTTTGTGTTTTTGATCGTGACGAAGACGGTGAAACCTTTATTGTAAAGATCTGTCGACGAAAATAGATGCAACCATGCATCAGCCGGCCCCCGATCAACCCTTCAAAGAAATCAAATAAATGTTATGCAATAGAAAAGGTCTTTTGCTTCACCACACACGGCAGAATACACATTTCCTATCTATTATTCACATTTTAGATTCCTTTAAAATACCAATGCACTCCAGCTATATTATTCATACTCTCTGTATTTCACCTCTCGATGCTTTTGTGTCCCATCACATCTGTTGCCACGGACAGCGCAGAAGAATTGGATGAGACGGGTCTTTTGATGATGAGAGAAGGGTGAAAGAAATTTGAGTTAGAGGAACCGTTAATGGGGTCCAGTGGCCATGTGTCGATGCCCTGAGTGGCTTTGATCCCTCCTCTCCAAATCCAGCAGACTCCAGTCGGGCTGCTGACAAGTGTAATTTCCTGGTTGGGATGGAGGAGGAGGTGATAGTGCTGACAGGCCAAGAAACCCACAGAGAGTCGTGCTTTAAAAAGCTACGCTCCATCACCGATCACAAAAGGTGATTATTTGAGCTCCGGCTCAAAGAGCTTTGGGTGTGTTTCAAAGATCCAGCTGGATGGAAACAAAAATGTCAGCAGGGCCGAGACTAAACACCAATGTCATTAACGATTAATCTGACAGTTATGGCTCAATTAATGTTTGTCTATGAAATGTCAGAAAATAGTAAAAACACGGATGAAGTCGTCAAATTGCAACTATCCAACATCAAAGATACTTCACTCCAACAACAGAACTTAAAATGGTAGAAAAGAAACAAAGCATCAATTCTTGTTCATGTTTGAGAAGCATTTTTTACAGAAAGAACCATATTTAAAAAACAGTTATCAGAACAGCTAATTAATTTTCTGTCAGTCAATTAATTGAAGGTACAGGAAACAAAAATCAAGCCTCATTCCAGCTCTAAACATTCCTTTACTGATTCTGTTTACCAGCGAATCCTTGACAATTCAAAACTGATGAAACTTCAAGTGGAAAAAGGTTCAAGATGTTAATTTAGTTCTATTTGACAAATCTATTTTCAGCAAAAAAAGAACTCTCTTAATTGAAAAGTACGTGAATTACAGCAAGGACAGACAATTAGGTTCTGATTCAAGGAAAAAACATAATCTGCTGATCTTATGGTGCAGCTAAAATGTCAAAATAATGTTAGCTCCATCACCAAGTCTTTAAAAACGCAGTATTCCTCTTATGCAAATATTAATAAGATCTTGTGGATTACTTAAAGAATAATGTTTGGATGATGTAAGTGTGATTCACCCTGTGATGCCGCACCATCAAAAGAAACCTCCTGCCCGATGTAGAGTAGGACAGCGAGACGCGCCCCATCTGATTGTGTCCCAGGTGGATCTCACTGTACTGAATACCAAAGAAACTCGACTCAGCGTGTGAGCTTTGATAGATGTGTGTGTTGGTAAGAGGAACTCCAAAGTAGCGCAGTTTACATTTTTTTTCAAATACCCCCTGTGAAGATTCTGACAGAATGTATGCAGCCTCAAAAGCTGCAGCAACATCGAGTCTTTGGCATTTCTGACTTATTAAAGACAAATTTCTTTACAGGTCGGGTGATGAAAAACAGAGATGACGCTTATGAAAACTTCAATGCAAAGAATTGAATTTACATATTGTACTGCATGTCTTTGTCCAATGAGCTTTGATCAGTGTCGATAACGTGTCGAGACTTTTTATGCAGAAATGCACTTTCTGAAAGCTTCAATCACAGATATGGCTGCCAGCAAATAAGACAAGCCCTCACCTGGGAATCAGACGAATCTGTGAGCTCATGTTTTATTTGCCGTCGCAGATGAGTCTGATGACCTCCACATTCAAAGAGATTTGAACTTTCATCCTGGTCCATATCAGGCCAATCACAACCTTTTATCTAACAAGGGGACCGTATGATACCAAACAACCAAAATGGAGACATGGAAGTCGGCATTAGACAGATAGAGCAAGAATATTTTCACTTTACAATTTGGTGAATTAAGGGTTTATTTTGACCAAACCAGAGTTGTTACAATACTGGAACAACTAAATATAATGGTTTTGATGAGCTTTATTTTGTTACTGTCAAGTTTTCAATGAAGTCTGTTTTATGAAAGCTAAAGTTTCTGGTTGTGCCAATGGAGTCTGGTGGCTTTGAGGAGAGTGTGATAACTACTGTTTGTGATGTAAGGAAAAGTTCCGTCTCTGTCAAAATAATGTTGTTGTCTTTCTCAAGTCCTTCAAATGAAATGACAAAGTGTGAGATGAGATATCTGCTGAACTTGAGAAAGTGTGTGGGATCGGAATGACTCACCACAACTTTAAGACGTGGAGGCTGATTAAAGAAAGAGTGGTTCAACTATAAATGCTGAGATCAGTTTAAAGAAGCCTGAACTTTCTCACCTTTCATCACTGTAATGCTGCTTTTTATTGTACAGCATGTCTGAAGAGAAGCTCGGCTTCACCAGTCACCATGACTTTTTCTGCCCTCAGCTGTAATTCCAGGTTTCCTATAATCTATAGATGCTGTAAGTGATACAGTGGAACGTATTGATGTATTTGTTTGTGCATTGTAATGTTGAACCCAAACACAGCCAGCCGCTCAGAATTAAAGGCCCCATTACAGCATTAATTCATTCAAGTCAAGCTTTATTTGCAAAGTAAGCTTCATGCAAGGTCCTTTACAGTCGGAACAAAGGTTCTGCCCTCTTTAGTCCCATTAATGAATTCTCATATTAATCAATCTATAGGTAAATTAACCGTGGAAATAAAGACTGATGAGCATCTAAATGACTTAATTACTTCGAAGGCCTCCTCATTTAATCTCCATGAAAGCTAATAAGAGTTTCATTCATAAGGACATACTTACACTCTATATACAGGAAGAATGCATTGATATATGGATATGTGGAGTAAAATATAGGGCTGACACCTTTTGGTTGGTTGGTAAATTGAGTGTCCGACTGAATTCTCAGTAGTTGAACAATCGCTGGTTCTTTCATAACGAGAAAAACACTTTTTAATCCATTGCATTAAGACATAGATCCTCTTATCTGTGGCACAGAAACCTTCGGTGTTGATAGACTATTACCAGATCATTATTGCGCAGGACGTTGAGCAAAATTACAGAATGGCAACTACAGAGAGAGAAGCTGCATCAGAACCAAAGATGCACATTTTTAAATGAATTTATTGTATCTGCGAGGCTGGTTTTAAAAATTGCAATAATAACATATCAATTATTTTCTGCATTCATCAATCAATTGGTTGAAAAGTAGGCAGATTGTCAGTCGATCAGGATTATCTTTGCTTGACTACAGCCCTAGAAAGATCCATCATTTGCATGTTTTTACGTCATTTATTATTGAGGCTTGAAGAAAAGAGCAGGTATTCCTACAACTCCCTGATCTGATAGAGTTCTACAAAGGTCATTAACTGTCCCTAATACTTTATAAGGCACTCATTGAAATACTTTGGAATTCAAAAATTTAACCTTAGACCGTTATTGGAGGCATAAGAAAACTTTATTTCTGTTGTAAGATTTTTCGTAATTTTTCACTTTTGTTACGAAAAATAGTCACTGACTCTATAAAGGGTTAAACTCATATACTTTCTTCCTGCATGCCGTGGATTAGAGCCGTATTACAAACAAAAGTATTTTCATGTAGTCATTTTTCGACATCCCAGTTGATGTACAAGTGCAAGACGCATGTCCGGCTCTAGCTGGGTCAAACCTCGTCCTGATGCCATGCAAGCCTCTTCAGCACAGAGAGAATCACTTTATATAAAACCAAATGTGTGTGTCCTTGTACAAAGAGATTGTCAGACAAGATATTAGTGGACAAATTGACGGCGCAAAAAGACAGAACATGTAAGCTTTATTTTCCATGTAGAAAAAAAGGGCAACTCTCGCTGATGGATTACGGCTTTAGATTGACAAGGATTATAGTCAGCAGGATATTTAATGGAAGTTTCAAGTACTTCTTACGAGCAGCTGAAGGTCGCGCTGCTTGAATTGCATGAGGCTGCGTGCAGCACTCGCTGATAAACAGTCTGCGGGGGCTCACAAAGGGTGTTGCATAAATGTGCATAAATGAGTGAAGTCAGTTTATCTGAGTTAAAAGTTCATTTATTTATATACTCGTATTTAAAGTCTCAAAGGACTCGCTTGTTGTAATATTCACGGTGAAACTTGAATATTCAAAGTATGCAGATCTACTGAGACAGCTATGGATATATATATAGCTTCTTTAAATCTGTGGTTGAATTAAAAAAATATATCCATATTTCAAACAACATCAGCTTAATACTGTAAGTCATTATGTACAACTACTGAGGGAGCTTAGACCAGAGTGAGCATGAAAATGTTCTATTTTCTTTACTGAACAACAAGACCAGACAAAAAAGAAAATTGATCATTTAATGCTAAAATGACTTGTTGATTTACCAATTAACTGATTCACGGACAATTATTCTATATTTGATTCATTGTTTTAACTACTTTCCAAACAAACATTTGCTTAATCCAGCTACTGAAATGTGAGAATTTGTTGTCTTCTCTTAATGAATTTGGTATCTTTGGGTTTTGGATTGTTATTTATTTATTTATTCATTAAAAAGTTATTTGAGTAGTTACATCTTTGCCATTTAATGCCATTAATCAGTCAGACCACGTGTTCTGGGTTGCGTTATGATCTGATCACATGGTTTGGCCAAGTTCTTAAGGAAAGAAAATCCACCCAACAAGTTGAAAACCTCTTCATGTCGTCTCAAACTCCCGGACAAAAAACTAAACACAACCTTTTCCTCACCAAAACACCTGTGAAGCCATTACCCAATCCACTGCCAGATTTTCAGTTGGTCATTTAATTGTTCAAATCAATAGAGAAAAGGAAAGTATTTGTGACCAAAATGGTTAACTACAATGTTGTTTCCAGCACAACTATTTTACAACATGTTCATTCACCAGTTATTAAATGCATACTACTTACATATTATAATAACTGCACTTGCGCTGAAAAATAGTCATTACATTTGTTCAAACTGGCAACAATATCAGAGTTTGTGCAAAGTGTCTAATAGTAGTAATAGTGTCATTACAGAAAGGTCAGTAACCCACATTATTGTCATTCTTTCCAAAACAGCTGTTTTAGTTTTGGGCTATTTAAGGTACTTGTGTTCAAGCTCAACCTCTCAATATTGGATTAACGCGATAAATGTTGCTCTTTGGATGGAGTCAATCTCATTTTTGCTCATTGTATTACAGTCAAATCTTGTTATCACGTTACCTGAATTCAAAAAGATCAGCTTTTATCCAACAGCGACCTCTGCAATCCAATCAAACTCTGAGGATTAGGTCTGGTACGGACTCATTTCAGGACTCAGGAGTGAATAAATGTCTTCAAACCAACAGTTCAAGTTTAAAAATCCTGTATATTTGACAGGGATGGGAGAAACGTGACACTTAGGTTTGATACTGTGGTAATTTGTCCCCGAGGCTTTTGAAAATATTCCGGGTACCTTTCTGTGGCTCAAAGGAATCAGGATCACTTTCTTCTTCATTTGATAGTCGCACTTCAAGTTTCCTTCTGTCTTTCTGTGAATGTTGACACCTCCGGGATGGAGCTATTTAAACATTCTCACACTCCTGCAGACTTTGCTACAGGGTGAGCGTTGAGGATTCAAGGGCCACACACACGACGTTTCAGAGGAAAGGCTGAATTTGGAAGTTGCTTCCTATAGCAGTCGGTAAAGTGATGCAGGAAGAGGGCCTCCCAGGTCGCCGCCTAAGGCTCACAACACTGGGGATGAGTCACTGCGCTGCACAGATACAGTCCAACTTCAGCAGCTTATCATAAGAAAAGAGAACATTACAGTCCTTTTCTTCTCAATGACCGAGGGCGAAAACTTTCTCCAAGTACGATCACGCTTTCAACAGACCGGAGGGCTCTACCCAACGGAAACGGCAGCCAGGGATTTTTGAGATCTAAATACTAAATTATCTTGACAGGCCTTAAAAAAAGAATTCAAAAAGCTATTATATCGCTGAACAAAAGAGAGTGGAGGTTAAAAACCTTCATTATGTTCAGTTCTTTCTTTCTATTATCAGCTTGCTTGTACATCAATGACTAAATGGTGGAAAACATTTAATTTCAGGCTAAATTTCAGAAGCTGTGACAGAAATACTCTTGGGCCGTCCTTGATTTGGAGGATTCTCGCTGTCAGGTCATTGGAGTGGGATTAAAGTAAACAAGGTCAGAAGCGACGCGACCGTTCGTGTTTGAGGATGAAGAAGCTAAATTTACGGCTGATATCGCAGAAAACAGTTGGAAATGGAAGACAAGCTGGTTCCTTTTTAAAAGGTCAGGACGTTTTTGTTTTTCTGCAGGTTTATGGATTCAGATTCTTTTTTATATTTGATCCTTTTTCTATCATTTTGTCACAGTTCTGCCAGCCAGGCCTCTGTTTACCTTAGATTTTGTTCAGCCTTAGTTTTTGTTCTATCACATTCTGCCTGTCACAGTCCTGCCTCTCACGTTTTTGTTCAGCCCTTGTCATTCCCTGCCATGGCTGTGTGTAGTCTCTGTCTGTGGTCATGTCTGAGTCCTGTTCATGTCTTGTATTTGTCTTGCCATGTTCGGTCTTAGTTCTGTGTCTTAAATCTCTGTCCAAGTTCACTTACGTCTCTGTCCTAGTTCAAGTCCCTGTTATAGTTCTGAAAGTCCTGTTCATCTTGTAGTCCAGTATTGTCGTAGTCCAGTCTTGTCATAGCCCAGTCCAATCTATTCTGGATACAACCCCTTCCGTGAGTTTTCGTTTCAAGAACATTTCCCTATATTAAAGAACCTTACCCAGCATCTGTTTTAGTGTTGCATTTGAGCCTTGATGGAGCTTTAAGGGTCATCTCATTGTTCTGACTCAGGGTAACAACACAGCACTTACTTTAGCTCGACAGGGATGGTGCAGTCTCCTGAAAGTCACTGCAAATCTTAATAGCAAAAAATAACCAATTTACATGTGCAGGAGATCTTCCAGATGTAAAAAGTTATCTGAACTACCAGCAAGCAAATGGAATTGGGGTTGTCACGTACGCTCAGTTTGAGGATTCAAGTGGCTTGCAGGAGTCTGTGAATTCAAGTCACAGCACAGCAGCATCCCGCAGACTCGCTGCAGTCGCTCTTGTTAGCATGTATAATTCAGCCGGCCGCTCACCTTGCTGCCAAAACAGAGAAACTCGCTCAGATTCTCTTAAATTCGTTTGGAGCCGGTGGCCACTCGACTGCTCGAGCTCAGAGAGAAGAAGTGCCAAAGTAGAAGTTCGGCTGCTATGTGGCCAATTTCCTCTCCCCGGAGAAAAGAATGCATTGAAGGTCAAAGTAGTATCAGCAAAAGAAAGACTAAAATAATGATTGCATTAACATGCAGCTGGGGAACTGTGTGCTCTTTAAAGAGTTTCAGGGAGGAAGCAACACAATGGTGGGCTCCTTCTGTATTCTGCCGTCACGCTTGAAGCCGACGCACAAAACAAATATGAAAATAAACTCAAGCTCTTTGAGACGCACACGCTCGCAGCCATGCTCACTAATGTGTGTGGTTACATACAAGGAAACCTGTATTTGGGATAACTGTTTGTGTCAGTTTTGATTTATTGTCATTTATTTTCACATTTTTTTATCGGGTTTATTTCCGCTTGGCTGCACTTTCATTTTTCCTGCGTTTCAATTTGGTATTTTTTATTTGCCTCGGTGACATTTTCATCTAAATAAATCTGCTGAGCTTTTCTCCGTCACAGAATGTCACAACAGTGATTCAACCTGAAAAGAGTTCAGGAAAGCTTCATTATTAGTTTCTCTTAACACCTGATGTCCTGTGGAAAAACCGTAAAAAATTTTATTTAAATAATACTTTTCTGACAAAAGCTTTGGTTTGAGGAAATCTGTTCATCCATGTGTAACAAACAGAGTATTCCGAAATCAAATAAAGGAAAAATCCACCCTTCAAGAAAATGTGTTTTGTTCTATTCAAGTCATTCCAGAGAATGAAGTCGAACATATCAACCAAACAGAGGGAACATTTCTCATTACTGCTGATGCAAAACCAATCAGTCGTGAACAACATCCAGAGATGCTTGAACTCCTTTTTTGATCTGAGATATTTCACTAGAAGCCAAAAAGTAACTCGCTAGAGGAAAAGTCAAGGGATCAGCAAAGTCAGAATGGTTCATCAAGATGTGATGCACAAACAAACCTTGTTTGGCTCAACACACCAACATCATGAGCTAAAGACACTCAAATCCAAAGAAAATCAAAGGGAAAAGATCACAGAAGCAACTGAACTGATTATTAATCTCTGTGGAAGTTCACTGCAGAGAAACCACAGAGCTGACCGCACAGAATAAAAGTAGACTCAAGCAATTATTAAAGACAAGCCAGCCCTCTGGAGGATTATACACCTCTACTAAATTTGCAATTACTATATTATTTGTTATTATTTCAGTTGCGTTCTTCAGAAAAAAAAAAAAAAAAAACATTCAAACAAACTGACATCCGGTATCATATTTATAATTATATAATGTATATATGCCTGTGTATTTTTCATTTTTTGACTGCATATTTATATTCATTCCAGATTCCATTTGCTGTGCAATATTTCATTTTGTTATAGTCAAGTGCAATATTTTCATATTTATACTTAATAATTGATATCCGATTCCTCTGTGTCAAGATCTAATTTTACCGGTCATATTTTTTTACTTGTCATATTTCTCATACCCATATTCTCATGTAAACCTCATGTATATCTGTATATAATCTCATGTAGATTTCTTAAATTTGTAAATACTTTTTACCTAGTTTATATTTTTCATTTTTTCACTACTAAACCGACCTATTGTCTTTGCAGCTGTGCATTGCAAATTTCCCCACTGAGGGATGAATAAAGGTTTATCTTATCTCTCATTTTATATATATAGTCGTTGGCTAAAATGTTCATGAACAGCCATAAACACATCCAGTCGCGGAGGAGCAACATTAGCATTCACCTGCAGTCCTGTTTGTGTCCACCTGATGAATGTCAAGTCCAACAGTCAAGCTCCTCTTAGTTTTGTTTTGTCTCCAAATCCTCCAGACAGAAATATCTGTATTTCACATTCATCCTCCAAAAACAAACCGACCATCAGTTACTCTCTCAGTCATGAGAGAGACACACTTTGATGTCATCTGCAATATTTGTGCGATGCATCCATGTGCACTCATTTGCACATGGACTAAATTCTGCAACCACATCATGGTATCTGAATGTCTTATCATGAACCCTATACTTTTTCTATACCCTAATATGCAGATCAAATTCATTGTTAATGTCAAAGTAGTAAACAACGTCCAACGTAAAGGAAATATCTTCAGCTGACAAATGGTTCCTAACGTTCCTAAGAGTCTTGTTCGAACTGTCCCCCATTGTCTTCCATTATAGGAGATTTGTTTCCACAGCCTAAACACACGTAACAGTCAGGGAACATCAATCAAGCTAACACAAAAACAGCCTCCAGGAAACAATAGAGTCACAGAAACATGAATGATCTGAGTGTTAGGGCTGCAGCTTGTTGTGGGCAGTGATGGCAGTGATGATGATGAAGTTCTGACTGTGGCCTGGTTTTACAGAGCACAGATGTGTATGTGCAGTCAGATGGGAGGGAAGTGTGTCATGAGTTCAGGTTATGGTGTTACGGTGTGTGCTTTGCGTGCGATGGCAGAATAAATGAGGGCTGGGAGGTACTGCGTGTGATTTTGAGCAGTTGTTAAAAATTGTGACGGAGCTCGTGGAACAGAAGAAGATCAGTTCTGTAATTCTCAGGAGTACAGGAGGAGCAGACGGTGGGATGTGACTGAGATCTTCCGGAGGGCGGAGAGTCTCTGTTGGTTTACGGATGTCGGTAGTGTGATGATCAAAGTTTATTGTCAAGGGTGATTCCAAGGTACTTGAAGCTCTCCACCATCTCAATTGGCTCACTGGTGATGGAGTGCTGGTAGTGTGGTGATCTTCAATTCAATGAGGAGTTCCTTAGTCTTGAGGACACTCAGGATTAGGTGATTATTTGGGTACCACTCGGTGAAGTAGGAGATGGAGTGCTGATAGGCAATGACTGAGTTATTGTTCTTGAGAAGTGCAAGTATGGTGTCGTCTGAAGTCTTGGTCCAGTTAGTGCATGCAATGGACCCCTGAAGTTGTGTAGTTGAAACATCGCCTCCACCAAGCACCTGGCTTGGAGCACATCCACGTTTCTCCAGAGAGACTGCGCATTTGATAGTATAATGGAGGGAAGAGGAGGGTTGAAGGGATGTTTCCTCGCTCACTCCTCCCCACTTTCTTTTTATCCTCTAGGATATCAGCTGGGGCGGCACCAGATGGAGCGAAGCTGCAGACGAAGGAGCTCCGGTGTAGTAGAAGATTCTCCAGGGTGCAGGTGAGTCTGTTGTCGCTGCAAGATGTAGAGCAGCTCTTTTACAGTCAGTGATAATCCATAGAACATTAACTGTGATCCACGCCGCCTTTTCAAAATCATGTGGGGCTGAAGGCGTTCACATGGATAAGAGTACAGACAGGATATGTAATTTTAGATTATCAGCAGGATGTGAGACACTAGCTGCCTGGGTTTTAATCGATGTTTCAGAGTTTCCTTGCTCCCACACGTTTTTGGACAGTGATTCAGACAAACACTGCCAGTTATTTTTTTCAAGTTGCAGACGGGGGGAAGCAAATCTGTGTGTGGATTCTGGGTTTGAGCTGTAACGGAAATAGCCTCGAGTTTGCGAGATGTAAGACTTCATTTGCAGGGGAGGTGAGACTTTAGGTTATGTTTGTCACAAATGTCACTCCAAATCTCTGCTGCGGAGAGAAAATTCATCTGGGTATGTATTTTGCACCTTAGGTCAGTTTTGACAAAGTAGACCCAAGAGCTGATTCACTTCCTTTAAAAAAACATGCACGGAACAACATGTGTAACATATCTAATCTCAAACAACTATAAACTACAGCATTGAACACATTCAGTGTTATTATTTATTATGCTGTTAATCGACTAAATAAATTTAATCCAGGTTAATATAAACACTACGCTGCTTGAACACATGAATATTTCATGCTGCTCTGTGAATCACATTAGCATAAAGCTGTTTGGCTGAAAGTATCTCCACAATGAATACAGGGTTGATTTGGCAAAAGGAGAAGCATCTCTGAACTCAAACAATGGAGGAGGTTGCGTCTCTTCTCCTCCAACCAACATTGGATGCTGTCTGTGGGAAAATGATGCTTCGAGGAGAGAAAATCTAATTTTGGTCGTGGAGAATCTGCTTTTGTCGGTTTTGAATATTGAGCAGAAAATAGATGACCCAAATAAGAGATGACCTGTTGATCCATTTGCAGCTTTTAGTTGGCAAAATGTCTTATGCAAAATGTTATTCTGCAACTTGTTTGTGGCCCCGAGTGACCCTGCAGATGATGAGGCATAATAGACGATGGATGGACTGAACTGAAAGGAGTTGGAAACATAGTTATCACATTATTTTTAAATGGTTGTACTGAACACGTAAGAAGTGTCAGTTTCTTATTTAGACACGGAGCAATACACACATTCAATAGCAGTTGTTCTTTCTTTCATCGGATGCATTTAAGATAATTCTTTATTGATCTCCCATAGGGGAAATTCTGGTGTTGCACAAGCATACAAATAGATAAAGTATAAAACTATAAAAAAGGTATGCACGAAAGTTATGTACAACTTGTGCAGTGTTAAAAAACAGTATATACAACTAGTACAGGTGGAATCTAAAGTGGCTTAGTGGATGAGGTGATATTTCAATACAGCAGTAAATGCAAGTAGTGCAATATGAGAAATAATGCAGCATAATGACGACAGTAGCAGCAAATGTAAATAATGCAATATGAAAAAATATTGCTCTATTTATAAAATATTTATGTTCAATATTAACTCAGATTTTTGGTTTTCATTAACTGCTGAGGGAAATATTTGCCTTTGGTTGAGAACAGAGAACAGAGTTTACAGGCCATAAAACCAAAACAGTGAGCTAAAAGAAGCTAAAAAGCACAGAGCTGAGGGGAACTGTAGATTGGGGGCGATAGACCCCTTTCCCATAACACATATTCATTTAATCCATTTTCCAGTTTGGCTTTAAAGATTTATATCTATTCCCAAGGGCTTGACTCAGATTATGGTCAAACATCAGTTTTACAATGCTTCAAATATTGTTGTTGTCGGATGCAGACATCCGGCACATGAAGATTCACAGCCAGATTTAGGAACTTGCTCTGCTTTGCTCGAGGACAGATTTTTTAAAAAACACAACTAAAAAGTACAGGAGGCTGTTTGAAGCTCAGCTTTTGTGGGTGTGTTTAAAGAGAATATTGTATGCACAGAGCTGCAGAGCTCCATGGTTTCAACCTGTATGACCCCAAAAAAGGTTTTGCACCTCTGCAGGGCAGGTGAACTGGGTAAACAACACAGCTCGAACTGCTGCTCGCATGTTACAAAAAAATACAAAGAAATATCTGTGTGATGCATATGCACGCACACAGAGCCCAAAACAGATAAGAGATTACAGCAGAGTGAAAAGAGAGAAAAAGTGTTTTTTGTGATTCATATTTGTTAATTGAAATCAATTGTTGCAGCAATCGCAATCTAAATTCAAAGATGATATCTTGTTCTCTCGGTCACCATTGTTAAGTTCGTCCTATTGTAAAACAGTGCTGTTAGTTTTGTGTGATATTCAGCTGAAAAACTACTTAAAGCAGCCGAAAGTCAATTTTGAAGTTACAAATATTACAAGTTAATGAAGACTGTGATAATAATAAACTTGAAATAGAAATCTTTAGGGAGTCCTTATTTCTGCAGAAAAAAAAATTATTGCATGCATTTAAATAAGGTAAGTAAATAAAAAAGTGATCAAAGGGTCTGAATCCACAGTGCCAGGTTTCAGGATGCCTGCTTCATTTTGGGTGAATTGATAAAACCGAACATGCCATCAGGGGCTCATCAGACGAGGTGAGGCAGCGACATATTCCTGACTGAACACTGGTTATTTAGCAAAAACAATTTTCAATCATTCTCACAGAAAGTTATAATGCAATTTTTTTCCTGCCGTCTCGAGCTTTCTTCGCTGGTTATTTGGGAGGATAGAATTTTTCAGAGCCATTACCATCACTCAAATAAACAACAGAGGCTGCGCGGAGCCAATTACAGTCCTATTTTCCACTGTCATTATGACCCCACATTCTTTATTCTTCTGTGGGTTTTCTTTTGTTGAGGTAATTTAAGAATGCAGAACAAAAACCAAACCACAAAATGACCATCAAATATCTCATTACAAAAAAGGCTGAGCTACGGGTCACGGCAATGAATCTTTAAAAATGGCAAATACCCACGTCTTAAGGATGATTAATGCCTTTATGGTTTATCAGAGCTACAAGGTCCGTGGACAACAAATCAATACAGATTATGAATATGTATAAGGCCAAAGGTTTGGTGTTCAAATAAAAAGCTCATGGTACATTATTAATGACTTAAACGTGTGCATGGACTGTTGAGAGAACATCATGTGGAGCATCAAACCTTTATTATCTTACACTAAAATGTTTCAAAATCCAAATATGAGTCTGTATTTTGAGGCTTGGAAATACTATAGTTTCTGATCAAAAGTTTGGAATGACCTGTTATATTGATGTTTTGCTTTTTCCTTCAATAGCACTTATTTTAACAATTATTAACAGAATAATTCAGGCACTAAATCTATTACATGTGAAAGTTTTTTGCCCAAAAGAAGAATTAAATTCCATTAAACATCTCTTTAGTCGATGTCCCACAACTATTTTTCCCACCAAACATCTTTCGATTTTGAATTTGTCTTCCAGTCTAGAAAAGCTGAATTGACCCTCGATCATTATGGAACCACAACAGTGAAACTGGGCTCTAAATATTGTGGGAACCACGTTTCTCTCCGTGGTTGGATTGAACAGGTTTCAACTGTCAATCAATAGTATGTTCATCTGATGTTAGCCCCAGACCAAGCTTCTAT
The DNA here is from genome assembly GCA_037975185.1 of Centropyge bicolor. Classification (NCBI taxonomy): domain Eukaryota; kingdom Metazoa; phylum Chordata; class Actinopteri; family Pomacanthidae; genus Centropyge; species Centropyge bicolor. Next base: position 418,877 of record JBBMOC010000060.1, on the reverse strand, counting down.
TTCTGTTTATAGTTTTAGCAACAGTTTAATATGAAAATAAGAAATCAAGTAACTTTGTTTCTCTCTGTCAGTCTGCTGAAACCATTATGCAACATTTTGTTCTCCACATACAAAACATTACTTTCTTTCTCCCTTCATACCAAATAACACCTACTTGTAAAAAGAACTTTCTACAACCTAAAAGCATAATAGACCATTGAGACCATTGAGAGTCGTCCTCTCAGCCTTCTGAACCATCCGTCTGTGACAGGCAACTCCAAACCTTTGAGCAGTGTTGTACATGTTTTTAAAGAATCATTTGAAGCAAAGAATAAAAGTAGAGAAGAGGAGCGAAAGAAGCGTTATTGACTATGAGTGTCTGCATTATCTGTGGTCAGTAATCTGCTTCCTTCAAAACAAACAAAACACTTCCTGTGCTTTTACTCAGTTGCACTGAGCTTCACCAACTGCTCTGATCGCAGTGTCTTATGTGGACATCTGAAGTCAACCACAGACGAAAATCAACAATCGCCACATAAATAATGTCATATCAGATTCACTCACGGTCTGCTTCATTTTTACCATGTCTTTACTTCCTTATCCTGATGAGCACCTGAGTTTGTGAGTGGAGACCACAGGTGCAAATCCCTGTCCAAGGTGAGGCCAGACTCAAAGCTCTACGAACCTATTTGCCTCCACCTCCTGACATCCAACCTCCTCCTACCTGTGGCATCTGCTGTATTGTGTTGGTTTCTGTAACTTCAATTAAACAAAAACAAATATTGTCTCCCCCCATTACGAGTACCTACAGAGTATTTTACATACAGTATGTAAATCAACACAAAGGCCAACTCTTGCATCTGTTTGGCGGCGCAGCAGCCAGCGGGGGGTTTTAATTGGGAAACCCCTCAAGAATTGAGCCATTAACAACAAGCACGACTGTGTTTGTACACTGCTGCAATAACATGGATAATCCAGTGAAGCGAATGAAAGGAGAAGTGTGCACGCTCAGCAAAATCCTGCCCGAGAAAAACATTAATAATATGCTGGAGCTTTATCAGTTTTCAGGCTGCGAGGGAGAGATTCGACGGCAGCTTCTGTATCCATCATCAGCAAAAACACAATTAATGGAATTTCTTTCCAATAAACTAAAGTCAGTGTCGTATCTCCTACCACACATGGAGATATCTGTGAATGCTCAGCTGCATTAAGGACGTGTTTGTATCTTAGCTCAGTTCATTTTTCCTTCCTGAAATAGAGGTTCATAGTTTTGCCTCTTAACTTTTTTTTCCTCCACAATTTGTCAGTTGCAAAAGTGTTTTAAAACGTTCATGGTCTATTAGTACAAATACAATAGAAATATGAGGGCAGTATAAAAGAAAATGTCTCTATAACTGAAAATAAAAAACAACACAGACGCCAACTTTTTACAACTTCACATGTAATAGTCTAAATACACGGCGCTGGGCAGGTTTCCCAGGAAAAATCTTTGGTGAAAGAATAGGAAACGATGTATTTTATGTTTCTGGCAGGAACCACCGAGGCAGCACAAAAAAAGAAACGAGCGCCGCAGAGACACAGGAACACAAACATCAACAGCAAATCAAAGGCAAAAGGAGTCAAAGAGGGAGGAGAAGGACGAGGAGACGAACATGACCTCCGTATAAGAACTGTTATCATAATGAAGCAGCCATTTCCTCCTTTACCTCTAAGCTTAAATCTAACAGATTCTCATGATGTCGGGAATAAAAGTGATTTGAGAAAAGATGTTCAGCTTTTAATTGAGCTACAACAACTAAATTTCTGCCTGTCTCATGATGCTAACGAGCTCTTGGAATAGATGCCAATCACCGGAGCTGAGCAACCGAGCGCTGCAGGAGCTCTCGTGCTCGGCTCTGCACCGGCTGATGAATAAAGACTATTGCTAAAGTTAAAGAAGGGGAATGTCGACGACCACGAAACAGCACGACTCGTGTGCATTTTTGTTGCTTTGATCCAAAAGTATCACTGACCAACAGATCTTTGGGCTTTTTTAGAAATCTGATCTTCTTCCCAGACAACCTTTCAAGTTGATGATAGAGAAAAATACTCTCGTTAGGTTTAAGAATTTTCCCAAAAGATTGCAAAGACTAATATCACAAACACTGCAGGTCAGTGTTGAATCAAATGATGAAAACTTTGCTTTCATTTGTCTTTAACCCCAGAGAAAAGTTTCATCATTTAAACAGCAAAAGGCAACTGGAGTCATTAATTTTTTTTCCAGGTGGGGTTTTTGATCCATCCAGACGATGACCGGTTCTTCACATGCAAAGCTCCATATTATCTGTCCCTGACAGCCCACACATGTCAAATAAAGAGTAAAGCCTCCCAGAGAGCAAACTGGTGAAAGCTACCTTCAGCATCCAGCTGGTCATGTGGAGGCGATAGGGGAGTTTTGATTACCGTCCCTACTCACTGAACTCAGGGGGGGTTGAGCGCAGAGCGGCTCCAACTAGACACGTCTAGCAATCTGTAAAATTACTTCTGGGCTTTGAGCTCTCATCTGCACATTTAAGCCCGAGTGCCGCTATGGCAGCTTAATCTTGATTCAGTCAATCTCCCTGACCTCTTTCTTTCAGCCCTCCTCCTGCTGAGGGGACCTGAGGCTCGACACTTCCAGGGAGATGCGTCACAGAGGGATAGAGAGACAGCTGGTTTACATTTCTAAGGGACGTGGAAATCAGATTGTCAGACGACCCCGCGAACTGCTCCCTGACTTCAGAAGGCAGAAGTTACTGTCAGTGTCAACGATGCCCTGTGGATGATCCCGACGCCGCTCGGCAGAAACATTGAATACTTTGGTGGAGACGAATGAGTGTCTCTCTTACTGTATTGTAGGTGTCACGTTTTAGCCTTAATTACAGGATTGAAGGATTGTGCTTAGATGAAGTTAGAGCAGTAGTTACATTGTATATATATAACATTTAAATCACTTCTCTTTGGTAATAAATAGAGCAAGAACACATAAAACAAATATGAAAATGAATTGGCTTTGATGTATTGCATTAGCTGCATTTCAGTGTCGCCAGGCTTCATTATTTTTTTTCCTTCTGCACATTCTGCCTCTCACTAAAACCCTCCTTCAACATAATTTGACATAACTGCCTCCGAGCTTCAGCCTAAAAACAGCAACAAATCTTCAGCTTGTACAAAACGCTGCTGCCAACAGGATAACATCGCCGAGCAACAGCTGGCCTGTCATCCCTCAAACGGCCTCCAATTCCCGCCAGATGTGGCTTCAAAGCGGGACGGTTACAGGTGCACACCTTGTCTCCACGGTGGCCAACCTGGTGCTGATGTGCTGAATCCAGATGTTTCACTCGACTGCTCTTTTTAATTCAAGAAACTGGCAGTATTTTCTGAATGTGCACGCATGAAGACGCAGCTCAGCTTGAGCTTCAATGCAAGTGTGTGTTAAAACGCTATAATTTATCTGCAAAACACTTTCAGCCATCTTGAGCTCTTATTTTGATGAGTCAGTTTTCTCAACATTTGATCATCGTCTAATCAGTCTCAACACCTACTGCATCGCCTTGTCTCAGAAGTCTGCTAAAGGTTGGAGTTGTATTTTAGTGGTTTCATATTCAATCATTTCATTCAGATCTTTGACAATGATAGAGAGCTGCTTCAAAATGTTGTTCAAGCATGAAGATCCCATCTAATTGCTGCCATTTCACTGGTAACAAGTCCAGATCTGTCTTCTGTAGTCAGATTGGACGCGGAGGGTTTTTGGAGAACGTTTGACCTGCATCATCTCAGGAAGGCCTGAAGCCTGACTGCAGCTGGAGCATGAACTGGCGGACGCATGAAATTACCACAAACTCTTGCAGGAAGGCAAGATAATCACAGTCGTAGATAAGCATGAGAACAGAGAGGAAAGAAACTTGAAACAGAAATCCTGATTGCTGCGACATGATGCTGCTATTGACAGACATCATGAACCTCTGAACCAACAAACTAAGATTCATTGTACTCACCTAATCCATGGCGAGGATCAAGACACAGAGACATCAGCATGAGAGAGAAAAAAAAGAAAAGAAAAACATTATTAGCATCATGTTCAAAGTCTGAAAATGTTTTAATATTGAAGTATTCATCAGTTAGCAAACAAAACATCAGATAACACATTTACACAAATCGTCACAGCGTCTCAGCTGCTTGTTTGTGGTTTTGGATTCGGGTGTGATGAGTTCACGTCGACCGGATTCTGTTTCAAATTAATGTTCCCATAAATCATTGATAGACTGAACACTCACGGCAAAAACACTGCGGTCATTACAATGTGCTGCTGAAATGCAAAATAAAATCAACATATACAAAAACAGATCTGGGTGTTAGGCACTATTTGATGATGCTCATTCATCAGCGTGACGTCGGAAACAAAATCTTTTTGTGTGAAACTCATCAATGCAGAACGCCACTCATGACAGATGGCAGATTTCTATTTGGTTATTAATGAATAGTATTTTTAGAAAATAGGTTAAGTGATCAGTAAGTAAAGTTTGGACTGATATAAGAAAGCAAATAAAAATACTGTCAAACCATCTGTTGCAAATTAAAATGTTGTAAATTTGTCAAATATGAAGCATCAGGTGAGATTTTTGATTAAAGTCATAATACAGCTTATTTTAAAACTAAAACTTTTTATACTCTTCTGTTTTGGTGAGAACACATCCTCATCCTGGATCTAAATAATAGGTAATATGAGATCCTACTGTAAACCAGCTGGATTCAGGATCAAACTGATCAAGTCCACTAAATGAATATGATAAAAACATTTTGGCCACATTCAAATGAAAGTTGATTCCATGTTAAATGAAATTTAAAAATGAAAAATGAAATTCTCTCTGGAGGAGACCAGTTACCTGTGGTGTAAACAAGCACAATCTAAAATATAACAAAAGCTCGTCAGAAGCCTTAATTCATTCCTTTTGTGAACACATTCTAACTTACATAATCTCATCATGTCGTCACGCACCAGCGGCTCTGGAAATAAAACATTCTCTGTGCAACATGTTGGAGGGGAAAAAAACATCCTAATCAAGCGAGCGAGCTCAGGTTGTCCGGATGTCAGACATCTGTCGGGCATACATTATCTCAATCCCTGTGTCGACAACTGTTGGTATCTGCCTCAAAAGGTCAGCGGTGGGAAAAGGAGGTGTCGGCGTCGGAGCGGTGATGGAGTGGGCCCGGCGCAAAGTTCAGGTTCACTTGGCCTGGGAATCTTTATGCCCTTATTGACGAAAGGTCAAGGTAACTAACGATCTGCGGGAAAAGGTTACACCTGTCTAACGAATACACCTCACGCCATTTACATAGTCTGCCATGATGCATAACAACCGGCTGTTAAAGAACAGGATGCGCTGGCATATCACAGGACGTGTGTGGGAAACGTCTGCTTGAAGATCCAAATTACAGGATTGATTGCACCACACAATCCTCACTTAGCCAAATTATACAAAACACTCTTTGCATTTTATTTAGTAAACAGTAGCTGCAACATGTTCTCTGCTTAAATATTAACTATGCAAGATATCTCGTGTTTTCTGGTGCAGACTGCATTAATATTTGTTGCCTGTGGTCAGATTTAGCTTTAAAAATTAATGCTTTAGCAAAGCTTTGAAATCTGTGTCTGCAATGATGTAGGGGGAGGCAGTGGAGGGGGGGCAGGATGAGACGCTCAGTGAAGAAAATAGATCAGGCTTTGGGAGCTGAGGCCGCTCTTTGTTGGTGAACACTGCAGCGTCCGTCTCTTTGGAGAGCGTGGACGAGAGCGATGATTTCAGGTGCAGGCTCGGAGGATTCTGAATCAGCGTGACTTTAGAATATTCACGACTGAATGGCGCTATTCACAAGTTGCCTCTTCTTCGGAAAGTGAGGATCATGCCTGTGTTATTCGAGCTTTTCATCTCCCGCATAAATAGACCTAGAGGTATTCAGCTGGAAACCCTCTCCCTCTGGATTTGTCGCTGAATGTTTCCCCACATTTTTTTCCCCTGGCTAAATGAAGAGGAGACATTTTATTTGTTTGGCTGGTGGAAGATAATAGTTTTATTTTCCATGAATATAAAACATGATTGCTTTGTCGGCATAAATCAAATTATGCATTCAAAGGGTGTTTGGTGAAAGAATGAGAGCAATGTGACTAAACATTTGCTGTTCTTTTAAAGCTGATCAGATGGAAGGATGAGATTTGTCTCCTGACTTATTGGCCAACTTATAACCCTGTTTGCAATAATCATCTCAAGCTATTTAAAAAGCCACACAATGATAGACAGGAGCACAGATAAGACATAGGTAAGACATAGGCAAAATGTCAAACACAACCAAAAAAACCCCGACAGTTAACGACAGTATCTATAAAAGCATTTAACATGAGATCCCTAAGAGCAGTTTATTATAGTCTATAATGTAGTGAATGGTGCATTTATGTGAATTTCATGTCTCTGCATGTTCTATCCCATTAACCGTTCTTATATGCTGTACATGTTGCCAACCACTCATTTTTCAATGTGTGTTATTGCCACAGAAACTGGTTGATAAATGTAAAGTGCAGACATCTCGTTATTGTGGAAAATCACAAGTCTGGTAATTCAACTGTAATTCATTGGTACAGTAGGAAGTCGATACATGAAGTCATTTTCTTTGCCAAGTGTTTTGCATGCATGACAGAAACAATGAGCATTTCTAATCTGTGTGGCAGGTTAGAGATAGATTCACATGTTAAAGCCACACTATTCAACTATAGAGGCTCAAAATTAAAACTGTGCCTGAGAGTTCCCTCAGCTTCGGTCCTGAAAACTACAAATTTAGAACATAAACTTGTGTTAAAAATGGGAGAGGAGGAGATAGATGTGGGCGTTGTTCTAACAAAAAACTGCATCATGGGAGTTTTTGAAGCCTGAATCAAGCCAAATTGATGCTGCACAGGCCAAAACATACCGACATTTTTAACATGTCTCTTGTGAGTCCCCTAATTATATGTAAGTGCATTAGTAAATTACTAGAGTGGCCCTTCAACAGCACAAACAGGTCAAGATGAACGGCACACAACAGCCTGTATTTACTACCATAATCAGTCTGTTTCGCATTTTACCAAATGGAATAATAGTTTTAACCCTCTCACTGCTGTTTGGAGTTCAACCTTCAATTTTGATTCATCACATCAGAAAAGTCGTAAAGTAATTTGGTCCAATTATGTGAATCCACAGGTTTCTCCAGTCCTCAGTTTGTCACTTATCTGGATGTTGCATTATTGACAAAAAAATGAGCCTAATGCAGCTTTAAAACTGACTGATTGACGCACAGGCCCTGAATAATCCATATCACCACACTGCAGCAGCAGAAACACGTGTTTAACGAAGACAAACATGAGTAAAACGTTTGCCGGGTGTCTCAGTGAACGAGCCACCCTGCTGAGACAAACACAGGGTCACGTCTATAACTGAAGAAAGGAAACACCATTATCAGACTAAGTCAAATCTGTTGCCTTGTCTGGAAATGGGCAATTGCTCATTGTAAGTGCGGTTTGGAAGTGAACAAAGGGAAACACATGGACGTGCAAGCAGCGAATAAAACAAGCAAAGCAACAGAGAGTGGAGAAACGGAGCGGACGCAGTTTTTACTTGTAAATTCATGTGGTGTTTCTGACCATTACTGAGGAGAAAAACTGGCATCAAGCGTGAATCTAAAACTTTAATAAGCCATCAGGCAGATTTAATACTCAGCTTCGAGCTTCGGGCTCTTAAGATAAACCCTGTAAGTGTTATCAGGAGGAGCCTGGATGGTGTGGAACTCATACTGTATGTTCAGGAAACAGTCCGGGTTTTAATGAGGGTAAAAGGACACTGACTCTCATCTTTTTTTCATGGCACTGTCTGTCGAGTCCTCGGAAAGACAAAAAAAAAAAAAAAAAAAATTCTGGGTGATAAACAAGGCCTATCTGGAGGAGGCCTTGCAGCAGTGAGCAGGCCTAAATCAGGCACTGTTGCATGGCAGATAATATGAGCTGCTGGCACCAGGAAGGAGGAGGAGGAGGAGGAGGAGGAGGAGGAGGCGAGTGAAGGTAGAATCAGCTCCATGGGAAAGAGACACTGCTGCTGCTGCTGCTGCCATCGATGTCCAGCGAGGTCCCTTCATTAGCCTCTGTGTCCTCTGTTTTCTCTTCATGCCTCTCTCAGTGTCCTCTTCACCCTCCACAGAGTGACGGGGAGGGCTCTGTGAATAGCAATAACCCTGCCTAGCATCAATCCATCTTCGACTTCATTAAGGGGGCTGCAGCGTTATTGCTGGCCTGTAATGATTCCACAGATCTGCCTCCCATAGGCTGACTTTCTTTCGGAGATATCATAAAAGAGAACACATGAGATGAGCCAGAAATGTATGTGAATTATTAATTTCCTCAGTCCCTCAAGGAAGTTTGTGTGTGCGCGCCCGAACGTGCACGAGCGGGTGTGCGTACTGGCTTTATACTTCATACAGGTTGATTCAAAATTTATGTTGCCAGCTCCTTCTGCACTGGAGAGTTATTGCAAAAAAAAAAAAAGTCAAATGAAAGGCCGCAGTATTAGTGATGCGGTTCAGATATATGGCCGATGCTTCTCATTCGCGTCTCGGGCTGGCAACGCAAAAGAGACGACGCTTTATGCAGACTAATCCAGCAGAAACACATCAACAGAAACTGGAGAAATGAAAGAACAAGATAGGGTTCAGAGGCCTGTGTGTACAGACGAGTACCCTCAAACCTTTTTATGTTGGCTATAAAAAAAATAGTCCTGTAAAAAGCACAAGCTTGGAATCTCCCACTAAGAAGCCATTAACAGTGATGGCAAGAGCGTTTTTTTCTCTTCCTTGTTTATGCCCACATACAGACATTTAAATGTGCTCTGTGTGTCATTTTTAAATATTTAAGTATAATAGTCGTAATTGAAAAACGCAGGCATAATGACTGTAAACAGAGTTGGATCACTGTAGAGATGATGAGCAGCCTGTAGCTCACACCAGCGGTATTGTTAGACGTGGCGTTAATCAAATTTAAGACTGCCTTTCCCACTAAATATTCACATCCTGTCATGAGGGATCTGCATCTTTCTCGAGCGCTTCATTAAATTAATGAAGGTGGTTAGTTCATGCAACTACTAGAAAGTTTTACTTAATCATGTGTTTATGTCTAAATGCGACAAAAAGCAAAAGTCTTCATGAGGCGTAATGTCCACAGTCCATTGTATCGTTTATCAGATTATATCTATATAATTTACTGCCGCCTACATTTGGATAATCACTGAAACCATTTGATTACAGTCCATTATATTGACCTACATTACTGCACCATCCTTTGCCTGAGAAAACAATGCCACTGCCAATCACATTAACGTCCGGTCCTGTGTTCGCATGACATGGTGAACTGTGATGGATGAGCTTTAAACTGTAAATGAAATCATTAAGGATGATCTGATGATCTGATGTGTTTTTAATCTAAGTACCATCCATAACAATTACATTTCATTCATATGGGGCACAGCTAAGATGTGAGTTTGAGCATTATTTTACAATTGCTATAGCATTTTGTGTTTGTCCAAAGCCTAAAATAAATGATCTGTGACAACAAAGACAGATGTGGTCAAATGTTGTGAAAGCTGGATGAACGAGTCTTGCAACAACAAAACCTACTTGGACATGCGATTTTCTTTACTATAACGCAATCTTTCCCAACTTTATAAACGTATTTTCAGTCCCTGAACATAACCAAATTAACCATAATGTTGGTAGATTAAATGATCATTTAAGATAAGATAAACCTTTATTCGTCCCACAGTGGGGAAATTCACAAAATTTCTAGAATGGTTAACAGCTTTGGAGGACACTGGCAAATGATGCTCGGCCTTCTGGGTAGTCTGATCAGAAAACACTCACATTTTGTCGATTAATTTGGAGGACTTGTTTCCAAACGTGGTTCTCACCAGAAAACTGTTCAAATGCACAAAATGAAATGCGTTTAAATTTCCCTGACTAGTGACCTCTTGTGGTCATTCAGAGCATGGTGACAGAGTTATAGTACTGCAAAGGTTGGAGGTTGGAGACTAATTCTTATCCCATCTTTTAACTGTCCAAGTTTATTTTTCAATTCTAATCATGATCTTTCACTGATCCCCACCAAGTACTTATTGTTGCCCTGACCTAATCTAGCCTCAATCATAGATGTGGCAGATCAGAAAATATTTTTGCCACCCTGAAGGCAATACATGAAAAATGGCATGATTGACTATTTTGTCCTGAGAATTTCATGGTTTTTTCTGCTTCCTGCTGATGCTGATTATGTTAAATTTCATATTATTGTGTGAGTTTCAATATGCAGACATAGTTGGATTTATTCAGAATCTGCTCTGCGTCAGTCCGGTCTCTAACCTCCAAGAGTTGGAAGGTTCACAGTGATAGAGAGCTCGGTCAGAGGACCACGTGCGTGCCTGGGCGCAGCCATTAATCATAAGCATTGGCAATCCAATCAATTATCCAGCCGTGAGAGGTGAAACAAAATCCATGAACTCTGGAGTCAATGAAGTCAATGAACTCTGACCTTTTCACCAAGCTCACACCGGCCCCGCTAATCAGGCAGCTGCACCGACATCGCCGCACAGAGACTGGGCGAGAGCAGGGGAGCCTCACGGTCACGTAGCCGAAAGCATTCGAAAGCCTCCCAAAGTCCCACACAGATTAGAAAAGCGAGGCTGGCAAAGAATGAATACGAGTGATAAAGAATACAGGGAGGGAGAGGGTGTGTGTACACATCACTTATCTGCCGCTGATGCCGTGTTCACCTCCACCAAATAGATCTGTCAGACTGGAGCTTCTCAAGGCTCCTGAAGGGAAGCTCAATAATAAAGGCAACCGGGGCATCTCCCAGTTTCTCGGGCCAAAGTAAATAGGCTCCGAGCGTGACACTACTGATAGACCATAAACTAACACCGCTGCGGCTCCTCAGTGTCAGTTACCGCCGTCAGTGCAGCTGCCACTTCCTGTCACTGCCATGAGATTCTTTTCTTATATCAGGAAAGGAAGCGGAGATAGAAAAATCAACACACAGTGGAGTGGAGGTGGAAATATGAGCATGAACAGTGAACTCCACGACATCCAATTTTAATTTTCCAACTTCTGCACCAAACTTATTTTGGTGCCAGAGCAACAATCTCTCAGTCAAATATTTGACTTCATTAAGATGCCAGAGAGAGAGGTTGACCTTTGTTTGACTCGTCTCATCTCGGTGTTGTCTCAGATGCAAAATGTTGCTCATGTTTGCAAATGAAAATGAAAACGAGCATGTTCAACGAAATTGTTTTGGGGTTGAAATAACCGACACACGACAAGTTTCCAAACCGTTCAGCTCTACCAGGAAGAAGTGAAGCCTGAATAATGGAGTAGAAACACAGATGTTTCCATACAGAGGATGAGGGATCAACAGATGCTTGGATGCAAATCATATGTCACAGTCAGCAAATCTCAACCAAACTAATGTCAACAAGAGATTTTGGAGCAAACTGAGGGAATATTTTTTGGAAGCACCACAATAGAGAGACTTTGAGAATAAGATAAGAAGAGAATCAGACTGTTGGAGGTTCATCATGGTCCAACATCTAAATATGACTTATTTGTATTTTTCATTGTTATGTCATTTCAATTTAATTCATGAAACAAATCTCAAAAGATGTGAAAAAGAGATGCAGAAAGAGGCAAAAGCAGAAGGTCTGAGGAGACAAGTTGAAGGATGTAAAATGTGATGACAACTTCCTGTTTCACTGAGGCTCAACACAACACAGGCATGAATTGTCAGGTTAGTACAATCATCAAGGAAAGTCAAGTTCAAGGTCAAATTAAAGTTTAACGGCCAAAACTCACCACAAATTTATTATTACTGCTCTTGGAAGAAATGGCGTCTCGTTTCTGAGCTAATTAAGTGCAGCTTCCCTCAATGCTTTTTTTTAAAAATGCTTCCACCTTAAAACACTTCTCTCCACCACAACTTTCTTTCATTACACCTGCACTAATTTGCACTTTGCTTTTTGGAGATGGAATTATTCACGCAAGAAGGATCCTCGTAAATTGGACCGTCGGCGCTCGCTGCGGCTGCTTCCTCTTTCACCATTACAATATTTAACACCTGATTAAACTGGGACACAAAGAAAATGTATTTTAAGATCATATCTCTGTTTTTAATCAAACACTGAGTTCGCCCTGTTGCTGCTGCCTCCATGAAAACCTCTGCACTCGCTGTAGCTGCTTCCCAGTAAAGTGGATTGCCAATAAAACTATTACTCATGTTCCTGTGAAGTTTTTCCTAATAGTGTCAAACAGACTTCCCCGTGGGTCAGAGGAGCCGCCGTGTTTCTAACCGGGTCAGCGTCTGCTCTCAGAGGCACCTCTCAGCGTTGATCAATGGATGGTGAATAAACTCATCTCTCTGCAGCTCTGACCCGATTGCTTCAGTCCACAGACACAATCAGTGAACGGCCGGCCGGCAAATCAATTCACCAGTTCAGCAAACAGGCTGGCGCACGGCGAGGGCCCAGAGCGCTGCCGAGGTATTGTCCCCAGGTAAGAATAGGCAACACGCCACCTGTGATGAACGCTCGCTGCCTCGTGTTCACTGTTATTCAGCCTGAAAAGCCAATTCGAGAGCAGCTCATGGACGTTCTGAGATTATGAATAATGAAGCCAACAAAGAAGAAAACATGTTCAGCTCTCAGTGACAGTAATTTGTTCTGAATGAAACCTGGCAAATAAACCTCTAAAATTTAGGAGATTTATTCAAGTCTACCTTAATATAATAATTATCACTTAAAGTGAAAAGACAATAAATTAAGATACCTGCATGATTTGACTTCAACTAAATCTCTATTTTATCCCACATTTGAGTCACATAAGGTCATTCAACATGCAAAAAAATCTATATGACTATGCATCATACATCACATTGTTTATTTCATATGTTTTACTTTTATCTCTGGGAAACATATCCTGAATGTAAAGTCTATAACCAGTATCTCATGGTGTATTTTGTGCATCACTGAGAATAAAAAAAAGTGAAGGAATAACAGACACCATTAAATCCAAAGTCTTGAATCGCTTTTCAAAAATAACCACAGCAGCTCAAGAAATGTGTTATTGACAGACTCATTAGTTATTTGTTAGCTTGTCCAAGCAATAAAAAAAAATAACAGAAAATAACCCCATAAACCCAAACAAGTGTTAAAACATTAACTAGCTTTGAGTGTTTATTTTGCAAGCTGCAAGTTATCATGACAGATTAATATGATCTCTGTCAACGTTCATCAGAAAAACTTCTAATCAGATTTTTTTTTTCTTTCTCAAACGTAGTTGCTATTAAGCTTATTCTCACCCCGATGTGGCTGATGGCTGGTTTTCTTTTGACATAATTTAAAAGCTTTTCTGTCGTTCCAATTTGAAATCATTATCTCTCAGAAATGTCTCTCACATTTGTAAAAGAAAAGCAAAAATAAATCTACAATATGTTTCTGCCATGTGATGAGGTTATCAAGTTAAAGCGGAGGAAGGAAAAGAAAGCAAAGTGTTGACTAGAAAATGCACAGTAACAGGAAGTGATCCGTTGTTGATGCCTGATCCTCTTATACAGGAAGATAAGAACTAATTCATAACATTAATCAAACCTTTGTTCAACCAATAGGAAAAGCCGAAGCCTTGTAGCAGGTGAAGCAAATAGTTTTTGTTGAATTTTTCATTGAGGCTGCTGCGTAGTAACCATGAGAATTAAATCCCCTCCAGCCATTCAGAAACGAGTATTCCCCTTCCACGCTTTCATTAAAATTAAACCTACATAACATGGTGAGGAACTGATTTCTAAAGCTTTAAACTACAGCTTTTCAAACTTCGATTGACCCGCAGATGCTCGAGAGCTCAAGAGTGAAACAGCTAATGACTCTGATGTAATATGAAAAAAAGATGAGTCCCTATTTCTATTGTTTTATCTTTTACTTTGTGCCGGTCGAGCTGAGATAACCGCAGCACTGGATTCTTATTAATTCATAATTCTGTTATTATCATCCGTTCATTAGAGAAGCCGTCTGTCCCACTTCCAGTCACTGTAGCCAGACGTCTTCCCAAACACCGCAGCGTTTCCTTACACGTGAGGACGGTCGCTCTTCTGCCTACCAGCACAGAAATCTGCCATATGAAACGAGTTCTCAGACAGAGAAGTGAAATGAAATTTCCTCTGCAGGTGGTGGGACATTTGATGACAGACACAATGACGGCGGAGAGGAGGAAAAATTGGAAGCAGTTCTACAGGCGACGTTTTTTCCATCCTCAGATTGCTTACATGATATGACAAAACCTGCACGTCTGCCACTGACTGCTCATTTTCCTGTTTTCCATTCACTCTCACAAACACAGCAGATTCCAATAGCTGGCTTTTTTTTTGTTGTTTATTCTGATTGGCTGTTATTCACAATGTCACCGCAAAGAAAGCTGAAAACCACACTTCATCGACCAAACTCCAAAAGGTAATGATACACATGAATGGGGAAAAAAAACAGGTTTGCTCAATAAAACAATGTAGAAGATAACAGTTTCCATTAATGAGAAAGACTGAGAAAAGGCCTAATTGTGATTTGAGCTGCGGCAGAAGGAGGTCTTAGTTCCGCTGAATTAAATATGCTTCATATAATGACTTTTGCCAAAATAAGCCCAAAAAGCACAGGCGGCACACTTAACCTTGGCGGCTTGTTTGACTGCCATCTCCGTTCTCTGCCTCACCTGGGAATTGAACTCAATCTAATGAGGAATACTGATTAATGAGAAACGTGGCGCACAATGTGTGAACCTCCATCAGAGTTTTCCCCTGGACCCGCCGGAGGATGAGGGGAAGGTAAGAGCTCCTTAAAACCAAAAACCTCATTCTGACCAAGTATAACCTGCAACAAACTAAATCAGAAACTAAAAGTTGCTGTGACTCATCGTCACCTTTCAGATGTGGTGGAAGCGAAAATTACAGATTATAACAGGTTTGTTTGATTCACGCATGAAATGACAACCAAATTATGTTTTTCTATCTTTGGCATGTGATAATTGAACGAACACTGCAAAAGAAACAACCAGAGAAAGAGTCTGAACATGTTTCCTGTCTCCAAGATGTATCTGTGTGTCATGACTTTTATTTCTGCTTTAGTTCATAACTGCATTGAAACAAACATATTTTGTTTCTCGTCCTCTCTCTTTCACCACAATCGCTTCATCTCAACTGTTTCTACGTGAGCTGGGAAGTCGACCTATCAACTCTGTTTTTTACTTCAATAAGCATCTCAAGAAACGTCCAGCCCTGATATCGATTTCTGTGGCACCGACGCTCGGCTCAGTGCGAAGCAGCTGCAGCAGCCTGGAGGGTTTGTGTTCGTCCAATCAGCAACGTTCAGTAAATCAAACTCCACCCTGATGGTTTCTGGGCCATTGGAAAGCACTTAAACTAGGACCAGGGACCATTTAGGACCCATGAACTCAATTTGGACTCTGGTCTCTTTAGTAAAACAAAGGTAAGTTACTAAAAGGGTTTTTGGATTGGTGGAAAAGTAAAAACTATCATCACAAGAAATGAGCCTTATACAATTATTTATGTTGTCTTTTAATGTAACAACAGGCTACAGATGTTTGGAGATTCAATTAACTACAGGCTGAAATAACCATTTCTGTTTTCCAGTTTATTTCTCAGAAACAAAACATCCAAAAGTCCAGTGCATTCACCTGATTCTTACTGTTGACTACAATCTAATCTACTGAAGTCATATTACACTGTGGCATCAATCCAAGAGGAAAATCTTAACTATCAAAGTGACCAATGATGGTTAATGTTTAAATGTCTACAGTACTACAGCCCAGATTCCAAAAAAATTGTGACGCTGTGTGAGACATAAATAAACCAGAATGTGATACTTCCTAAACCTTTCTGACATTAACCCAATTGAAAACAGTACAAACACAATATATTTGATGTTTGATCATCAGCTCCATTGGATCATTCCACAGGTAAACAGGTTCATTGGTAAACGGTGGAATCCTGGAAAGACTCAATTGTTCCTAACCAAGAATGGAGAAAGGTTCAACACTATGTGAACACATGATTGTAGAAAGGAGATAAATACATCAGCTCAGAAACAGGGTTTGTTTTAAAATGATTGCATTCTGTCTTTATTTCCCTCTGACACAGCGTCCCAACATTTCTGGAATCAGGATTATGCTTCATGATACCACAGCAAACAGTCGGGTCAATTAAACAATGCACAACTGCGCTCCAGTAGTTTTAAGTCAACTTTTTTTCGCAGGGATTTTCTTGTCAGTTCGGTGTCAGATTTATCAGCTCTGTAAACTAATTACTTCCATATCTCTCTCCTGGCTCCTGCTCTGTCCTCAGGTTCAGGTATAGTCACTTCAAGATGCAGTGTGATGCTGGACGCTGTGTCCCCATCTCTGCTGTTTGACTTGGCTGGATATTGTGCTGACGGCTGCAGTTCACCATCCACATCCAGACAGCAGGTCTGTTTATCACGCTGCTGCTCCCTTTAACTCAAGGATCTCAAATATGAAAATCGTGAAGGGCCCAGACAATCCAGGTTTTCGTCCCGGTCGAGGACTTCCACTTGAAGATTTCACTGATTATCGGCTACAGAGGAGGGAAGTAATCAGCGGAAACCCTTGTGTGATTTTTGGCTGAGCCCAAATCTGCACACTTTTGATGCATCTAAAAAATAGCATTTTTCATTCCTGGATGCAATCCATTAAATTCTTACATTTTAAAAAGTACTTTTCCAAAAACTAAAATGTGTATACTTGTAGTGTTTTTCTCTTTCTTTGATGCATAAATTTGACGCTGCTGTACATCGACGTGGATTCTGTGATGCTGCATTTGTCTCATTGTGATTAAACCCAGGTAAAAGAAATGAAGAGTTTTTTTCCTTTTTAAATATTTAGTAAAGCTGAGCATTTGTTTCCTTTCACAGTGTTAAATTGAAACTTTGAGTTTTAGAGCTGGAAAGCTTCATAGTGAACCTTACATAAAGCACAAAGTAGATAATAACTGGGCACATCAGCACATACTGATTATACTACTAATTATACATTGATAAGAAAGTATATCTTTCACGATTTAAGAGGCACGTTCGTTCGTTATCCATTCGGCCGCTGAGAAATGTGTCGGCTGTGAACAAACCACAGTCGAACCTCTTTATCTATTTACAGTCAACCAAACCAAAAACCCTTTAGACAGGCGGTCGGGCAGAGAGACGGAAAGACAGAGTCAATAAAATCACATGAAACCTCTCACGCCTGCACACATCACTGGACAAATTACACCCATGAACTCACTGACACCAACACACGCTTTCATCATCACGACATCGCACGATACAGAAGTGAGGCTGCAGATCATTGCAATCTATTGTCTGACACAGCGACAGCAAACAGGTCAAAATACATTTAGTTGCACTGAGCGACTCACTAATTTGCATCTTTATTGTCTTTACTGGGTTGTGAATTTGTGGCCTGATGTAAAATTATGATTTATATGTATTAAGTAATGGCAGCACATTTTCAAACAGTCAAATACATGTATAAGACCAACAAACTAAACACTGGGCCTTGAACGCAGCGATAAAGGACCAGAGACTGTCCCATTAAAAAATTAACACTGAACAAGTAAATACTGGCCCATTAACTGCAAACAGACCGGCCCATTAAGTGCGAAGATAGAGAGACAAATTAAGACTTGCCCGATACAATTACTGTACGACTGAAGACCAGATGATTAAATATTAATTGTAACCGACTAAAATTTGCTGCAATACATTTTAATAGAGAAGAAACAAATAAAGCACTGGCCTATTAAATACTGACAGATGAACCAATTTAAAGCTGTTTTATTTAAGAGTCCCAGACTAAGAATGTTTCTCATGGGATGTTTCAATCCACCTGCAGCTTTTTGTATGAATCTTCATTGACTCAAAGTAAGGAGTTGGAAAAAAAAAAAAGAAGCACAAGTTAGAACCAAACTCATGCATCATATTGGCATTACAGCAATTTCAAATTATACCAGACCTGAACCCTTTCTGGAAAGCAGCGGTTAGTGTTTCATGAGTGAGTGCTTACTCAGTCAGTCTGTCTGAGACACACCAGCTAAACACTGGCACATTAAATATTCAGACCTTCTGACTAAACACGAGCCCATTTAAGGGCTAAGGCGGACCGACTGACTAAACACCGGCCCATCAAACACCGGGGCAGACAGACGGACCCGACAGCCCAGCATCTGTTCAGCATTTTCATTCTGGTTGAGGAGGGGGTGGGGGGGGGTGGGCGGACTCGCCACTTGACCCTGGGAGTGCCATCCATATCGCCCCAGCTGCTGGAGGAGCTGCGTGAAGGGGCCCACACGCTGGTACAGAGATTTTCGGATGTGCCGCCTCGATGTCAAGGAACGCCTGATTGCAAAAAAGTGGAGGGGACAAAACCTGAATGTTGCTGCAGGATGCTGCGATTTGTGGTGTGCAATTTTATCAACTGCCGGTTGCTGGTGAAAACAGTGTTTAACAGATTCAGTTGGTCTCCGGACTCCGACGCATCCTGCAAACAACTGTTCACCATCCAGTTGTTGCTGCGTTCAACACGGTTTTTGGTGACACCATTAATGCTACTGTGGTTCACATCTATGGCAGCGATGGAAGTTATCACTTTTGATGTAGCTGTCACGATTAGAATAACACAAGGAGAAGTGCCCAGAAGAGATGAAGAGGGAAATAAAGGGTGGAGAAGAGAAACACTGAGGCTCGTGGAGAAGGGAGAGATAAAAGGAAGGATAATGAAAAACAAAGAGGGAGAAGATGAGTGAGAGAGAGGGGGAAAAAAGCATGTGATTGAAGAAGATGAAGCGAGACAGACACAGTGAAGTTTGACATCGGCCTAGTTTAGATTTTGGGAACTGAGAGCAATTTCCATAACAGAACTGGTTTCAGCTGTACCAGACAGACTTCTTGTTATTTTACGCTCAGACACTTACTTCACCGGGGCTGAGAAGCGTTTATAGGCCGGAGAAAGCTGCTGTCAAAACGTGGCCGGAGAGCCGCTGAAAGCCTCGTGATTTTGTCAAGTCCACTGAGCAACGCGGGGCTTTAAGGGCAACAGCAGAATGACAACTTGTGAGGGTAGAAGGTAATTTAGGTCCGGCCTCCGGAGGAAGGGAATGCAAAAAGAGAACTCGTTTCAGCCGCCCCTGAGAGATCAATGCAGAGGAACCGAAAAATAAAGTGAGTCAGGACGAGCTCGGCGCCGTCCCCGAGGTGGACTCTGTAATCCATAATCTGATACCAGCTCACACAATGGACACTGACTGACCCAGTGTGTGTGTGTGGGTGTGTGTGTGAAGCATTTGAGGACTAATCATTTCAACCACAGTGCTTATCAGATGGTTGAATACTGTCTGAAACACACACCTTTCTGACGTCAAGACTGGAAACCCAACAGCGTGATAAGCACGTCCACTTAAGTACTTACTACATTTTTCATGCTTATAAACCAAGTACAATACCTTCAATCCCTTTAAAATGGCACTGTCCAGACGTGTGCACCCTTAACCCCACTTGAACGCATCTCGTCCATCTCTATGACAGCAGGCTTTTAACCCTTTCTTTCAACCGTTGACATCCACAATAGCTATTAAAAAAGAAACATGTTCTTCTTATTCAAGCATATATTCAAGTGGTTTGAAAGCCTAATGTTAAAGAAGTATAGCTTTCAGAGGTATCATCAATGTTAGCTGAAATCATAGCTGCGATAAATTTCAGAACAGCAAGTCAATGTGCTCATGAGAACCCAACTATTTTGACCATCCATCACCTCTTTAAGGTTCCCTGTGGAGATCTCTTGCAGTACTATGAAGCTGCTTCTTTGAGTGGCTCTCCACTTGTGGGTGACAGGATATCAGTCCTACAAATGGCGCCACACTATTCCATTGCTCAACAGGTGGCAGTAACATGACAAGATCTGCAGCAAATGCACCAACAAAGGCTTCAAGCTCGTGAAGATGGATGTAAACAATGCTGGATTCAGAATACTTAAAAAATCAGCTCTGCAAATGTTTGTGAGGAAGAAAATGAACTCGAGACATTTGTTAGACATAATGCCGGAGTAACACTGAATGTAAACATGACTTTACAAGGAAAACTCCACCGGGCTAATTTACATGAGGCGTTTGAGGACTTTAGGGTTGATGTTCAATTTCGGTTTGGGCTGAGGGTTAAGGTTGTAAAGATTAAGGCTGGGGTCTCTTTGCATCATGGCCGTCCTCAGTCATAAAGTGTGTGTGTGTGGAAGCTGTACTGCTCAGAACAAACACTGCTTTGTTTACTTGAGGCAGCTTAAGCTCTGAGGTCGGTATTACAGACGGAGGTATTTGTCATTTTATCATTCCCTCTGTGTCATTACATCTGCTTTGATTTGTCACTCCATTATCCAGCCGCGCGACACAGTTCTGGTTCTCGGCTCCGCTTTCAGAGACAGTTTAGCACAAAGTACAAGTGAATACAGAGATTTGTCTCGGTCGCATTTGTAGTGACATTAGCTTATTATTGATGCAGCAACGCGCTGCAAGCTGACACAAGTCATAAAGACAAAAAAATGGTGAAAAACAATCGGCTGGATTTCATTTTAACCTTCACAGAAAGGCCGACTCTCATAACAACAATACTCCATTATTTTACTTTTTCGCACCTGGAATCTGAGCGTGTCTGAATTTAGGACCATTAGGACGTTATGGGATGTAAAGGTTATCCATTACGTTCACACCAATAAATATCAACTGTGCTGAAGAAAAACAAGAATATATAGCCAGTATTATAGCTTGAGTATCCATCCAGTCAAATCACACTCAATGAGATTCTTCTAGTAAATAAAACAAAGTCGAAAACGCTTCTAATCCAAACCAAACAAAGTGCTTTTTTTCGCTGCTATGTAATAAAATAACACAGACACAGCAGAAACAGGCAACCTGCCGAATTAATGAGGAAAAGTGAGAAACCGTGCGAGTGTCAAACAGGCGGTAACTGAGCCAAGAACAGTGTTAAATCTCAGCTTTCTACACACGTGTTACTACAGTGAGAGTCATTCACTGACACTAGGGATCTATAGATCTCTATAAGCTGTGTTTGTCTTTGTGTGTTCAGACTACTGAAGCTGAGTCGGCTCTAAACTGATTCCCATGATGGCAGCAAAAAAGGAAAATAAAACCAAGGTTGAACTTGTGCAATTGTGCAAATTCAGTGTTTTGTTAAAGTGGCAGAATTATGCAACTATTACAGATTAGATCATCAGTGGTTTGTGGGCAGAAGAAAGATTTATCTCTAAAAAATACAGTTCTGTCTCCCTTTTCTAATTGTTTGCTTTAGTGAAAACTGCAGAGCTGATCTTCTCAGAATTAACGTCTCAGTGAAATCACGAAATCATATTTTAGCAAATGTAGCTTCTAACTCCGACTGAGTCTGTTTGCAAAAAGCTGCAGCTCCGCAAAACTTGATGAAAGACTAATCAGAGAGGAGAGACAAATTGAGCAAGGACTGATTAAAACAGCGACTACGTGATGTCGAATAACATTTTCTACTGTGTTCCTCAGTGTGTTGTGCAAGCTGCCAGCAGCCCCACTTCAACTTAATTTATAATGAAAGCCTATGACTGTAGAATGTAAAGCCTGAACATTCTGAGAGAGGAACGGATCTGTAGTGTGTCATTTTAATTGCAGTGATATGAAGATTCAATCTGCCGTCTAAGCATGACAAGGAGAAACTGATAGTTAGAAATGTGGCCACAGGCAGGAAGTAATATGAGGAATTTCATGTTGGAATGTTTGTTCTTTAGAAGATAAGATATAAGATACTCCCTCATTCGTCCCTCAACCCTCAGTAGCCTATGTTTATCTTTCTTCAAACTGTAGTGTCTTTGCCTGCTTTAGAGGAATTTCTCTATTTCACAGACATTATTTAAACTAGTTATTTGAAGATGAAAACAAAGATTTCCCAGTTTCAGCTTCTAAATGAGGTGATTTGGTGCCTTTTTACTGTCATGTAAAATAATAAACTGAATGTCTTATATTTTGGAGAAAAGCAATTTAAAGATGTCACGTTGGACTATAGGAAATTATTATGGCCATTTTTTTTACATTTTGCAAACCCAACAATTAATTGATAATGAAAATAATCACAGCAGCTTTAACCCAGACGTAAATATCATCAAAATTCAAAACAAGCTGTGCCAAGAATGACTCCTTTTAAAAACCTGAGCCACAGTTTGTGCTGTCTCTTCTTCTAACTGGGCTACAGCTGGACTGGAGTGTGATTCCTGATGGGACATAGACCCTAAATGACCAAAGGATACAGTCTTCAGGATATACGATTCGCTCCACTTGCTCCCAACAAGGAGGATGAGAGGAGACGCGGACAAAAAGATAGTGACAATGTCCAATCTGCCCAGTCCATTATGGAAGGGTGCAGTGGAAAGTAATAGGGCTGGGTGAGTCTTCACGTCTTAAGTCTTTGCTCAGAAAAGAAGCGGCGAGTGAAAAAGACTTTCACCGCGGCCCGCAGAGCTCGGAGTGAGGCCTTTTTATGAGGGGGACAATGAGAACATTTGTGATAAAAGGGCATCTTTTTGTTTTCTTCTGGTGCACTTAGTATGCACGCAAGCATGTCGATTTGCCCTGAGAGCACATGATGTCAACTGGATGGGAAAAGGAGCCAGTTAGGAGGGGGAGTAATGGAATTAAATACTCTTCTCAATCCCATCTGGTGACATCTGGTGCCATTCCAGTGCTTAGAATAGTTTCCAAAGTCTAAGTGAAATGAATTAAAAATTAATGCTTTTCTTTTTTGTGCGCTTTCTTTGTGCTTATTTGGCAAAAGCCGTCGTGTAATGATCCAGCTCGAACTGTTCATTACATTTCAGACTCCAACCCGGCAGCTTGGAGGATGAGAGAGGGGAAGAAAAAAAAAAGCTCAAACAAGTATCATTTAAAGACGTGTTTGTAAAAATGAAGAAAAATTTTTTAATTAGTAAAAGGGGTTATGAATAAAATGATCTTCTGTAAACAGAGCTAAAATGTGTTGTCCAAGTTAGACGCTGACATAAAAAGGCTGTTTAATGCTCATAAATCTGTCACAGAAGAATACACAACTTATTTATTATACAGAAGGCTGTTTGGCTGAGTATCGCTCGCACATCGCCAACAATGTCGAGGCGAGACTCACACACAAGTCTGACTGGAGCTTTCTGCAAAGGCACGAAGACAGCAGCAAATCTGTGTTTTGAAAAACTTGAGCATCGGTCAGGTTGTTTAACTGAAGAGCACCCGTCCATTTAATTAGAAGAAAGCAACTACAGCAAACCTACAAGTCTGTCAGTCAGTCCAGAAGTAAAGTTCAAAATCTACAACAAGGAGAATATATCAAATAAATCGATCAGTTAATCTAGGAAACATTTTGGAATCATCTGTACTATAATCTCTCATTTCTATCATTTAAATGAAACTTCTGAATGAGCGGCAAAGTCAAATAAAAAAGTGGAGTCACTTCATCATATTGTGTGTATATTGATCCACTTCATTATCACATGCAATAACATTGTTCGAAGTGCTGAATTCACAGAGATTTAACTCAACTCTGCTGCACAGTTGAACCAGTTTTAGCCTCTTTTAGCTAATTGTTTTGGTTTTCCTGAGTTGCTTGCACCAGCCCATCTATGTAGTTCATTCCTGCACAAAAGCTCTAATTAGGTGAATGAATATTGGACTTTGGTCAGATGATCATTATGGTGAAACTTTCCAACATTGATCTGAGGATGTTTGAAGTTTTTCTTTCCCTGATTAAAGAAAAATCTCATCTATAGCCTATACCAATAGTCTATATATCTATATCGCCTTGATATGTTCCCACTTTTATCAGTGAATCTTAAACTCTGAGTAGATTTGATCTGAGCTGATCCTTGGAGAATTTAATATCCACGCCCGTTCCACTGATGACCTCTGAAGCCTTGTAGAGTCTTAACTTATCATATGTTCAGTCCGGACCTCGTCACTCTAAAGGTCACTCTTGATCTTATCCAACAGTATCAAGAGTCCTGATGTCAAACATGTAGATGCCTTTATCTATGACCATCAGTGTCCATGTTTAACATGGTGTTTTCTCACGTTCCCAACTAGATGTGGGATTTTTTTTAACCTTTCCTCTGCTGCTGAACTCAATTCTGCATATACATATCTGTCTATCTATACTACTTCTATGTATCAACTGAAGTATCAATCAGTCCAATGTAAAGAAAAGCCTTGACCTGTCCTTTAGATACTCTTGCTGTAAAATTTCTGAAGGACATTTTTAACACTATTATT
Organism: Centropyge bicolor; assembly: GCA_037975185.1. NCBI lineage: Eukaryota > Metazoa > Chordata > Actinopteri > Pomacanthidae > Centropyge > Centropyge bicolor. The sequence goes on along the minus strand of JBBMOC010000060.1, from coordinate 394,420 downwards.
CTGCCACTTTTAGAAATATGAACAAATTTAAAAGATGTCCAACCTGCTTTTAAAAAAATCTCTTGATCCCTCTGATCTCAACAATTTCTGGCCTATTTCTAAGCTCCCATTTTCAGCTAAGGTTCTAGAAAAAATTGAGGCAGATCAGCTGCAGCTTTGAGCCAAGAAACAAACACCTTTGAGAAATTCAAGTCTAATTTTATAAAAAAAAAAAAAAAAACCTATGAAAATGAAAATGAAATTGTGCTTCTACCTGTTGCATTCAGAATTGATTTTCAGCAATTATCGATAAATTACTGATTGTTTACACAGAGATTTCCAGGCTAATACACAAAAGCTGACAGAGACATTGCAGTCGCTTGCCTCGTCTTTTTAAATCGTTTTTTAACATCCACTTTTTTAAAATTGCTTTTCTGTGATTTCATTTGTTTTATGATATTTTAGTTTGTTTTATTCCCTTTGTGTTTTATGTGTTTAATTTTCATGGCTTTTAGTTCCTTTTATTCTTCTGGTGTTTTATATGTGTTGTTTTATTGTAAAGCACTTTGTAACCATTTTGAAAGGTGCTGTAAAAATAAAGTTTATTATCATTATAACCTGCTTGGACTTTATAATCTGGTGTTGCAGCTTGTGGTGACTGTTTATCCGTCGGCTTGTTTGCCCATTTTTCTTCACCCTTGTGGCCCCGAATCAATTAATGCAGCTTTAAGGGTCTGCGCAGCATTTATCTGTGAGACTTTATCAGTCTAAATAAAAATGTGGCGTGAAGCTTGAAAATGCAGTTTATAGGTCAAATCTCTTGAAGTGTTTGTCTCCTCCTTTGCATAACATAAAAACAATCAGAGAGAAAAAGCACTGAGGGCAAAAGACTGACTCAGACAAGAGTTAAGCATCAGATCCTCGACAAGTTCAACACAACAGCGACGCAGGCGAACGTATGTGCTGCTTTGCCAAAATAAGTGGAAATATGTAAAGACACATGAGGAAAAAAACAAGTCTTGTTTTAACATCTTCTCTCATATTCAGAGTTTGAGAAGAGCAGGTTCAAGGAGACTGTCGATAAATGTTGTGAGATGGAGAGATTTATTATTCTTCCGACCCGTCTCTGGAATAGAAATGAGAAAAAATGAACGTGTTGAGAACAACTACGGCAATGAAATGGGGTCATAATTTAATTTTCCCCCAGCTGACAAGCTCTTAGTGTCTCTCTGAACAGCTCTCCTGCCCAACATGCATGTGATTGAAATGGGGGATGAGAACTCGATGTCACCATCTATTCCATTTTGAACTGGCGCTCTCTCTCTCTCTCTCTCCTCCCAACTCAAATAAAAACCAAAGTTAATTGCGTCCTCATCAAAAACCCAGACAGCCGCATTTAGCGCAGTCGCTGCAGAAGTCCATTTGCTGCCTCGTCCCTGTCAAGTGAGACAAATATTTACTGAGCCAGACACTTCCAGTTACAGGCCGCATTGTGGGGGATAAACTGAAAGATCAAGTCTGTACTCCGTGAACCCGGAGATGTCACTAACTGAATTCACAGAGAGGATGAATGATAAATAGTTAAGTGGAACATGGCATGTCTTTCTCCTGAATGACAGACCAGCACAAAGCAAACCTTTGTCATTCTCCCGCGCCGCCATCTGATGTTCTCTGCCTCTAATAGATGGAAGAACGAGCCTCATCTTTACAGTTTGCTGCATCTCTGTACAAGTTTATCTACGAGGTGCCAGAGAGGATGAAAACAACATCAAATCATCGGCGGGGGAGATGCAAACAAGCTGCCAGATATCATCAGGAGGAAGTGTAAAGTGCATCAGAAAGGGCATGGGTGGAGGAGCTGCACTGTAAATCCATTCAGGAAGAAGAAAAAAAAACAAAAAGACAGACAGTCGGTATTGAGCTCTGTCGCTGTGAGCTTGTAATTCAAAGCTTGTGTGATAAATCTAACCCTTATTTACTCATTTAAACAGCCATTTCTGTCTGAGAGCCAGAGCTAAATACTGCATGATGAGAAATGAATCCCTATTACTTACTGTAAAAGCCCAAAAGACTGGAAAGACACTGCACCATTATGATATCAAGAGTCTGGCAATGGTGATGATTTATGGACTTGGAAATCGTTCATGCCTCCCAGTGTCATGGTGATGGGCGGGATGGATTCTCAGTACTTGCCGAGTATCAACAAAAATTAGTCAGTAGCTCAGAGTACAAAAAAATGGTAATTATCAAATACTGGCATGAGATACATGTGCTTTATTCAGGCAGAGTAGTGGATGTACGAGAACTTCTTTTTAAAGAAATCTTTTAAAAGCACATTCATGTTGGAATCTATACAACGAGCTTTCTGTAGCCATGGCGTGTTTTTACTATTTGTCAGTTTGCTCATGCAAAGTCTGAACCTGAGAAGTAATGGATGTAAAAGATTATATTATCGAAATCAAAGTGCCGCGTGCAGATATTAACTCCTGTTGTATCCAAAGCTGTACTGATGACAAGGCCAAACACTGAAAACTGCATTTCTTTCACATCGTGCTACAAGAGCATTTTACATTTCAAGTTTATTTGAACTGAAAAACAAGCTGCTCCATCCTCCTCCTTCACAGATACTGTCTGAGTAAATCATCTGTTTAACTCGCCCAATCCCCAGTTCAGCCCAAAGGTGAAGGAGGTGCTGGAGGGGGGGGTCAGAGGTCAGAGGTCAGGGCAGGCAGGTCAAGCTGTTCAACACCAGACTGGGAAAACCACGTCTTTATGAACCTGGATTTGCGCATGGAGGGTTTGTCAGATTAGAATCAGAAAGTTGGAAACACACTGCAGAAACTTGCATAATTGATCTTTTTGTGGCCACTTGGGGGCAGTATAAACAAGCTGCACATCCTCCAGGTACAAACAACATTTGGAGTCCTGTTTCTTTCCAATATCCACCCCAGAGTCCAATATTCATTCTCTCCAAGCTCAGTTTTTGTCTCCTGAGGGAAATATCTGACTCTTTGGCTGCTAAATGCTTCACTATGGTCAACAGCTAGTTTCTCACCTGGTCTGTCTCGGCATGCAGTCAGTTTGTAGATGATTGTCAGTGAAAACATCTGGAAACATCTGCCTACTGAGGCCATCTGTGGGTCCATCAGCACAAGTAACCTCTTTCACATATATTGCATCATGCAAACCATCATTAATGTAAAAATATTATCTCTTCAAATATCCTCATATGCTTAACTGAAAAAATTGGTTCTAGCCCAAACCTGAAAAAAAGCCCGAGACCAAAAATAGACAAATATATCTGAACTTGTCCAGTTAAAGTGTCATGTTTTGTATCTGCCAAGCGTTTGAAGGTATATACCATCTTCACATAACAGCAGAACTCGAGACAACTCACACTTTAAAAAAACAAGTGTCCTACAGTCGGTCTCAGCACAATATCTTCAAAAGATACTGCACTTCACCGACTCGCTCTCCGCAGCGAAGTTCAGCTTAAAGACAGCCTCTTTGAAATTAGCAATTCAGCACCTTTTCCTGTGCTTTCACCGAGCCAAACCCGAGAAAAAAAAAACTAATGCTTTAAAAAGATATTCATGGATGAAGAACAATAGCAAAGGGGGACTTTTCAATCCTTAATCCGTTTCTCACCCAAATGCAGCACATTCCCAAATACTTCCCACCTGCAAGCCTTTCAATGAGGGTTAGCAAATAATTCACAAGACTGTTCTTAACACACAGTGACACCCAGATAAGATTAGCCTATATGGCTGTGAATGAGAGATAAGCGTGGACTAATTCCTCTTTTCTGGGGGAAGAGTTTCTGCAGTAGGCCGACCTGCAGCTGGACGAAGACTCCATATACTTTCGAGATTAATACAGATAGGAGAAGGCGTGTGGAGGCATTTATGAAGATACTTCCTGATTCGTGAGATTGAAATCTTTGCATGATAACAGCCCAGAGACACATTCGCCCATGGTTCACTCTTTATCCTGAGTCGTGACGGTGGAGGTTTCTCCGGGAGGATTCGTTTGCTCCACAGAGTTTTTTTTTTTTTTTTGGCTGCATGATGAGAGGAAATCTCACTGAAGTCTACAACACGGGCGCCCGTCTTCAAACTGCCAAAGAGCACAATATAGCAAATATGGGACACCTGCTGTGAGACGAGCAGCCGAGAGCCAAGACGAGCCTTTTCATGTGATTGGAAGCGGAACCAAACGGCCGCCATCAGTGGATCCGCAGCCCTACGTCTTTTCCAAAATGACAAACAAGGGGAGAGATATCTGTTTCCATATCAAACACTTAACAGACTGCAAAAGGAGGAGGATTACAAAGCTTCCTAAGCAAACGATGACAAGTGCTGCGACGGACCCCTTTTATTACTCGGGGCGTGTGAGCAAACTTGCATCATTTGCCAAGAGATGAGACAACAGTCCGTCTTTTCCCCACTTCAAGTAAGTTCTGGAGTCGTGTTTTTTTCACTGCACAAAACTATTTACTCTGGACGTCGGCGCACTCAATTATGGCAGAGGGCGAGATAAAAGACAATACTTTCATTTCAAAACACATATCGACTAACATTTTTGGCTGTCAATACTTTTCATCACAGGCTCGGGAACGCCGTGTTATTTCGCCCTGACAGCCGCGCACGTCACAATCTTTTCCACCGCTCCTTCACAACAATTTCAACTAAATGTCAAACTTGGCAAAAGTGAGAAGAGACGTGTGCTACACATTCACTAATGTTCTTCTGCACGCAGCTATTCCAGTGCCTTCTTAATACCCAATGGTATGGGCGCAGTGTAATTTGTCAAGGAATGAACGGCTCTTGTAAAACTTTCTCTAACATGGGAAATGGGAATATGAGGCAGAGAGCGTTCATAAATATGCAATGGGTGTTCTTAGCTCTGACATTGCCTCTGTTTTCCCGTACAGATGTGATTGTGATGTCATTTCATATTTGATGTGGAGATATGAAGCAGGATGCCAATGACACCTTTGAAGTTTAAAAAAAAAAAAAAAAAAAAAAAAAAAAAAAAAGGCTGCAGATATAATCAGTATACAGTATCTGACACCGATCAGCTGGGCTGGAGATGATTAATTGATTTTTCAGTTAATCAAAGCAGACATCCTGCTCCAGCTTTAATCACATTAATTATATCTATAAGCATCCCACACTGGTTGGCTACTAACAACTGATGGGTTAATTGAATCTCTCCATTCAATCATTATCCTGACCTGCCAACAATTATGCACATCAAAGTCGTCTGGCTTGAAATATGTTGCAACACAAAAGAAAAGAGAAGCTTTAATGCACTTTTGACATCAGGGCTGTCGCGGTGAAGGAACTTTCCCTGCGGTGATTTAGGGTGACTCAACAGTGCAGTGTGCCGTATTAACACCTTTTTTTTTTTGCAAATTACTTTGTGAGGGGGACAGCGGGATAATGTTTCATCTTAGCACAATGTTTCATCTCAGTACCTGCTCGTACTAATCACCTGCACTCTCTCTCTCCATCCGCCTCCAGGGTCCGCCGACGAGCTGCAGGACGCAAAAAACAGCTGAGGTGAATTTTGATGATTAGCAGAACTGTCGCATTTTATACTATAAAAGACTGTCGGCGTTTCCAGTTGGGAGTTTAAGAGCAAGTGAGGTGGAGGTGTACGTGACTTCCTCCTGTGTGTATTGCAATTTCAAGAAAAAAAAAAATCTATTAAGGAGCAGAGTCATAATCTTAGACAGCACTTCTGCTGCGTCGAGTTTCTTCAGCCTCGCCACTCGGGGACGCAACTTTCGCATTTCACAAGTCAAATCATTTTTATTTATATAGTCCAATATCACAAATTCCATGTTTGCCTCAAGGCGCTTCACAAACTGAGATTGTAGATTTGGCCATGACAAACACAAGGAGCCATCAGCCTTGAATGATGCTAACCAGATCCCGATCAACCTGAGCCATCTGACACAGCACTACACAACATACTCCACCTATGTCAAAAACAGCTATTCTATCAGAGGATGCCCTTCAACAAGTACCTGCACTCTGGTAACTCCAGTTTTATTCAGTAGGATATATTTAAAGATCTGGTGATGTGCTTCATGAAAATACAGAACTGAAACTGAAACTGGCAACCAGTCACATTTCCATGAACAACCAACTGTACTGGAGTCACTGAGTCTAAGCAAATAATGGAAAGGATGAGAGGTCAAAGGTCAGAGCGGCTGCAGCCTTCACAGTATCCAGCAGCTTAAGCACAATCTCCCAAGAGGCGAGGAGCGTGGCGAGGAGCAGTCAGCAGAGGAGGCGATATGAGCCGGTGAGGAGAAAATGACTCGACGTACTATACTCATTGAAAAGAGGATTTTCAGCCCCCGCTGAAGATTGGAAGTGGAATCCGATGTTTCTATTGGAGTGAGAAGTTCATTTCATGATTGATGAGGCAGGAAGGAGAAGAGTCGACAGTAGGTGGATTGATGACCGGAGCAGCATTGGCAGAATGAAGAACGTTGCCCAGCGTGTAGGAAGTGGACCATGGCCTGGAGCTGTGAGAGTTGTGGATCCCTTTGAAGACGTGTGCGCCAGAACTGAGGTTCTGAATTTGATATCGTTGGAGAAAGAAAGCGGTGGTGGGTTGGGAGCTGGGAGGATTTTGGATAGTTGAAGATGAGGCGGCAGCAGCATCATCAGGTGAAGATGAAGCTGATTAGACAGATGTTTTTGCAGTTGGCTTTGTAATAGCTGAAATAAACCGTGAATCACCACTGACCTCTTTCTTTTACATCCATCAGACAAGAGACCTTTCATTCCACTTCACATGTGCATCCTTTTCTGCATGTGTAATGACTGGAAGATGTTTCAAAAGGACTATTCTGATGAACTCAATCAATTCAATCCATTAAGTGTAACTGAAAAACATAATTATCCAGCGTGTAAGAATAATACAAAAAGCCTCTTCCAGGTTGCAATCCATCAATTTTCTGCTTAAATTGGGGAGATTTACATTGTGCAAAATTTACTTAAAACTCAAGAACTTGAAATAGCTTTATAGTTTTTCTCCTAGGCCAGCATTTTCATTCGCTTTCATGTGGAACAACCCTCCTCTGGGGTGGAAAATTGAAATTTTAACAGTAGCAAATCACTGTCTCCACCATCCGCTCCTTCCCCCCTTTTCTTTCCTTGTCTACTGTGAGACAGTAAATTGACAAAGCAGGATGCAGAGCGTAAACAACAGAGCCAAACTCACAGATTCTATAATGAAGAGACGCGGCAAAGCAAAGCTTTAACTGACAGTGAAATACATAACATTATACAAATCCAGATATCAATACTGAGCCGCCGGAGAAGGCCCATGGGGTCTATATTCCAAGACAACTTATTTAACTTGACAAATATGAGAGTGGTGATATTGACTCTGTTCCTCATCCAGAAAACCCCTGTGTGAGTGAAATATGAAGTTAGAGCACTGCGACTGACACCTGAGCAGGAAACAACTAATAAGTCTTAATTTAACAGGAGGCGAGAGAGAGAGAGAGAGAGAGAGAGAGAGAGACCATGGACAAACAGCCACAGTGGAAGGAATTACCGGAGACAGTCGCTTCACAAATATCAGTCGGTGCAGATGGGAAGGATCTGCAGTCGGGCTTAAAGGACAGATGGTTTGTGTCAAGTCAAAAGGTTAATAAGTCTGCTTTGGTGCACATCCAAGCAGAAGCATGACAGTTAAAATCGCATGTGAGTAGGGTTTTTTTCATGAATGTGTGTCAACCCACAAAGCTGGAGAAATGCACACCAAAAGTTGAATTATTCGACATTTAAATTTAGCAAGAAATAAATCCTCAGTTTGACACAGGTGAAATGTGCATTCATGATAAATAATTCGACGTATGTCAGCTGACCTGGCCTTTTACTAAAGGTTTAAACATTTACCTGATTCAACAACATGTCTCAGGAAAAGGTGAAATAATTCCTTTATTAGTCCCACAAGGGGGAAATTTCCAAAAAAGACAGACAGATGGATGAATAGTAAGAAGACAGAGCAGCCTGTTGATAGGAGATACAGCTTATTCTGTGCATCTCTTTATTATCACTGTCATCTCTTTGTCAAGTAAAGTTGACAGAGGCTATTAGGGCTTTTCCTCTGAGTCTAATCTCAGTAGTCAGTTAAAAGGATGAGACCGGCTTTATTCTGCATTTTGTGACTGTCAACAAATCCCATGATAAGAACCAGAACATAACAAAGCAAAAGTCCGTCTCTAAATCCTTCCTGACTCGCCGTCTGTGGCTCTTATTTCCGAAGCCTTGCAGAAGACGGATCTTTAAAAAAACAGGTTTTGAATATATGCTTTCATTTGTAATAAAATAAGATAATGTCCAAAAAAACAACTGGCTGTTTTTCAGGAGCAGATTAGCTGCTAAAGTGAGTATTTACAGCTGCGGGATGTTGGATCGCAGCGAACACATTCGCGGTGATGAAGGAAGATGTGCAACAGTGCGGCTCAATGGTGCGGTTTTAATAGTTTTTAGACAACAATGGAGCTCGATGGCGAAGAGGACTAAGCTCTGGATACACGGGTAATACTTAAGAAGTATAGAAAATCACACTCATCCTTTAAGAACAAGCTTGGACTCACACTGTCCCGATTTCTGCATAAATACATAAATGAGAATCCAACAGAACATTAACAATCCACCAGCTGCCGAGGCCACATGGAACAGATGCAAGCAACTTGTCATTTGGGTGGATTCTTGTGTCTCTGCTGAGACTCTGAAATATCACGATCCTGAGTGCAAATGAGCGGCAGAAAGAGGGAGTGTCTTGTGACTAATCTGACTTTTTAGCTTTTGGAAAATATTGACAGATAAATGTGGACGCTGCTGCACGACAATGCAGATGTTTCACTAATGCTGAGGGCCAATAAATGGAGCGTATTAAAATCTTAAAGACAGCAGCTAACACTTAACTTGCATTAGAATAAATGGGTGATATGAAGAACATCAAACATCTCTGACAACAAAGAGAACATTTTATAGTCTCATCTTTCCTTAATGCAGCTGTTAGTTTTCTAAATATAGAGCTTTTCCTCATCAAAGTGACGGCCTCACATTTTAGACTAATACCACAATTAATCAAGCAGAAAACCAGATCTTAAGTAATCTCGGTGAATAAATGCCTCTTTCACCATGACAAGTACTATGTAAGAGTCCTTGTGTAATCAAGACATTCTTTTATAGAACAATCTCAAAACCTCTCTTTCTTGAGTGGAGGACATTTTTGTATGAAAGTTATTTAATGCACTTGCTTAAGAAAATCAATTGAAATAACACAGGAGTCTATAAGAGTATGTTGTAGTTGCATCAAGTCAAGAGAAACAGCATTTTCCTCTGTTTTTCCCCCTGTTTTTAATCACTTCACTCGCTTGAAAACAGAGGATTTCCACAGGAACAAACTTATTAGAGGCACATAATGAGTTTAGTTGGAGAGTAAAAAGCTACGACTACAATATGAGGATCTACAGTAAGTTATTAGGGCCAACTGTTTCTGTGCAATGCACCTGTTTTATGATGTTATAAACCCTCCAAACAGAACACAGTATAAAACAAAACTGATCGATGGCAACGCGGTTACAGTCACTAGATGTGGATTTCACAGAACAACATGTTCAATCAATGACCCCGAGGCAATGACATTTTAATTACAACAGTTCAGTAGTGGAGATTATCAGACGGTGACAGTCCTTGGCAACACACAGAGGTAACTTATTTCATTACCACTAATAGGTAAGAACATGAGGGCTTTTTTTTCTCCGTCCTTGGATTGTTTAGGCCCTAAAGAACCCGTCAGAGTAAAAGATGCTCGGATCCTTTGTTTCTCCAGCACTTTGTCTCTCTGCCAGTGTTAATGAGGGAGATCGGCAGTAAAGCACAAGCAAGTCTCTCAGCTCTGCGCTTCAGACCGAAAGTGGTGAATTATGATTTTAAACGTCTGAATAAAACATCAAAAAGAAATTCAAGACGGCATCAACATGAATCAAGAATAATGCAGTTTCAGATGCTTGCTGCTTGACAAACCATTTCTCTTCAAAAGCTCCAGAAATGTGTTCAAACAAATGCAACAAAAACATAGCAAAATAGTATGATTAATATCTAAAAATACACTAAATAAATAGACATAAAATGAGGTATTGGATGTCTGGGTTTGAGATATGTAGGACGATCAATATCAGTCGGACTCATCGGGGAACATCAGACACTTTTTGACTTATTGTTGCTGTTGGAAACTTTGTGAATTCTCCTTTTTCTGATTTGACTTTACTTCAATAGTTACATCCAACATAATGCAAGTTAAAACTACAACTGTGGGAAAAGAATCTCACGACAGAGGTTTTATCGCTAAATTTGCAACGATTAATCAATTAATCGATCCATCAGTCAAAATATAGACAAATGTTTGATGCTTCCAGTTTCTCAAATGTGAGAATTTGCTGCATTTCTGGTTTGTCTGTCAGTCAAACAAACCAGCAGCTTCAACAATGTGCTCTAGTATAATGAAGAATGTCGTTTTCTGAGGTTTAATGCACCAAAAGATGACATGATATAAAAGTCATTGTTCGTTACAGCCATATTTAATAATCCAGTTGATGCTGAGATGATCTTTGCTCCACTGTTAAGCTTCTGTTAAACGTCTAATTAAAAGGTCTTTTTTTTTCACAGAGGGACATTTTGACATGTCACAGTAAGAAACTCACAGGTGTAAATAGTAAAATTAATGATGCCTGAATTCCATTTAACGGCTTCGGAACGGCGCCATCGTTAATGTCGTTAAAAAAAAACTTGAGCTTGAGAAGTCCAAATGAAATCTGCTGTGAAATAAAAAAGGCCTGTTGATTCACATCGAGTGTTTCTGGAGTTTGACCCTAATAGAGACTAATCAAAGACCAGTCCTGAAATCTACCGCTTCATCCACTGTTACAATCGGCCTCTCGAGATTCTCCCGACGTTATATGAAAGTGCATTACTCTGTTGGAGGAACCTCTTTCACAATAACATTGACTTATGATCCTTTGTCTCAAACTTGACATTTCAGAGATACAAAGGTTTTAAGTCAGAGCAACAATGAAAACATTCTTATTACAGTGAGACGGAGATAAATGGGGACATTAACAAAGGTCACGTCTCAATAACGGACATCAGAAATGAAAGCTCGGGAGCATTTGGCTAAATAGAGATTTCTATCTTACAATCCTGCAAATTTTATTTCATCATCATGAGCTCATTAAATAAGTTAATAATAATAAAATAATTGTTATTTTCTGTTCATGCTTCCAAAGAGTGTTTTTCCCTCTTTGTGCTGCAGCTCTGAGGTTCTTTATTTAACTGATTATAAACACAGCTTTACTTAAATTTGCATTACTTGTATTTATCTTTAATAGCCATTTTATTAATATGGTGTTAATACTTCCTGGACTTTTCAGCAGTTCTAAAATGTTGTCTCACAAACACGTTTTCTGTTTTATTATCCACAAATCTCACTTCTTTCCAAATTAACTTTTCACTGCAGATTTCAATCACGTCAACAGAGACGTCTGCTCATATTTGTTGATTACGTTTCCTCAGCCTTCCTTGTCGTAACCTTCCTCAAGCGAGAGCGGCCTGATTAAGAAGAAGCATTCGAGCTGCCTGATGTCCCGCCATAATCAGCGCGGCGCAGTCGACGTAGCCACTTATCCTAATGAGGTCATTAATTAAGCAAATTAAAGCATTCATTATAAAATGTTTCAATGTCACACATACACATAAAAACATGAGCGGAATTCATATGAAGTTCGGATATTTAAGAGCAGTGAAGAGGCAGCAGGTTTAAGATGTAAATAAATGCAGGAAAAAAGTCACCGGATCTCGTTAGTTCATCGGTTTTGAAGGAGAATCTTGATTGGTCAGTCCTGAAGTATTGATAATCTCCTGAACAAACAGTGTTGTTCTCTCTATTGATGTTGCATTGATTCAGTCCAACATACTATAACATAGCTGGCACTTTTAAAATCCTAACTATCCCCTAATGATGACGCAGCTGCCGGCGTGGGATTATCACGTTTGATGTTTGCATAACTGCATGTTTGCATTCTGTGCTGTGCCGTCACGGCTGACTGGGCAAAATGCTAAAAGTGTGTGTCGCTTAACTAGATCTAATGAAAATGCAGCTAAATGCAGGATGTGTGTAAAACGGTAGTGGCATGTAAAGCTACCTCACGGAACAAACACAACATTCGATAAATCTAAAGCAGTGTAGCCTCTATCTGCCTCCTCAGTGCATGATGGGATTTCTCAAACTAAAGATGTTTCAGCTTCCTTCTCAGCAGTTCGTTTGCAAATGATTGCATTACTTGCGTTTTACACAGAATCAAGCTGCAAAAGGTTGCAATGTTATTTGTGCAAAACGCATATTTAACACGAGTACACTCATCAAGTCAAGTGTATGTGTAGAGCTGATGTTGATTTAAGTGAGGCTCCTAAAATTTTAACTAACCAGCTCCAGTGCTCCTGGTGGTTGGACTGAAGTCCTGCAGGACACATAAGAGCCCTGGAAATAAGCAGGCGGAATATTCCAGTGTACTACAGGATTAATGCCGGGGCCACAGAGTCAGCGCTGACAGATTATGTCTGTATTTCCGTTAAGTGGCACTTCATCAACCCCTGCCCTCTTGTTTACCCGCGTTTCGCCCGAATGGCGGCCGACAAACTGCACACATGAAGCCGCAACAGTGAGCGACGAGCACCTCTAAAAATACACCGACTTAAGTTAACATCACAGGGACGCTTTAAAACAGTCGCATACTTTCAAACAGGCCGCTTGTCCCAGATAATGTATTCCACTCAAGCAAAAGCAGTCCAGCTCATCAGTTCAGCCGTGACTTTAATGTATAATCTCGGCTTCTTGATTTTCTTTTGTCCCCTCGCAGTTCAGACGGGAGCCGGAGTCTCTGAAGCCCAACCCCGGCTTCAAAGCGGCGAACAGCCTGGCCTCTTGAGATAGGTTACTGTTTCACATTGCATTGGTTACCGTGTCACACTCCCTCCGGCAAGCCTGGAAACGTGCTTCCGCCGTGCCTGTTTAACCGTGCTAAATCATATTCCACTCTCGGGTGTTTTGACATTTCAGTAATTAACCAATTTCCCCTTTCTATTTGCAGCCCACCGTACAATCACAATCATGTTATAATGCCTTCGGTGATGGCGCACTCCTCCTGACACACACCGAGAGACCCACAAGAATTTGTTTTATACCACATACCGAGATCGGGGATTACTTAATACCTGTGGCGCCGAGTCATGTGACCAGGAAATCCTCAGTGGAGACATTATATAGTAGTGAATGTGGAACAAGCATTTATGGAGAACTGCATTTAAAATACATCCTAAACATGAATGATGCAATGTCCTCGGATATTCAGGATTATCTCTAAATATGGATTCTGAGAAAAACGAGCAACTCACCCAACATAACAGACTTGGGACAGACATCATCACTGAGAGCACGTTAATATGGATTTAGTTTTGCCACAGATGTTTCATGCTATTTCCTGCCACTCCGCTGTTTCATGACCCACAAAGGCTGCGAGCTAAGTGGTCGTCTCATTGACTTAAAATGCATTACGTCTATGTTACAATGCTAAGCTTCTTACGCCGAGGTCAGAAACTATTCAATAGCAGATAATTAATAAGAAGCACAAACAACTTCTGGAGTCATGAGGGAGACCAAGAGAGCTCCTTGTTGTTTCAGCAAAATAACTTTAGAATAATTGAAGAGTCTTTCAAGGTGTCACAGGAGCATCTTTGGGTTCATAATTGAAAATGGCAGAAGCTGGAAACAATTTCAGAACCTGCCAGTCAATAAGAAATTGGCTGCTTGAGATGATCCTGAGGGAGCTGTCATTAAACCTGACTGGCTCATCAAATCAAGGCCACGGCATAAATATTATAATCTATATATTTATACCTGCCCTCGGTCTCACCTTTTACAATTATGATGCTGAAAATTTGGGATGCAAACTGTGTTTACAGACAGGAAGTGTTCTTGAGTCCCTGTATTAATCTCCTTCATACAATCAGTGTTGAACCTCTCTCCATCCTCGCTTGTGAACAACTGAGTCTTTCCACGATGAACCTTTCATACCCAATCATGATACTATCACCTGTTACCAATGAACCTGTTTACCTGTGGAATGATCCAAACAGGTGTTTTTGGATCAGTCCAGTGTTTTCAATTGAGTCTATGTCAACAAGAATCAACAAATTATCACACTCTGTTTTATTTGTTTTGCATGGCGTGAAAACTTTTTTGAAATCAGGGCTGTCGATTTGTCTGTTTCGCTGCTTGTTCAAGTCATCACTTAAACTTTGCTTTTATTATGAAGTAAAACGGATAAATGAGAAGCAAATGTTTTCAAAAATTGGCCATTTATTCATATTTGCAGTTGATTACAGCCAGAACATCTTCAAATGCGCCACATAAAATTATATCTAGCTTTTAAGTGTGTTATTTAATTCTTTTGTCAATATTAACATTTTCCATATGAATTTAGTTTGGTCTGTTTATTGCAAATGTAGATAATGAGTGAACCTCATTTCACTACTTGTTTTTTTTCCAGGAAACAAAGCCAGTGAAAAACAACACACGTCTCCCCAGTGTTATAGCTTAGAGCAACGATTTAACAAAACAGACGACACTGTCAGCTGGGTCCACATGACATTTCCACGCTTTATCCTAGTCACTCATTTTCCTCCCACATCCAAAAACTAAAGTGCTGGTAAAGAAAAGCAGAAAACGATTTAACCAGGAGAAGCAGAGCTGAACTGCAAACACAAGTCTTTCAAAACAAAAAGCTCAAAACCTCAAAACAATTGAATTGAAGAAAAAGAATAAGCTGATTTGTCTCAAGATTATGAGCGACTTGGGAGATTTGTATCAGTCAGGATTGTCGTGCTCCAAACAGCTGACCTTAATACCTAAATCACTGAGAGAGGACGGGGCTACGAGCGATGACGCCTCCGAGTTTCTACATTTTTTTTTTGGCATCTGGCCAGTATGATCCAGATTAATTTACATGGAGAGCAGCAGTCAAACACACCAACAACAGGAAGACATCCTGTGCTGCCAACGCTGCGGAGAAACCGACGGCGAGGAGCACGACTCGAGTCGAGACAGCTGAGGAGCATTTTAAATTATGACTGTCACCACTAAACACGGCTCAAAGTAAACTGGGAGAGGTTGTTGTCGTGGGGCTTATTCCTGCCGTCAGCGACAAGGGGGGGTTGTTCTTAAAAATTGTTCTTTTGCACGATTTATGTTGTCAACGTTTCCAGGGAGGTCATGTTTTTAAATGTGTTGCTATTTTGTCAGCCATGATGCCACAACACATCAACAACACATGTTAACCATCAAATCAGAGTTTTTGTTTTAATATGAATGAGTGAATCAATGATTTCCATGTTCAAAAGATCCCTGTGGAGTGTTCTTGTAAAAATGTTAAAATTCACTGTTTATAATCAGATTGTACTGGAAGTATCACTGACACAGTTCCAGTCAGGTTCATTTTGAGATGGTTTTAGGAAACTGTTTCACTTCATGGTCAAAATGATTGGATGAATTTATTTACAAATTAATCAATATTGAAAATAAACCATTACTTGCAGGTGCATTTCCTTTGTCATTCTTCATAAAACATTTGCAAATGAGATTTTTGTTATATTTAGAAACCTGCATGTTTTTGCATCTGTGTTTGCTGGCTCTTCTTCTTCCCTGTCTGTCCTGGCAGGTTGGTACCTTTCATAGCACATTACTGCCACCAACTGTGGCTCTGTGTGTGTGTGTATGCATGTGTGTTTGTGTGTGTGTGTGTGTGTGTGTGTGTGTGTGTGGGGGGGGGGGGTATGTGTTTGGCTCTGGGGCAGCTGTGGCCCAGCAGGTAGAGCAGATCGTCCAGTGATCACAGGTTTGGCAGCTCCTCCTGTCCACATGTCAAAGTGTCCTTCAGCAAGACGCTGAAACCCAAATTGCTCCTGATGGTCAGGTCAGCACCTCGCATGCTAGCTCGCTGCCGTCGGTGTCACGAGCGTGTGTGGGAACAAATAAACATGCAACGCTGTATAAATGCAGCCATCGATCAGGGGAATAGCATCAAACTGGCCGAGGTGACGTGTGTTGCACCACCTGCATGATGGATGAGCACAAGGAGCAAACACAGCATTAGTTCTGATCACTACTAGTGGTCAAAAACACAAGGTGCCCATGAATGCATCATGTGAAATGAGTGGCTCATAGTGACAAAGCTACAGAGAATTAGCAAAGACTCTGCAGTGGTTCTCAGCACTTTGGAGCTTTTCAGCATTTTTTAGTCACTTGTTTTGGTTCTGGAGCAACAACAGGCAGCTGTTTGCAGCACAAAGCTCCAATAAACCAACTGTGCACCACCTTCCCAGCACCATAGACACTTTGTGGCGAGCTGGTGAACAAAGTGAAGCACTGAGCAGATAAGGATCCAGATATCGCCCTCAGGAGTCAGTGGAAACTGTTGGGTGGCCGGCTGGGTGTCTAAATGTCACATCTTTACTATAACAGCCTCCAAACATTTAGCTATAATAGCTTTTTCTTATATATGTCAGAACTTAAGTTATCACCAATAATTTCTGAGAAGACTTATATGACAAATGATTTATAAGCTTCTGGTTCAGGCGTTTTGGCAGCAGACTTTAGACCCCGTGTGTTTTAGTGTCGTGCCTTCAGTCGTTTGGTTGCCAGAAGTTTTCAGAGGTGGCCCAAGTTGTAAAAGCAACTCCTCTCAGTTTTTCTCTTAAATGGAAAACACCCCTCCTGGAGTTATTTTGTAGCATCTTATATTAAAAGGAAGCTTTGTGCAGTAGTTATTGACGTTTCTGAGAGGGTTCAGTGCAAAAAAAAAAAAAAAAAAAAAAGAGAAACTCTCTCACACCACCTTCGCATTGTCACGAGAGAGTGTTCTTATTTGCTAATTGTGCTGGGATTAACTGCAGACACAGCTCTGGCAAATCATACGTGAAGAGTGTGGGAGAAAATGAGAAGTAGCTTAAGTGGGTGAATGACTGAGCGAGCGAGTGTGTGTGTTCAAGAGAGTGTGAGAGATGTTGGGGGGGTGGGGGGCGGCAATAAATCTAGGACAGGCACTGACTGCAGGGTGAGGGGTGGGAGGGAGGTAGAGGATTTCAGAGAGAGAAAGCAGAGCTGAAGAGGGAGGAAAAGAAGAGACGCATGGTTCTTATTGTGAGGTGAGGATTTGATTTATATTAATCATGCAAAGTGGCAGCAGGCGCTCGCTGACTTCAGACCTGTGTAGGATTACAACATATATCAGTTTGCCAAAGAGCAGTGTTGGCCTGAACCTGCTGTCATTATAAGAAGGAGTGAACATCTTTACCACTATTATTTCTATTATCATTTCATCTATCTGACCAGAAGAATCAGTCCAGGGAGGATTGTGAAACCTGCCGTCTCCACTTTTAAAAGGCCGCTGACCCAACAAAACGGCTTCATTGCAGAGAATAGATGCAGCATCCCAAGATAGTACAAAAGCTGTTTGTCAAGTCTTCAGTGTGAATGTAGAAGCAGGTTTGTTCAGAAAATTGCTCAAAATATAAAAAAGAGACAGTTGATGCCGGCTGCTCTGGTCGAAACACATCAGTAGCAGCATTCAGAACCATAACTTTTAAACTGTGGAGCATTTTGCAGTCGAGTGAAAACCAACCCGACTCCCTACAATATTTTCTACAGAGCAGAGTATCAAACCTTGATACATTTCTTACATTTCAGGCAGCTTTCTTACATTTCAAGCAGCTCAGCTCAGATCAGATCAGGTGAACAGATTTGCAATTTTAATCACGTTGATCAGACAGTTTTTGATTTATTCAAAATATTGGCTATTTTAGCATTTGTTGAAGTCACTATAATCAATATTTTCATGTTAATAGGTCGATCAAATGATGTGAATGGGTTCAATTACAGTAATGAAGCAACAGATTATCGCCTCAATCTGCAATTCATCTCAGCTCTATGAAGGTTTTCAGCTTCTTTCAGCTCATGTTTGGTTCACCAGCAGCGAACAGCGGACATAATTTAGCTGCTAAAGAGACAGATATGACCCTGGTGAGGTGGTGGAGACCAAAAACCGAGCTAGAAAAAGTGAGGATGAAGAGTGAATATAGGACGTTGCCAGAACTGCAGCTCCAAATGAAGTCGCTCCACGTGGATTTTCAAAATAAAAGTGAATGGACTTTGTTATCATAGCAGAGAAGATCATTTACTATTTGCATCTCATTCACCTGTTCACCACTCAGGCCACCAGGGCCATTTTTGAGATCAGTGTTACTCTGATGATCAAGCTATGAACTGAGATGCCGCTGCCGTGTCTTTACACCACTGACAACTTAAACACAGAGGACAACCAGTGTATTAAACTCCATGGCAAGTGACTGGGTTTGTTGGTTTTCTCTACTTCCTGTGATGAATGAAAGAGAGACTCTTCCTTTCAGGGTGTCTAGTCCTCGGCAGTTCTGGCCTGAACAGTTTATTTCCTCGTCTTAATGTCCATCCAGTTAATTTAGCCGTGGCAGCTGAGGCTGTGCCGAGACGCTGGCTAATTAATGGTCGACGTCGAGCCGGAGAAACTGTGGCCGTCTGCAGGGAGAGCAGCCAGACGCCGGGCAGGAAAACCACTCCCTCTCCCCACAGCAGCTCCACCACTTGGCCAAGACTGATGCTATTGACTTTGAGCATCTGTGGCCACAAGTGAGAAGCCGCTCTGTGTTCAATGTGCTTTTAAACTGCCCCATGGTACAAACCTATCGTTATTCTGCTGCTGTTAATTATGTTTTAAACACCACCACCACCAGGTGTCGGCGTGTTCAGGTAATGAGATGGGCTGTGTTCTCTTATTTGTATCTATGAAGTGAAATCACATCAATGTGTCCAAAGATAAATGAATCTAACTATGTCAGTTATTGTGTCAAGCACTATAGTAAGTTTTTATTGTGGGATCAAAGTAATTCATCCATTTTACAGAAAAAAGGTAAAAATTATTTAATCAAGCAAATGTTGGTTGAAGCAACAATTTCATAAACCAATTATTCTTTTCAGCCTCAGGCCTAAAATTGAGTTTTGGTTCCGTTTCCATTCATCTGTCTTTCTTATTAGCTTTTGACATGATGCTTTTCACATTTTCTTTTTGCAAATAACAAGAGCGGTTGTGCAAAACATAAACAAAAGCATATACTCAGTTGAAAACAGTGCAAAGTCAATACTTCATTGATTTTTGTAAATATCTGCTTATTCTGAATTTGAATGCAGCAACATGTTTCAAACAAGTCGGGACAGGAGCAACAAAAGACTGTGAAAGTTGTGGACTGATCCAAAAACACCTGTTTGGATCAGTCCACAGGTAATCAGGTTCATTGGTAACAGGTGATAGGATCATGATTGGTTATGAGAGGTTCATCCTGGAAAGACTCAATTGTTCACAAGCAAGAATGGAGAGAGGTTCAACACTTTGTCAAACACATGATTGTATAAAGGAGATAATACACAACAGCCTCACAAATAATAACTGATACAGCTTCATTGTCCTGAGAAAACAATGCGTCTCCAACACGTCCTCAAAAAACAGCCCATTTTTCAGTTTTGTGACAATTTTTCAGCAAAATCAAAACATTTTGTTTATTTAGTATCAGAAGTAGTCAAATTTTCTAAACCCATTAAGTACCACTTCACCCTTCAGTTTATCAAATCCTTTCAAACTGGCAAAATTGATCGAAAGAGCATAAATTTTTTTTTTAAAAACATTACTCATAGTCAATTTTACTCCAGTGCCACGAAGCCTTCTGAATTCACAAGGGTCAAAGGTTAACATGCAGAATGGGAATTATTTACAAAAACATCACAACCAATGATTGACGTTTACAACTGTAATAGTGAACTGTTGACAGCTCCATTGAAAGGAAATGGGACACGACCAAAACTGATGCTTTGATAATTCAAATTTGTATAACAACATGCAAAGACGGTTTTCACCAAGCCAATTCACTCACTTTGCTAATAAAGGGGACGTAGGATATGTTGATTGACAGCTTCACCACTAGGCTCACACTTACAGTAAGCCTCATTCAAACAGGAGGCCGAGCGCCGGGCCTGAGAGGATTAATCACTCTATGGTTGCATGTGTTTCTTGCCATTAACGTCTAACTCAACCACCCATCTTGCCACTTTGTAGCGTCAGTAATTGCTATGATTTTCAAATATGATCCGGCTATTAGGGAGTTTTCAATCCATCTTTTCAAAGTCCATTTTAATGAAGCGGCCAAAACACCAAGCCGCAGTGACTCCTTTATTAAAAGGCGTTGCATTATAATGCATCATGAACGGGTGGACAGGTGCATCAGGGACCTCGGTGAATTCTTTTCTAATTAAAGCACCTGATTGAATGGAGGCCGCCCAGGTGATTTTAATGTGATTTAAATTTTAATTGAAATGGTGTCTAGAGGGCTAGTATAATTTAATTTACACGCTATTATTCATATTTTTATCGTAGGTCCCAATTATTGCAGCTAATCAGTTGAATTTTTTTCTTTAAGCAATTATAGAGACTGTAGAGCCCGAGGCAAACAACAGCTACATCCATTGATTTCATTTGTTTCTCTTTGTTCGACAAGAACGACGCCTCAACAGGTAAAATCTGATTTTAAAAATTGCAGTAAATATTTTAAAAGATTGTGATACTGTCTTTAAGACTTTAAAGTTTAAAGCGCCTTCACGCAAGTACACATGTGAAAGAAGGATGCACTGACTTAAAAACTGGGGGGCACACGTTTACAAAAGCTGCCAATTTTAAAAGCAGAACTCGGTCAGGAGGCACAAAACAAGACGGCAAAAACAGCTGTGTCAAATAAGTCTGTTAAAAAAGTATTACACTGACGCAGCGGGGCATCCGTTAAGGCACTTTGCTATTTGAACTGGAGCCATGTAGAGCAGATTATCCAACTGTTAACACGCTGTTAATTACCAGATGCTCCACTGGTTCCATGACAGATAAGTTTGCAAGTAAAACACACACATGAGAGAGACACAGTGTTTGTTTTTTTAACCCAGAACCATCGACTCCAGAATCACTCTTGAAGGTTGATCATAAACCAGAACTATAGGAGGACAGTGAAAGATTGTGAAACCGAGCCAACTGTTCTTTCCAAACAGGCGGCTAACAGGATAAACACCGAGCTAACTGCATTGGAAGAGTTTGATTACAAGCTTGTTAGATGTAATTTCAGCAAGTGTGTGTAATCTTTGGTTTGACACGGATTTATTAACAAAAGTGAGCAAAATCTTTAAGGATCTACTGGGCTCGATGTGCAGCATGAAGTCATTATATTGAGAGTGAAAAATGTATCACACACATGCATGAATTACTGAAAAGATATTGGACACAGACATAGAAATAGACATACATGGAAAATAGCAACAAGGAGACATAAAACAGCCACAAAGAAATGTGTCTGTTCCAGTGTGTGTGCCTTGCTCCGATGTGGGTGGGAGGATCTTATTCTTGAATGTGCTCAAGGGTCTGTTGTTTCATAATCTGTCCATGTTAATATGTCAAGACAAGACCTTCACATTTAACCTCAGCTTGGCCTGAACTCATTTACCAAAGTCTTCAGATGCTTTGCTTTTACATGCCTCAAATAAGTGAGCCAATTTGTCTATAAAAATTGTCTTCCTTATGAAAACTATGTAGCCGTGGAAGAAGTCCTTTGTATTCATAATGTTAAATTTAATGACTTCGAGATAAAAACTAAGTCTAAAATCTCAACTTTGGTTTAATCGACTGTGAAATTCAAGCAAGTTGTTTGAAACCATGATCAGACAACAGTGAGCTGAAAGTCCTGTAGAGTCTAATAAAGAGAAATGTGTCCACAGCGACAAATGTTGAGCTGAAAAATCACTTTGTGGTTTTTCATATTTCAAGAAAGAACATGAGCAGACGATCTAAAACTTGCACCAACTTAAAGGAAGTAACACAAAAGGACAGAATCGCTTCTTAAAAACTGCACGCTCAGTAAAGCTGAGCAATCTCCCCTCAGAGATTTCACTGTCACAGCCTCTCTGTGGAGTTCTGTGGTGGTCGTGCATTTTGAACAGCAGAAGCCTCGAGAAAAGTATCAGGCTCGTGGAGAAATAAATCATTAATGATAACATAAACTAACAAAAAGTGATCTGCAGCGGAGAAGTTTTGGTTTGTGCATTTTTTTTGTTCAAGTGTATTGACTCAACCTGCTGATAACACGGCTGACACAAGCACGAGCCTTTCACGAGAATTCTCTCTCCCCAAAAGGTTTGACGTACTTGTGCTGTTTGCAAACTGAGGCGCTGCATGATTAATTGGAAAAAATTGCCAAAAGTTTATTTTCCACCCACGGCTCGTCTGCAACATGTCAACATGCTGCAAATTAATGTAGTCGTAAATTCCATTTTGCACTTCTGTTGATGTCGGGATCAATTATTTTGACGGACTGACTGCCTGATGGATGGCGGGGAGATTCATATTGTCACACTCGTGCCGGCTCCTCGGCCAGCGGTCTTTCATTAGTTGATTTGAAAAAGTAAAGGCTGCTCAGAGAGGATGTGAAGCCTGAGAGATTTTTTTTACATGCTGGTGCAACTTTGGGACAAAAAAACGCTGCAGTGTCCATGAAAGATTTAAGACTAGTTTGTAAAACCCAGAACTGGGCTGAAAGGCATTTCAAACAACTCGTAACAGTTGTGTATAAACTGAGCACTCTAATACCTATTTATAATGGATTAACAACCAGATGGTGCAACAGTGGATCAGCAGTCAGGCCGACAGTATGTGGATAACATGTCCTCGTTCCACCTCTCAACAATCATGGGAGAAATTTGGTCCTGTATTCTGGTCTGTACTGTGACCATGTGGAGGGTTTACTAGTCAATCAGGGCTGATCATGTAAATGTACAGCAACTGAGCGACAAGTCAACAAGAGGCAGGAGGACACGGTCTGTGAAACACTGACCGCAAAGCTGCCGTGGCCTGCGGGACTGACGGACAGCTGAGATGGTTGATGGTTCTCGGAAATGCAACCAGAACTGACGAAGCCAATTTGTCCTTCGAGACAAACCACAAGCATATGGACGAGAAAGAGTCGAGGGAACTTAAACCAAGCAAGCTGAAGGTGGTGAATAAATCCCTCTGGCAAGATCCTGTAACATCCTGCAGGATCTGCATTGTCTCCAATCAGAGTTCACATTTTAACCATATGTTCAAAATCAGCAAAATAAAACATGCTAATTAATATGCATATCCACTCGCTAGTGTTGAACCTCGGGTCAAACCTCGAACGGCCATAAACGATGTGGAAAGCATGATGGAAAAAGCTATTAATTCATTCATTATATAAATTTAATTAGCAGAGATTAAGTTTCAGTTGACATTTAAGTCCGGTCAAATTTATTAATTAAATCTGTTGCACTATTTTACTTTATGTTTTTATTGACAAGCTACCTTTTCCTCCTCAGTCGAATGTAAAACCTTTTTCCCACTCAGATTTTTTTCATGCACAAATTAAACATGTGATACAAACAAGTGGATGGACACACAATTAGTGTTGTGCCTCTGTTTTCTGATCTCGTCCTGCATCTCCTACCTACTTCATTCCTAATGAATTTTACCAAATACATTTTGTATAGTATTAGTTAAGTGTAAACTGATTCTTATTCAAATGAATGAATAATTAGCAGTTTATGTCAAAGGTAGATTTCTTTAATGGAGCCGTGCACTGAAAGCTAGTTGCACTTTCATAAACTGATTAAAGTCAATGAAAAAGACCCTTTGTTCTACAGTAATGATCTGATATGTGAAAAGACATTGGCTCAGAAATTCAAGGATCTCACAGACTCACACTTCAGTCTATCTCTTCTCTGCAGGCAGAAATATACTTGAGCCGAGAAACAAGTTTCTTTAAAAAAAAATCAATGTGGTATACACAATCTCCAGGGACGAACAACCTCCTGCCTTTTATATCCACTGTGTCTCTCGCTGTGTTGATCTTATGACTCAGACTTACTACTGATTATCTTCTGTTGCATCTCTCTCACGCAACTCGGCTCAGCTTCTTTTGTCTTCTTGAGGAGAATGCTTTGACAGATCCTCATGAATAGAAGAACTTAATGCTTCGACGGTTCAGTGTTTAAGAGACGATTTCTGCCAGAAAGCAAAATTATCAAAGTCGAGAAGCTCAAGGTTTTTTTCTCCATCCTATACAGCTGCAAAGACACAGTAAATTCACAATTCCACTCACATGGCTCACAGTCTAAACACATATAATATTTTTGGTAAGCATTCAGAGAATAACAATAAAAAAAACCTTAAAAGATCTTTGTCCATTCGTGTGTTTCTTTGTTCTTGTGATAGTTTTCCCAACAGTTTTCCTTTCCAAATAACCAGACCCTTCAATTTCTGAATAAATAATCTCGTTTTTGAAGCAGATCTCCGTGCCCAGAAAACAGACAGATGAATACAAAATGCCCAAATGGATCCTCAGTAAGACTTAATAACTGTTGTCTTTTGGAGAGTGGTTATTACAGTGAAGCTTAGACAAAGATATGTGTGGTTATTCCCAGTTACAGTGAGGGTTAGGACCAGGAAAAAAAGGAGATAAGAAGATAAAAATAAACTGGACTGAGTTTAAAAATCAGTGCGACGACTTGTGGCAAAAGACTGAAAAAACCTGTCAAACAAGCTGAAAACCAACTTGTAACCAAAGTGTTAACAAAACCCATAACAAATCCATCCTGTCTGCTTCTCTCACAATATGACTTTAAAGGTGATAAACTACCTTCAATTAGTTTAGTTCTACGAGTTCTTTCAAGGCCAGGTACAAAAATGGAAATTAATAAATTGTGTTTGCCTCATTTACTGAAGCATATTGAGGTCCCCATCCTCGATTTTCAACACCACAATGCTACTATCATTAAATATATTTTTAGTTTTCAGTGGCGACTGTGTTTCATCTCACAGCTGAATTTGTGTGATAATGGAAATCGTGAAATGCCTCAAAGCCTCAATCTCAATTCACTCCTCAGGTGGATCAGAGTTTGAACATTATGCCATCATAGAAAAGTCCTTAAAAAGAGCACATGATGAATCCGATCATGCGTTTCACAGAGAATCAGGAGACCTTTGGGAGGTAATTAAAGCTGACAGCCGCAAATCCAGGTGCACCAATTTACAGCGAATAAACATGATAACATCATTTATTCCAAGTGTGTATGAAGGAGGTCCCTCAAATTGTATGTCAAGTTTAAATCGATAAATACCAATTTATGTCAAATTATGACTCTGAAACTGCTTAATTAAATGGCTCAAATAGATGATTTAACAGAGCAAGAAGATGCGGTTTCAATTAACGTGAGCACTTGTGACATTCAGATATAAACAATATTTTCCCTGCTACACTAACACACAGTGATGATACAGTATATGACAACCTGCCATCACTCATCCTGTAGGAGCTGCGTGGGTGTCTGCTGGTGACACCCACCATCCAGCCCACAGGATAAAGGTTCACAGCAAAGTCACCTCCCAAAGACGACGCTCCTGGCACGTGGCCCCATCTGGAAGCATCGCCCCACACACACACACTCGAATACACAAACACACTTCGGCGGAGACATTGCCAAACAGCAGCCGAAGTCAGGAGACAACTTTCATTCCAAGTTTCATTATTCCTGCACCGAACAAATGAGCCAACAGATAAGTGGCCGTCTGCGAAAATGGGATTTTCAGACCACATGGGTGTTGGTTATTATCCTCTCACGCCATCCAACAAACCCTGCCCTATTCTGGCAAAAAACAAATGAGGAGAAGTGCTGGTGATGAATTCAAATAATCTGTACACCTGTGGACTGGTCAGGCCCCAGAGACCCAGGTCCAGTTCTCAGCAGGACATGACTGACAGTGGTCATGTGTGGGAAGTCAGTGAGGGAGCTCTCAAGGTCCCCAGGTCAGATGTGGGAGGAGGCACATGGTCACGAATGCCAATACCGGGTGGTAGATGGTGACTCCTCAGGGTTACCTCCATTCAAACTGCCCTTTAAACTAACTGGATTTGTCAGATTTGGTGAAACCTGCATACCCAGTGATCATCAGCCAGGTGTTTGTCAGCAGTTCTTCATCACAATCTCCATCTGACTATGACTTCCAGAGGTTTGTTTTATTCCCAAAACTACAATCTTTTAGACCTGAAGCAAACATATAGTGTGATCAA
The DNA here is from genome assembly GCA_037975185.1 of Centropyge bicolor. NCBI lineage: Eukaryota > Metazoa > Chordata > Actinopteri > Pomacanthidae > Centropyge > Centropyge bicolor. The sequence continues at coordinate 368,090 of JBBMOC010000060.1, read as the reverse complement.
TCAGCTGAGACACATCCTCAGCATCTTGTCTCATGGTCACTTTAGTTAAAAGATAAAGGTCTAAAAGTGTTGTGCTCAGTTCCAAAGTTCAATGTTGGATAAAAAAAGGAATCATTTCCTCTGGTGTAAGAAAGAATAAAGAAACCCTGTCACTGGAAATGACAAATAATGTTTGTAATTGGACAGAAAATGGGGAAAAAACACAAAAATTTATGAATTCTGTTCCTTTTAATAAATCTCTTCCAGTGTCTAATATGTAATCGTGATTAAAACGGGAAAGAAAAACTGACAGGACAGCCCAACTGGACAAGATAAAAGAAAAACAGCAGTAAATGTTTCTGAAATCAAAGCTTCCAAATAAATATATTTGACATCATCATGATTTAAAAGCTGAAGATCCTCTACAGGGAATATGCTGGGACAGATGGTTAAACAAACTCCCAGAGAGATTTCCAGGAGACGTGTGCTAATACTAATAATTATTGTCAAATCATTAAATGAGTTTGCTCCGGAGTTGACGGAGTGATGACACCGCTGGCTTCGGTCTCTGTGTCTCTGGCTCAGGCCGACAACTAAATGCCGGTTGCGCTGTCATCAAACATGTGAGCGGCATTTGGGAATTCATAAATGGAGCAGCACTCCCCTTTAATCCTCATTAAGAGTATGGCAGTCATGATGAGTTCACTCGGTCATTTCACCCAGAACACACAATTTGTTCGGATAACAGGCTCACCTCTGGCATGTTTGAGCAAAGGGACTAGAGCTCCGCCATGAAAAATGACTTCCTCTACAGCGCCGAGTGTCACACTGCAATTGTAAGGCGGATGAACCTTGCTCTCCCAGTTTGCTCCTTCTTTGATTTCCCAGGGGGGTCGGAGTGCTTGTTTCAGGGAGTTGGACCTCCCATCATTCATTCAGGATCGTGCTCGTCTCCACTTGTAGCAGAGCGCTGTCAGATCCCCACACATCTTAACACAACAATGAAGCAGACTCGTAATTTCACCTGTTCCAGCTCGGTTGGATTTTGAAGAGGAAATTTTTATTACTTTCTTCTCGGGCAAAGCCAGGACGAGGCCTTTTCCACCTGGAGGAGGAAGGTGGTTGTTTAAGCAAACCAATCTGTTCTGTCAAAGAGAACCGAGATTTTTGTGTGATAACATGCTGCTTTGGTATCAAACTCCATTGCAAAGTTTTGCTCAACATACCCATGTATATTTCGTAAATTACATTAGACTCATTTGTCTTTCAGTTTTCAAGAGCAACACAAACTCTGAAAACTGCTGCAGCTGAAAGTCAGCAAGTGTTTCCATTCAATTTAAAAATGGAAGTCAATGAAATGAGAACAGAAAAAGGCAGAAATCTGTTCCCACATGCTCTTTCCAAAAACGTGATTAGAAGGTGATCATTTGTAGTTTTCCCAACGCTCGTGTTTATGTCGTTACCCTCTGCTCATTTGCATTTAGATTTCCAAACTGAGTCTGTAAGAAACCAAACGCACCACTGACAACTGACAACCTCTCCAACCGTTAGAGGTCAGCGCGAAACAGACGGCCGACTTTGACACTTTGGCAGTAATTAATTATCAAGCCCTAGAAAGCACAGTGGGATATTAGCCTTTTATACAGGACTCCGAGGGCGCGAATACAACGTTGAACTGTGCCGATCAGCATTATGCCAACAGCGGGTGTCATTCACGATTTTATACACCTCCTCTCTGCCAGGCTGAAAACCTTATATCCGTGTCAGCCAGAGGCCCATGTCGCAGGTCGAGGTGTGCCACACTGAAAGCTGCCTCTCCAGCGATATCTAATGATTCAAAGCTCCAGTCCAGATACAGATACAGCTGCTTGTGATGTCCGCTCCTATTACCTCGCATCGCTGCTTATCCCAACAAATAGCCAGCTTCCACATCACACTGGCAGGAAGGATAAAACCGCACAAGGACTACACCAAAATGGACTCTTACAAAATCAATACTCGCAGCACATGTAACCTTAAAGAAACCTCCACAACACATAAAGAGAGGACTTTAAGAGACACACTAAAAATACAGTATGTCCCCTCCAAATAATCAATATGTTTGGTGAAGAGCGAGTAGAAGATGTGTTCCCACATGTTAGTCAGAAAGAGAAGAAAATGGAGAGAGAGCGGTCGTCAGACTCGTCATTTTCTTGCAATCAGCGGAGTCGAAGATGTTCGAGATACTAACATATGCTGTGGCACCACCCTCAGGCCAATCAGCGCAATTTGGAAGCGTAACTGCGTATAACAGACGGACAGCCAGATGAATGAACGACCGGGCGACAGTAGGACAAATTGGGGTCAGTTCATATCCTCCCCCAGTTTCATGTGCAAACAAAAGAAAAAACCATCTTATCAGGCTTAGTTTAAGTTCGTGCACATTTGCGCCATCACAAAGAGGAAATCAGTTTGTGCAATGGGCTGCAGCTTTTGTTTATCAAGGTGGGATTGCATTGTGTGAGTTGGCTGCAAAACTAAATAAAGAAGAAAACTATTTTTTTCACCTGAAAATCAAGTTAGGAAACATTTTCATTTCTGAGAAAATAAATTAAAATCCAAAGTGGACTTGCTGTCATGATCCATTCAGACGCCTCGGTAGGTCACCTGGTCGAGAATGTACCCTCTATTAAAGGCCGAGTCCTCACCACAGCAGCCCTTTGCTGCATGTCCTCTCCCCTGCCTTTCCTGTCTCTCTCCAGCTGTCACTTTCTAAATAATAAAGCAGAAGTGCCAAAACAAATAGTCTCGCAAAAAAAAAAGAAAGAAATTGAGCTATTTAAAAACACAAAACAAGAACAGCGAGTCACTGGTCTCTACAACCTCCTTTATCACCCTATCAAGGATTTTCCAAGGATCCCTGCACCGCCTGCTCTCATTTATTGGATACAAGGTGATGGTTATAAACCACCACATCGTGATAAAATCAGAATTGGAGAGAGCATTGATTTGAAATGTGACATAAACAAGACAGTTAAGTTTGCATTTTGGCAATATTTCTTTTCACACGGAAGAGTTCGCACTTCTGCTGCCCACCTGCTCAGAATATTCTGTCTCTCATCGAGCACTTGACTGCAACCACCTGCTCCACTATTTTCTCTTTTCAATGGCCTTTTTCTTGCATTTCTCTCCATTTCTAACAGGTCATGCAGAATACTGTCAAATTTGACTGGGGTACCCACTCGTAAGACATCCGCTCAAAGGACCACAGCAGCGCTTTTTCAGAAGGGCCATTCATCAACTTTCATGAGGTCGACTCGCTTGCGACCGACTGCACAGCTCCGTCAGTTGAGTAAAGTCTGGTTTCGGGCTTTTGTCATCATCATTGATCACAGCCTCAGAAACACAGCTCTTAGTTACAGGATGTGGAAGCCTAGAGGTGGCATGGATAACTTTTTTTTGGACATCTGGCATTCATTCCTCATTATGAGAATGATCCTCATAATCGGTCACGAACATCACCCTACAGTTTGGCAATCATCGCGCTGATTCTGGAGGTCGCTGGATTTGGCATCTGGAGGCAGCTGCGTGAACAGATGATGGTGGTTGGCTCCTGCACGAGACAGGGATGAGGATGAGGACGAGAAGGAGTGGGCAGGTTTGGTTGACTTGATTGGCTGGCATGAACCGAGATGGAGGTAGATTTGCGCTTTTAAAACAGATTAACAAGTCATTAGGACAGAAGTGGTCAAATTAGTCTCGGGAATGAAGAGTCTTGATTTTGTGAAGCTCGGTTTTTACTTTTTAAACACACTGACAGCATCATGAATGAAAATAAATGGCACTAAAAGGGAGGCTGGAGCACAAAAATTTGACTCAATTATCACGTAAGGCATGAAGTCGAGGCAAGATTATGAACCATGATTAAAACTATAATACTTCAAATATATTTTCCCTCTTGCAAAGATGAACAAATTTAATCTCAAAATAACTAGAGGGCAAATGAAGTGCGAAGGAAGGTGTGAGGATTTGGTTTGAATTAATGGCTTGAGGGTGGAGAGGAGGTAACTAGGAGTCTCCAGTCATAGATGAATATCCATGACTCCAAAAACTTTCATCTGTTGCACCGGTTTGGGCTGTTACACGTCAAGTCTTAACAAATCAGGATAGAAGGTGATTATTAGAAGACAGATAAAAGGAAAGGTGGGTAAACTATAAGTGGCTATTGGCTAAACCCTCCAATGTTAAGCTATTGTAAACTCATGAAAAGGTGATTAAACCATGTGTTGCACTGTAATTCAACTCTTTGATTTGTCTCTTTCTCAACATCCCATCTCCACAGCCGAGTCTTGTCCAGTCATCAGGCTAACATTAGGTGGGCGGGCCGGCTAATAAAGACAGACGACAGGAGTTTTGGGCCAATTTATCCCTGAGTCACAGATTCAGATTCTGAATTTAATTCCGACTCCGATGTGGACTGACAGAATGTGATTGACGGCCAAAGCTGTGACAAACAACCAGCGACAGGTTTGACTGAACCAACTGAGAGTGATAGAAAAATGTATGATTCTTTTATGACTTGTTTTTTTTCCGTTGTTGAAAATGCTGTGAAATGATTATTGATATATGCTGCAAAAGGATAAACACATGACATGTTGAAAAAGTGGGGCAGCAAAACTGAACCTGACTAAATAATGGGGACGAATTTGCTCCAGTTGCTCAGTTGAACTTTGAATTTCATTATTACTTCTTAAGTGAACAGTAACTGTGGCAAACTTTTAATTAAAAGACTATTCCGTTCTAGCCAGCCATTTATATGTTGAGCCAATATACTCTGTCCATAGGCAGGAGGCCAGTGTTGGCCTCACATGATAATGATTGGCCATAAGTAAAACAGCAAAGAAATCTCATCACGCCAACACTGGCCCAACTTTCTGTTCATCTGTCTTTGTAGCCGCTGCCCACAGACTGCAGACCAACTTCAGCATTCTTACTAATTAAGAGGTGGTTGCTAATTGTCGGGCTTCCCTGTTAAATGACTAAATACACATACAGAAACACACGCACACAAAGTCATTACAAAACTCTATCCCCGCCGCCCTGTTCAATATTTCTGTCTCTTTTTACTTTTAAATTTAGTCTGATGCAAAGCAAACCTCCGACATCCAGTAAAATGAATTTCAAGTATTTCAGAATTAGAGTAATGAAGTCTATGCAAAACTTTTAATTGTATGAACCGTTATCTGCCACTGATAGACTTGTGCATTTAGGCCAAACTCTCCTCCCTCATGTCCTCAGAGATCTCTATGACTAATTCATTATTCTAAGCCTCTTTAAAGGTTGGCACTCAAAAGCTGTGTGATCACTGAGAGCAGATACAAAGACTGTGGAACTTTTATTATTCTTAGTCCAATTTAGTCTGGATTTGCCAATCTGCTTCCCCCCCATTGTGTGAAAATTACATATGCTTCGCTCGGTAATTTCATATGAAAAACAAACCCTTGCAACTGTTTGATATACGGTACATGTCAAATGCGGCACTAAACTGCATCCTGATTGTTTCAGCCTGAACCTTATCTTCATCCAAGGCTGATGACACTCACTGATGGTCGGATGATAGCAGACAAAGTCGCCCCTCCTCATGTCCAAAAGGCTCAAAATAAGTGGGAGCATTTCACTTCTGTTTGACGAAATCCACCCGGATAATAGCAAACAGCATGAGGCACAATGTGTGTACAATTTTTTTACACTTGCATCTAATTAATTGCAAATCAAACAGTCCAGTTTTCTGCTATTCAAAGGGGAAATAAGACTTCCCCGCCCTGTGGCGCAAAACAACTATTAATCTATCTGTGGGAGGTTGATAGGGGTTTTTAATCAATACCAATGAGTCAATGATTACTTAGCCAGCAGCTGAGAGTTCTGGCATCCAAAACAAATGTTCCCATCTCTGTTTTGGAACAAATAATCCTCAACTACTGGTGTATATATAAAATATTTTCAACCTCACCTGCTGGAAAAAACAATCCTCACTCACTGGAGTTCACCTGCTGGATTATTAACCGCTCGATACCGCCGGTCAATAATACGAATGCATTGGCTGCACAGGCTGAATTCAAGGCCGCAGTCAGGATTTCAGACACACTGAGGTCAGGATTACCCCAAATAAACCGCTCCCACTTAAAAAAAATAAATCATCTAAGATCCTGTTTTAATTATTTGGCTATTTCATATTTTGTCTCAGTTTGATTATTTCAAAACAATGAGTTTACCTAGAAGTTGTGGAATTTTGATTTTGTTTAAAAATATTGGCATCAGTCAATAAAATAACTTCCATGTGTAACATTTGTTTATAAAAGCATTAGCAATGCACGCCTATTGTCAGATGATCAATAGACAGTTTTTTATTGCATTCATTCTTCATGTCAAAACCTGGCATCTTCATTACCCACAATGCAACCCCACCGCCGACAATTCATTGGAGATTTGGGTGTGTAATGCCAGTAGCAGCCACACCCCCCTCCAGATTTCTTCCCTTTCAAACGTGTAGTCTTCAGCCCCAACTGACTCGAGGCAATTTATCAGATTTCACGCTGCCACAAAAGACTTTATACGACTTTGTTCGCACATGCAGTCGTGCTCCCCGAGATCAAACACACTTTGATGTGAAAAAGAGTTCCCCTTTAAGTTGTAGAACATAAGCTCCCCCCAGGTTCCTCAAACCCACTAATTCCCAGGGAAAAATAAAGAGGACGTGACCTCGGCGTCCTCGGTGGCAACCGCGACCCCGACTGGATCTGAGGCTAATGGACATTTGGGGGCTGATTTAATTCACCAATTAAAGATCTGCCTTTTAAGCGTTCAAGGGTCCAAACTCGTTGCTAATAATTAACCCCTAAAAGCACAATTTGCATCACTGGTAGTTAAACCAGTACCATGGGGCTTTTCGCACTAATAGCCTCAACCTGCACGTCCAACACAACATAAAATCTTGATCCCTCTGCGCCTGATGAAAAGTTGGGCAACACACTTTTTACAAATAATAAAATATAAAATGTAAAGGAAGTTCTGTTAAAATACAAACTGACGTTGTAGAGGCAATATGCAGAGGGGAACGCGGAGCTCACGTTTTCCCATTAAAATATAGATTGGAAAAATACTTTTCACATTCTCTAATTGGTATTTTTTCCAGTGAATGAAATGACAGCAAAATTAATCAATTTCTCATTTTTGCTCGTGGCCCCCTGAGACCCCTGTAATACCTCGCTTTAAGAAGCAAAAGATTAATCTGGTGCTAATTGAACAGGTTCTTAAATCACGTCCCCAAGTCACGAGAAGACTGGAGATGAAGTTATGAGGACTGTGCAGCTTATTTTGACGCTCGAGCTTCACGTTTGGGTCCAGGATGTATTTTTTGCACGGGCAGTGTCAACTACCTCGTCATCAGGTAAACAGCTGAGTGGACACACGTAAGATTCAAAATCACCGAATTGACTCCTCAAGCAGAATCTGTAAGATGTAAAAAACGGAGAGGCAGCAGGGGAGAAGGGATATCACTAATTTAACATAACTGCTTAAGGACAGGTTTAAGTGCTACAAGTCATTTTTTATTCATCAGGGACAGCGAGTGAGAAATGTTTACTGAAATGTAAGGCTAACATTTTAACATAGGCGAGGATTTTAATCAAACAGTGGCCCAGCCCAAAGCAAAAAAAAAAAAAAAAATGTGGAGGAGCTCGCAGCTTCCTGTTGCTTTGTGTGGATTAAATCCTGTTTCATAGGCTTATGGTAAAATTATTATAATGTATTTTAGACCTAATATAGCATAGCAGAGACTATTATAACAGACAGGGATTCCTTTTCTCTCAAAGCCTATGTAACCTAATAAAAGAATTGATCACACTGGGCATTGCTCAGACTGCCAGAGAGCTCCAGGGTAGGAAAAAGGGATGTTCTCATAGACCGCAGAGCACACAGGGAAAGAATATAGACCGAAGTCAAGTAAGGCCAGAACCTTTAATTCTATTAGAAAATAAGTGCATCGACAATATTTTGTCAACCTGCTCATCTGCAGTTTTCGATCTCTAATTCTGAGCTTATTAAAACTGTGTTTGCATGCAGAACAGTTACAGTTCAGAAGCTTTTTCAGATCGATCTGTTCAAGCGAAGATGGGTTTCAGTCTGCTTTCATGAATCAGTATTGTTCCCAAAAATACCAACAGTGACTGAGTGAAGTTTTCTCCCTGTGACGCTGTGAGTGGTCCGACTGCCTCCTTCCATTTTTAGATAGAGCTGAATGGGATTTTATGGGCTTCACAGCTGAAAATACATCTTATTTCTCTCCAGGGGAGGAAAATAAACTCTGACTTAAAGTCTACTGATGTGCATGACGCAACTTTTTTTCTTTTTTAAAAGTGGGTTAATGTTCCAGCATTTAATTGGAAATTTAATTAGTAGTGATTTCTGGGGTGAAAGATGAAGTTCCGTTTGACACAGTTTGGATTGCATCCTAAATCAATAGCTTGTTGGCGGGAGGTGGAAGTAGAAAAACTAATATGAACACTGAGGCCCTGAATGCATCTCAACATTTTGTTTTCTATCATAATTCTGATTCATTTCTGCCACGTTTCAGTGCTGTTTTCTTACTGGATTTGAATGCTTGGCGAGTTCCCCCGTCGCCTCCGACAATGAGAGTGTTTGAATTAAAGATGACAAAACAACAGACGCCTGTTTTTGTACTCAACATGATCACTGAAGTCAGGCAAATCCAGTGCAGTCGATGCTACGGTGGCCTCATTTGTAAAGCATTTGTTTCCCTGTGTGAAAGTCGATGTGACTAAGATTCAAACTGTATGTTCAGCAGACACTCGCACTCGACAGTCAACATGTCCTAGACGACATTATTGATTGATTTTAGGGGGTTATTTTGAGGAAAAACTCGACACAGTAAATTGAGGCGTGTGCTTCATTTTCAGAGCTTTTTCAACTTTTTGCTTCTCATGCCGCACGCAGACGATTCAACGTGCACATTTCTTCTAATCATATTCAAACTTTGGCAGCAATTTGCATTTTTCCGAGAATGTCAAGATGTTTCATTCAGGGTGTCAGAGTTCGGTTATGAAAAAAGAAACCTTAGAAATACAAGAACTACTTTTAATTAGAGTTGAGATTTCCGAGAAATAATGAGGCAGGTTCAATCAGAAAACGTCCAATTTAAATGAAAACTGTTACATTAGATAAATACAACATTTTGTGAGCAGATTGTGTAAATGACGGTGAAACCCTGAAGCCGTCAGGACCAGCATCAGAAACCACATCCACACTACGAACCCCACCGTGATGATTGTTTACATCGACTTCAAACGCCACCGTGTTCTCTACACACGAACAAACTGTAAGTACAAAGTGGAGAATCTGTCACTCACGCAGACGAGACGGCGAAATGTCGACATCTTGTCATGTTCAGGGGATTAACAGGAGGAGCTGACAGCTACATCTGACATCTTGAGGCAGGTTTGCAGGTAGAGACGTTCATCGTGAATCACAATAGAAAATTCATTTCTGCTATTTCACTGTCCACACACACCTTTAAATATAACCATGTACAGAAGGTAACAGTAAAATGTAAACCTTTAGACAGATAATGATCTTCTTTTTCTACTACAGGACTGCTGCAGCAATTAATGTGCAGATTATTAATCAAATCATTATTTGGTCAAGAAAATGGCAAAAAAAAATGTTGAATAATCAGTGTCATGAAATTATTCGTTTTGCCCAGCAGTCTAAAACCAAAATGATGTCTGTTAACAATCAAATCAGACACAAATGTGCAGCAAGAAGTGGTATCCCACAAGAACAATCACGATGATCAAAAGTGTGCGCCATTATGTTCTGTTGATCAACAAAAACAGAAACAGAAACGGCTGCATTTATGTCATTTTGGAAGTGGAAAACGTGTTGAAAAAAAAAATCTGTTCTTTTTCTATGTATTCTTCTTTCTTCTAACCCGATTCAAACTTAAATTCAGCCACACAACTCCAAGCAACTTCTAAGTTTTCATGCACAAAAAGATTTATTCAACTTTGGCCACATATACAATCGAACCACTAAGATCTGCAAACAGACTCTGATGTGTAAAGATGCTCACATTCAAATTTATTTTTATTTAAAAACTTTAAAAACAGCTTAGACTAAAGCATGCATTGGATTCATTGAACTGTTTGAAGACTGTTTTCAGAACAGTTAGTTTTTCATTGTGTCTGGACTACAAAAAACTGGGAGCAATCGTAGTTCTTAGAACGCTGTTTTGAAGGACTTATTCAATTCCTATGTCAAGTGCTCTCCAAGTCTCAGAGCCTTGAATGTTCACGGTCAAAAACAAACCAATGCAGCACTGCCAACCGCCATTTTTAAAAACCTGTGTAAAACATTAGCAGTGTAAAAAAAAAAAAAAAAGGAACAAAACACAGACACATATCCAACAGAGAAGTCCAGCCTTCATTGAGCATACATGCAATGTGGGAAATGAAATGCCATTTTGACTCAGTGCAGTATTAACCATCAGCTCATTCATGTCACTTCAACATTCCTATTGTTGATGTGAATGCAATCAGAAAAAAGCCCTTGAAGGCAAGCACGTAGCTCATGTTGTTCATATTGAGGCTTCTACAACTTGTGAGTCTGAAGTGGGAGATACAGGAGCCACATGTTCTACTTGTAATTACCACTCAGAGACTAGAGGGGAGATTTCTTTTTGCCAGCCTGCAGCTCGTGTTTACAGTAAATCTTACATGACATGATCTGACACGACATTAGAAAATGTCACCAACCGCGGTTCCTCCATAGAAACGGCTGTCAAAGCCAAACACCGAGACTAATGCACAGGAACACGCAGCTTGTTCCGATGCACTTCCACTTGTGCCGCGCTGACAATGAGAAACAGTCGTGAACTTTGACTACGCCGACCTGACACGACGAGCCGCAGCAGGAAAAGCAATCCCACAGCTGAAAGCCATCCTGCGGCGAGGAAGAATGAAGCCTTGGCCGATGGGAGAGGAGGAAGCAGAGGTTGGACGGCAGACTGGAGTATATCTGAGTCCAGATTTGTAGCACTGGGAATTCAGTGTGTGTGTGTATGTGTGTGTTACGGAAAGATATGCTGAAAAAAATCTGGTCACATTTCTTCAGTTTCCACTGCGCTGATCAGACAAATCCTTCATCTGGAGCCCAACAGTCCACTGAGCTGACACCTCTGCACCACATAGTTTATCTCTCCTGACTTGGTTGATCTCTCCAGCCTTTACAGTCTGACACATAATATATACTGTAAATATAACTCATTTTAAATGTCTCGTGTCGAATCCTGTGAAAGCTGCCTTTTCATATTTAACCTTCTACACTGGGAGACCTCAAAGCCTTGTTTATCTATGTCCAACAGGGTGGAACAACACACTGAACCCGATACAAGGCGACAATGAGATCATGTCCAAAGCACGTATTTTAAAGCCACATAAAATTCAGTCTATGAAGGAATAAACTAACACTATGAATTTGCTGTATGGTAAGCTTAGGATACAGTCATCAAATGGAAGAAGAAGAAACGTGTCAAAATGCATCACAGGAACGTTTGAGAAATCAGAAAAATATTGGTTATCTGAATCTGCCATCAGTCATCTCTTGTCTACTGTCCGGCCATCACTTATCTCCGTTGTCACATTATAATCACAAACTTAATTGCTCAGATCTGTGAACAAGGTGACGTTGCCACAACAAAGTCCGACAGGGCGAGATGCATGAGTGGACAGACGATTGGACAGGTTGTAAACAAGCACTCAGTCCTCTCTGTGCCGGACCATCAGACCTGGCTGCTGGTGCCTCCTTCCAGATGTTGAGGATCTGGAGATTCAGCCTCTCCTCTCTCTGTGTTTGTTTTCTCTCTCCTATCTGTCTGAACGGTGTGTTTGTGCAGTCTGTGCAGAGGAGACGTTGGAGCTCAGGTCTTATCTGCTCGGCGGCACCTGGAAGTTCCTCAGCATCCACCTGGATCGATACTGTGTGTATATGTTTACAATTCATCTATAATGCTGTGTCATTCAGATCGTCCACACAACAAGCCGGATTCCAAAAAAAGTTAAGTCCAAGTTAAAACTGTTGTCAGTAAACATAGCAGAGTATTTTGTTTCCACAACATCCCAACCTTTGTGGAATCTGGTTTGTAGAATATTTCTGTGTTGGTTTGTTCACTGGACACGGCATCTACATGTCTGTCCATTTTTCTGTATCTGAACTGAGTGTCTAAGGACAGATGTCGTCATCTGCTGTACAGATTATAAAGAACCTTGAGGAAAATTTGTGATTTGTGATACTGACCTACATAAATAAAATTAACTTAATCTAAACCAGCTTGTACAAAAGGTCAAAGTTGAACCAGGAAATCTGTGTACAAACCATGAATGTTTACAAGGGATAGTTTTTGTCTATTAACACATTCTATCTTGCACAAAAACCAAAATGTAAAACCATCAATTCACCCTGCCAGGCTACCTGTGACAGGCTGCCAGGTTACCTGTATCAGTTTCCGTAGTGTAGTGGTTATCACGTTCGCCTCACACGCGAAAGGTCCCCGGTTCGAAACCGGGCGGAAACATGTTTACTTTTTGTGAATTTCCCCACTGTGGGACGAATAAAAGCTTATCTTATCTGTTTATCCCAGTTTCCAGTTTCTGTGCTAAGCTATGCTAACCAGCTTGACTCACATATGGAGAAATATGAGAGTCTTATCAATCGTCTCTTGCAGAAAGCGAACAAGTGCATTTGCCAAAGTGTCAGACTATTCCTTTAATGTGCTCCGTCCTGGGAATCATACAAGTAGCAAAGTTCAGTTGATGAATTAACCAGGTTAAATGATGCACTCACATCAGCATCTGATCAACTAGAAATACATTGAGAAAGTGGATATTATCAGACAAAGGTTTTGAAAACACTGCATGAACTTAGTTTCCTTGCACAGGAAAGGTGACTTTATAACTGCACTGCTATGACTTATTGAGACCTTCGCAGAGGTTATACAATCCAGGCCCCAAAGCCCCGACCACTTTGTGCAGTCGGGGAGGTCTCAAGCCCCCTTGCCCCCCCCGTCCTCCTGCCACATGTGGACATAATGTCACATACCATTTACTCTGTTCAAATTTGTATTCCATGTCGTCCTCTTAGAGGAATTAAAGGGGCCACCTTCAGTGTAACCTTTCCTTCATTCAGAAATCTCATTCTCTTCCAGCGTGTCAGGGGAGACAACTTATTAAGCCTGAGACATATTGCCATTTCATGACAAGACGACCAGAATTAGAGGAAAACGATGACACCCTTGAAACACCATAGGAAGAGAGGAGCATGCCACATGGGTGCCATCACATCCAGATGATAAAAACCTGATAAAAGGTGATCCCAACTGACGACAGAGTGAACATCTTTCCCCGGAGGTGTCCACGAAGAAGCCATTTCTCTCCAGCAACGACAAGATATACGATTGTGCATCTCCATATATTTTACGGGTGTTTTTCTCACAATGCAAATGTGGTAAAAATGTTCCCAAGTCTGACTCACAATCCCACAGGCAGCAGAGAAAAACCACTTCAAATCAAAGGCACCGTGGAGCCTGTGTGTCAGGAGCAGGACATAAGAACCGACTTCATATTAAACATCCAGTATGTGATCATCTGAAAGTGCTTGTATCCATCTGTCCTTCAGTGAACCTGGAATTTCTTTGCTGTTATGAACATATTGTTTGTAAATGTCACGAGTAAAGTTCTTTGAAATTATCTGCTGGAGAGGAAAAGAAAAGTTTGGAAAGTTTGGATGTATAAAGTTACACAACAAAGAGAATCTTCAATAGACTTGATCTGTATCGTCTGTGCATCAGATCGCCGTCGTGAACACCTGTCACACAAATGAATCGTTAGTTAACGCACGCAATTATTCTATACAGCGTCGTCACACACGAACATAATGAAAAACATTTCTCGTACAACTTAATTGCGGGGAAAAATGCAGATGTGTTGAATGAGAGACCGTTTAAATATAACCCGCGTCTACAAGAATAGTCTGGCACATACACAGATGAAGTATCACTGATCAAGTGTTTTGAAGGATGGATGCTGGGAGACGCATGTGAAATAAATGGCAAACCACCGTCTACCACGAAATGTCTGTCTCAAGCTAATCCATGAACCAAAGAACCTATAATGCATGTTTTATTTACTGTACTTAATCTGCACTCTTCAGAAACAGGCCTTTTCAGTAAATTGAAAATCAAGTAGGACCATATTCAACATGGTAAATTGATTCTACTGAGCCATTCATCTCCAGCCACAAAACACGCACACGCTTTCATCATTCAAATATTTCAAGCCTCTCTGTGGTCGACCAAGAAAAAGGGTTAATGCACTGTAAACAAAGAGCGTCGTCCTTTTCAGCAAGAACTCCCGACAGGCCCTGAAGCCCTTTGGTAGAGGTCTTGCACATCACGCTACTTCTGAGGGAACCAGTGCTTCACAAAAGGTTCCTTTCACAGCTGATGAAGGACAACATCCTTAGAATTCACTCCACAACGACCAAGCACGGGCAAAAATACAGCCCTGAGCATCCAGGGGATTAAAGCATAGCTGGGCTTCAAAGGTTTTTACAATGAAATTTAACAAAAAGGTTTGTCCTCTTCTAGCAATTAGAGAGAATTAATCACAACAGATTGACAAGCCCACCTGTGAGCGCACGAGACTGCAAGTGAAACAGCTTCATTTTCTTATGGTTTCCAGTCGGTGGCCGTCCTGCTGTTCAGAGAGCACAGATTGGTTTTAGCCTTCAACCCATCTGTCACTGAACATTTTTTAAAAAATGTTTCTTGCAAATGCTGCAAACAGGTTTTCTATTATCTGATGCCAGCAGCAAAAATGCCACAAAAAGCTCTTCGCTTACGCAACGACCGAGAGCCCGCTCGCTAAATATAAAAACCATATGCTTCATGGATGCAAACTAAAGTGGCAGGTGCAACAATGCGACACCTTGATATGAGTAGGGAAGAAAAAAAGCAGGGTAACTAAACAGCAACATGACTCGTTTGCAGTGACGAGGTGTCGAGGCGTGTGGATGTTTCTGCTGCGCGTGGGGCAGCGATCGACAACACGCAGGAAACCTCATCAAACACGGCGACGGAGGCAAAGGCTTTCGTTTCACCGCATGTAAATCAATTAGGCCTGAACATGAGAGCCGGTGTGTCACACTGCTGCTTTGTCTGCTCTCTGTCCAGTGTCTACTCTCTCAGATAGGGTGGTGCCGGGAAGGCTGCCAACTACATACAAACCATGACTGGGCAAACACCGCTTCCAAGGCCGACTTATCCAGCCAACTGCAGACGGAGCTCGGAGAAATCAGCGATGCTTAATCAACAAGTTTTGATATCAGACTTAGAAGCAAACTGGATATATTTGGAAGATTTGGTCACCTTGCCTGGACCTTGTGCCTTTTTCCTGCCAAACCATTCATCTATAATAAAAATAATCATTACATAATAAATCCAAGAAATGCTGCAACTGCTCTGTTTCCCTGAAGGTGAAAGTTTTATTAAAATGTATTCACTGTAGGAAGACAAACGGAGGTGATCTTCGTTTCAGGCGAGGAGGCCGCCTCCACTACACAGCTCTGCAGGGAGTATTGTAGAGTATGGTATACAGCTTTTACATACTGTAGAGGTTGCACTAGAGCTGGGTAACAAACACTTTTATGACACCGAGCAACATTAGTTTGTAGTTAAAAGGGTTAAAAAAAACTGTTATTGTATCAGAACTACTATCATAATATTCAAAAATCCAGGTTAAGAGCTTGGTTCTGATGTTAGAAAACACAGACATCTCACTGCGCGATGAGTTCAGAGAAAACTCATCTTGTTCTTGAAAAACCTTAATCCCAGTCTGCACCTGACCTCTGACCTTTGCGTGGAGAAGATGGAAGGATGGATTTCACTTTAGGCTTCACTCCTGCCTTCGCCAGCATGGAGGACGAGCGATCGCGGTGGCGTCTTGACAACAAATCCCAGTTTATTCAATCAACTCTGGAGGCAGCTGAATCGTTGGTTTGTTTACGACGACACACGTGAGCTGACGTGTACGAAAAACGTGAATTCGAGGTGAAGAACGAGGAGTAATGGATTCATTACAGTGCTGCATGTTGCCCGGGGCTGACTTAAGAGTCCATGATATTGCTTTTTCACACCTGGGGATTTGTCCGCTTAGCTGTTCATCCAGCAAGTCCGCCGCTTTTCTCTCGAGGTGTTCTCACAAATTGTTTACTTATCACACGAGTGTGACGAGGAGCGAGCCGCCACGAGGCTTCCGTGTGTGCGGAGCTCGAGGTCTCCGAGGCCGAACCCGTCGTCTGAGGCGGTCGGCCATGTGCCAAATCCGTTACTGCAATTACTTCTGACAGCGGCGCCTCCGTCTCGCAGGAAGGTGGGCCATCCCCGCGCGAAGCAACGCTGACCACGGGCGATGGCGGGATCCGTGTGGGCAGGGTGTTCGGCTCGGTGAAGCCATCAAGGAGAGTATATTCTTTAGTGCGCACGTAGGCGTTTCTTTTGTGTGGTAATGAAATTGAGGCAAGACTTGAGTGAAAATGAGTAGGAGAGGGGAGATACTGTGCAGAACGCCTGCGAGGATTGCAACTGGCTTATGCAGTAAATATGGAGAGAATTGAAGCAGATTGATTCCTCTTAAATTTGAGTGCCTTTAAATAGCAAATGAAAGAACAGAGAGGAAGCTCAGGTTGCCGCTCGGCCGCGCATTGCAATGTCATGCTCTTCTTCTTCTCAGCTGAGTTGCTGCATCAATAAAAAGGAGTTTGATAATAAAGCAGGATTAGACTCCAACTAGATCAGTGGGACATGTCAGGAAATCATCTCTGGGATGTTTTGGGATTTTTGGAACATGTTGTGCAACACACACACAAAATTGGAAATCAAAAGATGGTTGACAAGTTTATTATTTCTAAATCACCTGATGGTTCTATTTATATCTCCTGGTGTGTTATATGCAACTTAAAGCAATTCTCAATGTTGAACTTATGAGGAAAAGGAAAAACATCTTGGAGGCTCGTGCACCTTTTTTTAAAACTGTGTTGACCTATCAGAGGCGCAGCTGCAAACCCTCTGCAGATGCATGTTGCAGGAATTTGGCAGCATCACTTTTTCTATGCAACACAATTATGATCCTGCTGAAGGAGGGAGGAGGAGGAAGAAGAGGGTGAGGAGGAGGAAGAGAAGGAGAAGAGAGAAGGAGGGGAGGGGGGGGCACTCACCATATGAAAGAGCCGCCACACAGATGAGGAGAGTCCATCTGCAATCCCGTACACCTGACATGGTAGAAATCCCAGCAGGCGGATGTTAAATCCCAGTTCTTCCAGTAGCCGATGAGGAGGGGAAGGGGGGCTGGAGGGGGAGGGGGGGTAAAGCCTCTCTGCAGGTGTCGATGCTGCTTCCAGTTCTTCAAGGGCTCTCAAGTTGCAAAATGCGCAATAGATACAGATGCACGTGCACGCGGATTTGTGCGCGTGTGTGGCAGAAAAACGAACCCAAACACGGAGGTTTTCTCCAGCATGGGAGAAAGTTACGAGTCTCCTGCTCCGAACTGGACCAGAGGGAGGGGGGGCAGGAGGAGGAACCGGAGACCCTGATCCGAGAGCCGGAGCCCACAGACAATCAATCAGTGGATCAGTGGAGGAAAAACCCACGAGGATCCTGTGTGTGTGTGTCCCCGCAAAAAAGACAGGTTAGATCAGAGTAAATGAGGGAGTGAAGGATGTGAGATCAGTCATTCTCCAGTTCAGGATTCAGACGAGAGTCCGTGCGCAAAAATGCAGAAAAAAGGGGCGAGTGTGCGCACCGGTGTTTCAGCCGCTTCTCGGCTTCATTTCAAATCCGACCAGGTGGAAACATCCGCAGCTGAGCAGGACGAAGAAAGGTCCGCACACACAAGCCGCTTCTGTCGCTGCGGCTTTTTCCAGGAGGCGCAAAGATCCGCAAACTCCTGCCACTTTATCCCCGGTTCACTTTGTCAGGATCGGTCCGTGCAGTTGATCCGAGTCTCAATCGCAGCTCCCGCCAACTCTGTGGTCTGATTGGTCCGCACCTGTCTCAGGTGTGCTCGCCGGAGACGCGCTGTCTCCGCCGCAGCTGTCCGGCTCCGGCACCTCAACTCCAAACTAAACGTGCTCAGCTCGAAATGAATACAGCCGCAGATCGAGTCAGTGAAGCCGGCTTCAGCGTAAAAGCACATTTCCTGTGAAAATTTTCAAAATACAATACATAAGCGACGTTTGTAGTTTTTCTTTCGTATGCAGAGTCATGCAAAGTGAAATAAATTTTATCTTCAGGAGCTACATAGAAATTTAATATAATTGTATTGTCAATACATATAAACATGATGCAGATCACTTAAACCTCATTAGTATCGTTAATTACATTAAGGATAACAATAACAACAACCATAATAATAATAACAATAATAATAGTGTGATGTAAATCTAATTAACTCTGCTGATATCATATGATAATAACAACCAATTGTACATGCTTGCAATGACAACAACAACGATAATAAAAGGTTGGTACTGTTTTGCTATTATTATGAACATTTGCAATTAGGCTTACACACTGTTTTCCATTAACGCTGAACAAATATCTAGAGAGAGAGAGAGAGAGAGAATTACAAATAAAGACAGAGCAATGAAAATATTAAAATTAAACTAAAGAGTTTGAACTGAATTTTAGGTGATAATACTGTCTGTAAGTTTAAGATCGATTCTTAACAATCCGTAATTTATGGTCGCTAATATCATCTATCTTATGGAAGGACATATTCTTTAAACCTAATTCAGAATGACCTGAAAGTCATTTTAATAGTTTACAAGTTTATTTTAGAGCTAATATGAAATATATTCTCTGGCCTCAGACCTCTGGGATTCATTTTACTCTAAATAGCAGTGCAGTATCCTGCTTGGAAAAGATTAACGTTTGCATGCTTTTATTTTAAAGGTCAGACAGCTGACATCCGGTTTGCTCCACATTAGTTGTGATGAACTTGATAAAACTCAATGTGGGCATCAGAGGCAAAAATGAGTCACGTGAGTTGTTGACCGGCCGGAGGGGGCTGGTTTCGATCTGATATCAAATATTACCAGTATCAATATTGTTATTGATAATTATTTAAGCAGCTGTCAGAGAGATATGTGTCATAATTTATGAGGTGGATGTTCTGTGAACTTTCTCACTGTGGAACAAATAAAGGTTTTATCTTATCAATTAACCTGTGATTAAACTTTAATTAAAACCAAATAATCTGCCAAACAAACATGAAGCATTTATTTTGATTCTTCTCTCTTAATGATTCAAACACATGCACGTTTCAACAGTGTAAATGGTAAATGAAAAATGTGCACTATGTGAATTCTAGCATGCTGCAGCACTAAGATCAGTTCATGTGTTCCTGGATCTAACATGTGATTTTTACATAGTGATGTGACATTTTATTATTGCATGGATCCTATTGACACTAGTATCAATACTCAAAATGAGAGTTCTTATCAGCAGTGTTGATACTTTGAGGATCAGTCTGTCCACCAATATTAATCACATCATCATCATCATCATCATCATCATCATCAGAGAGGAAATTATCTGACCAAGCAAAGTCATGGTTTAATTGAGCTCAGTCTTTTGTCTTATTTTAGCCCCAGCAACAAGATTATTGTTTGATATTAAACATTGTTAGACTTCACATTTTTAGCCATTAAAACTTTCTCACAGCTCCATCTCGACTTGACAAACACAACCTACAACATTAACAACGGCTGCATCCCATTTAGTCGTGTCAGTGCTTTTGTATTGTGCATCGCTCTCATCAAAGAGCGGGATCATCAATGTTATTGACGACACCTTTTCCTCTCACGTCAAGTCGAATGTCTGCCGTCAGAAGGGTCTATTATGAGGTTAAATAAGGGGGCTAATAGGTTAATTATCTACCATAAAGCCCTTTTCCAGACATAATGGAACACATAATGTTTCTGGCTTACAGATTGGTGTCCATTATGTAAATGTTCCGTAATGGTTTTATTCGTACATGACATGACAGACAATCTAATATGGAGGAAGAAGAGAGTCCTCGCTTGTCTCGCAGGCTGCGTCAGTGATGGGTTTTAAAATGTATTTCGCCGTTCGTCATTTATCAGGGAGAATTCTGCTGCCTGTGTTATAAAGTCTGACAGCGTAGAACGGCAGCGCATTAAGTCAAGACTCTTAATTTGCCCACGTGTCGTATGTGAAGTGTTTTCATGTATAGTAAGAAGTTCATCTATGCAGCTGGCACGTATGGAAATTTGAGACATGCGCGGTGAAGTGCTCATCTGATTATTGAGTTTTTTGGAGGTCGTGCAGAAATGTCAAACCCAGGTATGATCTTCTTTGTGCTGTGTTTCTGGAATAAGGGAAAATCTGCAGCAGCACACAGGTTTGAAAAAGGAAAAAACTGAATGAGCGATTGTTAAAACCCTGGCAACTACAGAGAACCAACATGACTTAGAGGTTAAGATTCCAACCATGAACCATAACAGCTCAGCTTTGAATCACTCTCCCCTTCAACTGACAGCGGCATAAAATACTCAAAAATATTCTTTCGATAAAATCAATATGCTTCCTCTTTCTTCTCATCTATAAATTGGATTGTTTGTGTGTGTTTTCGGAAGAAGCCAGAAGAGAACATGATTTTCACAGACCAGTCATCAACAAGAATAGACCTTGTTGTCACAGCAGACATTTTGACTTGTCATAGCAGGAAAGGCAGAAATGTAATTAACACCACTAACGATGGCTGGGTTCCATTCGTGTGCCCCAGTCGGCCGTGACAGTGAGCCAGCACACATGGCGACAGGCTCCTGAAGCCAGCGCAGCTAAACTGAGCGCAGCCAGGATGATATGCTTAATTGCTTTTTCCCGCTATGTCAAAATATTTCCCATTAAAAAAAGCTCTGTTTAATGTTGGGCACAAAGAGCGAGTCATCGTTTTTAACTTTCATTCACTGCTGCTTGTGGTGGGACAGTGGACAATCAAGCAAAGCACAGACAGATCAGAGTCAGAGGATAATCCAGTGTCCAGGTTTTAAATATTGAATTCCTTCCTTGTTTGCGATGCAGAAAAATGCAGAGCTCATTGTCTTTTTTTTTAATAATCTCTCGCAGGAAGAGGCTCACAGGCAAGTCCCATTGTGCCCAAAGACTTAACAAGAGCAGCTTTCTGCGCTTTTGCAGCTAATTTATAAAAACCGCTTGTGCAAATCAAGTCATTTGTTCCAGTGGGGACACCTGAGCCAGCGGCAGCCAGGTGAGAGAGCAGCCGGGTTCCCAGCAGCAGCACCAGCCAGCAGCCAGGAGACGACAGACTGCTGCAGGCTGCACTGCAGGTACGACAAGACTGCTAATGCTTCGTTCGTGCATTTGACTCTGTAATCTGTCTTTGTGTTCTCTGACATTTAAAAAAAAGACTAATTGTCAAATGGAGAACTTATTTCTTTAGGCTCGTGTCCGGAGGTTCTCATGGTGATAAAGTCAGGTGTTCTTCCTCTGTGGATTCAGCACTTGCCGTTACACATACTAGAACAATAAAGGCTGTTCATTTAAATCGAATCATCACGTCATGTTTTCGCTGCCACTTATCAAATTTAATACATTCATTTCGTCCAACGTGCTAACAATTTCTCCCACTTGCGTTGCACCACATTTCCATGTGAGAAACGCTTTCATTCACAGGTTTCTGCGTCAGGTTTGTCCTTTTTCACGCAGCCTAATGGATCAACATCGCAGCTTGTTGAAGAGTACTCACAGAATTTTGTGCTTCTCATGCAGCTGTTGGACATGTCTTTGTCTTTCTGTCGTCAACAACATAATATGTATTTCTGTTTGATGCTCTGAATCCTGAAGAAAAAATGTCCTGATTGGTCTTTATCTTGTTCTCTAAGAATATGTGAATCAACTAAAATTCATTTTTCTACTTCAATATTTAACATTATGTCTCTTTTCAGTCCCTTTATTGTAGCTTGTATATGTAATTTTACAGACAAATGGTTTCTCATCACACATGGATTTTCTCACTAAGCCTTCTTTCTTCTTCTTTTCTTTATGACTATGATGAAAAATAGTGTTATATGCTTCATAAATAGTGAAATCCTATTGAGAATATACCATATATATATATATAATGAGAGAGGATAATAGGCCGCTAATATGTGTGAGTCACTGACCAGTATTCACTCATTCATGATTTTCTAGCAAGCAAAAGGAAATATAGTCTGGCAAGGACAATGCATTGATGTAACTGTAATAGTCAATTGTCAGATCAAACATCAGCTTTTGACATGAGGATAACTTGAAACATAGGAGGAGGATGTAAACACAGGGGGTTTAAGTATCAGTATTTAAAGGCCTGCTTGTTTCTCAGTAAGATTTTTATGAGTGACAGGTTTCAATATTAATGCAGTTTTCTGCCAAAGTTGGAACAGATTTGTCACTGGTCTGTCATCTGTAAAAGGTGGTGCTATGTCGAGTGTCCCACCAATGTCACTGTTCAGGATTCAGCAATATCTGAATCCAGAATTCAGTTCATGCTTTCAGGATTTTTGTTCTATACTTTTCAGGTGACACGTTTTAACATCTAAACTTTAACTTTGGTTGTTGCTCATTTAGTCATGAATATTTAGTGTTATGGAGAAATGATTTTTTTTAAGGTTTCACACTGTTAACAAAGTGCTTTGGTCCAATTAACGTCTTTGGAAAAGCGAACTCAAAAAACTTTACGCAAATGTATTTTTCATTACGAACTCTCGACAAGCACTCGTGGTTTGATTTTTTTTTTTCAACTAAAAACCATCACATGATCATTCGCCACAGCTGCGTGCTGCCGTCACAGCAGCCTAATGTTCAGGAGAGCTTCCTGTGTAAAACACTCTGTGTAAAACATTTCTGTGCAGCCTCGACAGCGACTACATGCTTTAAGGCACATAAAAGTAGTGTTTAGTTTTAAATGCTGCAGATGCCGAAGCAACATAATTGCCTTCAACAAGCTTTTACTGTATAATCAAAAACCTAATGATGTGAGAACTAAATACTTTTCTGAATTTATTACGTCCCAGTAGGATAGCTCTGCTTGTCTTCATCTCGTATATAATGTGTTTGCTGCAAGTTTTGGTGCATCTATTCGTGACTCTGATGGAGAAACATGCAGCACCGATCCTAATCTGCATCCTGTCTCAACACTGAGGAGATCCGTCCTCACCTTGACCACACCGCCAGAGCAGTGTCCGACCAATGACCCAACGTCCACACTGTTAGCAGCTAAAATGATCCAGTCACCAGGTTCATTAATTTCCTATCGAGCCGAGTGTCCAGAGTCAGCATGTGGACTCTCATTAGGCACCAAGTCAGGAAACAGCCACAGATTTTTTTCCCTCTTTGCTTCCTTGTTGATGTGTTTTTGTTAAGTCTGGTTAGTGTGAAATGGGTGAGGAGTAAATTACTGCCATTCAAACCTACATTGGTCTCCTTAACTTTAATCTGAGAGAGTTTGCAGAGGAGAAACGAAAATGTATAAAGACTGTGAGTTATGGTGCTTTACTTTAAGACATCCTTTTGTAAACAGATATATTTACTCATGTCTATAATCTATAATCTGTCAACATCATACAAAGCACCTTAAATATTCAACAACATAATTCGATTTAAGCTTCGATCTTCCGGACTACTTTCGGCCATCTTTAGTCTTTTTAAGTTAACATGATCGTTGTGTGAACTTATATAGCTATGAGTTGCACAGAATGTAATTCCTCATCCTTTTCTGTCAGATGTGACGCCTTCAGAAATTCTTCCTCTTGTCAGTAATAACCTGCCAGTTCATAAAATGACAACATGAGGTGCAAATCCTGGAAGAATCTCAATCTGCTTTCGCATGCAACTGCATCCTATATTCAAACCTATGGCTTTGCTTTGTACATGGAAGAGTTAATTAGACTTAAATTCATCAGGTGGCCACAAAGAAATATGCAACTGTTTCCTAACATGTTTGCAATATCACTTTAATACAGTCATGATATAATGTGTTGTTTCTCTTCCTCAAACATTGTGTTGTTCTTATCATCTTTAACTGGCACATTCCTCTTCTACATCACATTACCACCATTACTAGTAATAACAGCTGTGGTTAAAAGCTTCATGGGGCATTCTTTCATTAATTTAAGGGCACATATATTTGAGGATGTTCTCTGCTCATGAGTTTCCACATATGTATGCAAGTACCTTCTTATATATTCCACAGATAGCTCTAACCTCACGAGAGGCCAGCTGGCGAACAGGAACAAGTAGACATGTGTAAGCGCACAGCGTGAATCTTTCCAGACAATTAAAGCAGAGCTGAAGCCCCCGAGAGATCGGTATCGGGCTTGTGCAGAAACTAAGGTTTCAGCAGATTCGTCCTCCTGTGGGCGCAGAGTTGTTCTTACGCAGCAACAGGAAGACGGCCAAAGGAAACCTGTTGTATATGTAATGAGAGGCTCGAGCTCGGCTGTGAAGAACAAGACAAGAACAACAAGCACAAATTGAAAGACAAACCTTTTCAGTCAGCTCTAAACAGGTAGGTTTGAGATTCACAGCGGAGACAGATTGCTGATCCATCTGAGGCTCATATTATTTAATTAGAAGGTGGTTCATATCTTCTCTTCTCAGATTCATGAGCAGGACTTTAAAAGGAAGATGCCGTTTTTTTTCCTGATTCTATTCAGACGTATTTATCTGCGTCATCAGCTGCACAAACGTAAGAAGAAGCAGCAACAAGTGTTAAAGGCTTAATTAACCATGAATATTAGATAAATCACCATCAGATCAAATGCAGCGTTACTTTATTTAAATATTCTTACTGCATGTTTCTTGATGCTTCACATCAGCTTCTGTCAACACTTTGCTCACGTCAACATTTTTTCTCTGGTCTGAACATGGCTCCATGTCTGCCAGCCTTTTGAATAATACAAAGCCAGAAGGTGATGTAAATGCATATGAAGATGAAGCGCAATCACTCGAGACATAAACAGCAACAGTCGCTGCAAAAGAAAAAAAAAACTGCACGTCAGATGAAAGTGGCATCACTGTGTGCGAACATCAGTCCAGTCCATCATCGCTGAGCCGACTTTGCTCCGCGCAGACTTTCAAAACAGACTCGCAGGCTTGACGCCGCCGCTCTCAGTCATGTTTAATGGTGAGTTCAGATCTGAGCTTTGTTTTCAACCTTATTTCGACAAAACTTCTCCTCAGGTTAGTAGGAGTCAGCCGGGGCGGGTTCTCAGTTAGAAGCTTTGAGAGAAGCAGTTTGGAAGAATCATGACCTGCTCTTTGCGTCACTGCGGCGCCTTTGAAATCACTGCTCTCAGTAAATGCTCTCAGATTCTCCAACGAAACAACTCTGCCTTGATCATTCCGCAGTTATCGGGCGACTGCACTGATCTCGGTGACGCTCGTTCTTTGCTTTGCAGCTGCGGATTCTATTCTGAAGCTTTGTAAAAACGTTGCTCACGAACTGATGTTGGTTTCATCAGAAATGGACTATTACTAAAATTGCTGCCAGTTTTGTCTGGAAAAAAAAAAACGTCTTTGAAACAACACGGCTGAGTCAACATCTCCAATCTTCACACAAAGTGCAGAGAACAGTCGCAATTTCAGGGGTCTTGTTTTATGAAACTGTAACACACTAAGAATCTGGACATGAAAGCAGCTTTGTGACTCTTCTTATCAGCAACAGATGCACAATGACAATGCTAACACGTTTAAGTTAAGCAGGTGTCACCTTCACCATTATCACCTAGTTTAGTGCGTCAGTGTGCTCACATTTACAAGTCACATGTCGTACCCTACAGCTGAGGCTGATGGGAATATGTTGGACAAAATTAACTTTTGACCTGATGATGATTCTACATGAAAAGTCAACAGATCCCAAAAGTTATGACAAATCAATCTGAGGGGACAAAAAATTAATGTCAATCCATCAAATAGCTGTTGAGATATTTCACTTAAAAACACACACAAAAAAGTCAGAAAACACTAAAGTCCTATTGTGCTATCTAAGTCCTGCAATAAATTTCATGGCAATCCATTTTATACGTTTTGAGACATTTCAGTCTGGACTAAAGTCAGTGGAAGTGAAGTGAAGACCTTGCATAGTTAATGACTCATCTGTCTGTCACTTCTTGTCCATGTTATTGTCTCCACAGCTTCCTCACAGTTGTCCAGTTCAGTCCTTGTTCTGCCAGGTAACAGTCAGGTATCTTAAAACCTTCCTCAGGCCATTGCTCTGTTGGAGATGCACTTGCAAATCCTCACTGAGTGACTGAATTGACACAATTAACAAGCGATCTTTATTGTTGTCATTGGCCTCATCAGTTTGTGAAGTGAATCATTTGAAGAGTTCAATACATGCCCTGTGTGACTGTGTCCTCGGACAGTGGGACAGTCTTTGTATCTTTCAGCTTGCAACTATTAACTCTGCTCTTATTGTCTGTAGATTCTTGCATTGTACAACACTGTAGGTAAATTTGCATGAGGGCATTTGTACCTTAAAGTTAATTGATCCAGCTTTTAAAAAATGAGATTCCTGCTCCTGGTGTTCATTGAGTTTTCTCTCCACTTACTTACAGCTGTCACAAGTGGTGAACCGCAGGACAAAGGACTCAATAACTCGTGTCATGAGATGGTTCAAGTTCAAGGATTAATGTCTTTACGAGGCGAAGGGTTTGGTTCACAGGCAGCAGTAGGTCAAGAAAAAAAACAGGAACGTTAACAATACATGACATGAAATATGCAAAGGATTGGTGAAGAGGACAGAGACTAAATACACTGGGAAAGAATGAGACACAGGTGAAACCAATCAGAGAGGAGGAGACAGAGGCAGGAAGTGGAGATGTGAAGCAAGAGGACAGGTGAGTCTCACAAAATAAAACAAGAAGTATAGCAAAATATGAAAACAAAAACAGTTTTGAGGTTTTAACTGTTTTTTACTTTAAAGAGATTAAAATCAATAAACATCATCACCTGTTTCCTCCTGTCAGAATCTGTCGTACTCGACACATCGTTTTCCTGAATTATATCTTGCTGACCTGAATGTTGGTGCGTGAAAGCCGTCTGTTTATTGCTCCCATGTGAAGCAGATAAATTCAACATTGGTTCTGCTTCACATTTTTTTCCCCACCGGTCGTGCACACTCACACACACCGGGGCGGCGGCACGGTTTGAGAACCACGTCCACATCACGGCTCCTCGACGGGAGGCCTCATGAAAAGGAAGGAGATTTGTATTTCGGGGGAGTTAAAAGGCAGAGCCGTTAGAGATTTCACACAAAAAGGAGGCACGGCAAGGCGTAGAGGAACGAGCTCAGCGTGCGGCCGTCGATGGACTTGATGCACAGTGTGAAAATCGTGTGAAACCTTCAGTTTCGTGCCGGGAGCCGCTTGTGTCATAACAATGACCTGCGAGATCCTGGCAGGTGGAGGGGTCGATGTGTTTATGTCGTAAGTCCTACCTGGATTCAATTGCTCATTATTTGGAGATAATGCACTTCTTCAAAAGGATAAAATCTGTTCCTGCTTATTGTCCCAAGACACAAACAGATAATGTCCCTCAGTTTTCCTCTTCAGTCTTTTGTCTTCATCAACATGTGATGAGCAGCCTGACTATGTGGTCATGCAATAAACCTCTCAATCAATAGTAATTTAGATTTTTAATTGACTATATTTTCCTCTTTAACACATTTTTCTTGGCAGTATTAGATCACGCACTCTTAAATCCGAAAAACATAACGTCGGCCGCCTGTGGTCCAACGAGCAGATTTGTGCTGTTAACAGAGATCGTCGCTCACCACAACATCGACGCAGGAGTCTGTAAACTTGTTTTTCATTCGTGCATGAAAGGAATTACTGACAATTTTAACGTGGCACTTCGGGCTGCCAGAGAAAATATGTGCGTAATCTCGTTGGCGAGAGTGGCAATAACGGCAGAACTTTATTAAAGGCCACTTATCAAGAGGTGAATCCAATGTTCGGTCACTCCGGAGAACGAAATGAAAAGTTCTCGATTTTTCCCCACAGAGAGATGAATGTGCAGACACATGATGGGAATGTGCTGCACATTGCAAACAGTGAGAGGAACGTTGCCGAAATCCCTCCCTTAAAACACATCTCATCTCTAAATGCATCTCATTTTCTCTAATTTTGCAAACCCTGTTGACCAAAAACCGCAGGGACTGAGCTGCTTCTGTCTGTACAGGATCAGACATCCAGCTAATAAGGTAATAAAGGCTGTGAAGTGTACTTTAGGAGTGTAAGGGAAGGGAGAGGAGCACCATTAGAAAGCCCGGTGTGCTGAAAGCCTTATTTAAGTCCACTTAGTGCAGTAAACACCTTTAATCTAGGTCAGACCGTTTCTGGCACAAATGGATGAGTAATGTGTCCTAATGCAAAATATTCAGCCACGCGCTTGACATTTCCTATTCCAAGTCCTCCTTTAGGTCTCACATAAGAAAGACACACGCTTCTATGGCTGTTTTTCAGAGCAGCAGAGAAAAGGGACGGCCCACATCTATTTCTGCCTCGACCTTAACCCCATTTGTGACCCGAGCGCTCCGTGCGTCGCTCCTTGTTTCAGCCGAAACCTCGGGGAAAAAGTCACAAGGTAAGGTTTATGCTTTATCCGACGGGCGAGATGCATCTTCAAAGATATTTTCACGATCACACAGATGTCTGCCATCTGCCTGGAATGATAAAATGTTTGCCTAGAGCCAAACCAGAATTTTAATTCAGTGTTTCCACAGACTGTCTCTCTCCGCTCTGCTGTTCTTCTTCGCTGGGGGTGGAGGCGGAGGTTTGAATGGGTGTATGAAGACAACTGGGTGCAAGATAGCACCTCATTCACTTCAATGAAATCTCCTCGCCATGCTTATACACTGAAAACAGTTTTCTTGCCCGTGCACGCAGAGCAAAGTCCTTTTCTGGCCAAGTTCCCAAATTTCATATCAGACAATAACACATTGGATTTATCAACCAATCAATCCTCTGTACATTCTCACTTTAAGATTCATGCCTGGATAAATCTGACATATAGACAGTATTGTTTTGAATATTATTATAATAAAGCCTGTGGCCATCCAGGCTGGTAGCGTTCAAAGGGTCAGCACTGGAAATAACAACTTTCAAAACCATCAATCCATATTAACATCTGTGTTGTGTAACGGCCTTGTTGACCCAGTCACATTTATAAATCACTTTATAAGATAAAAGGTTAATTCTTAAGGACGAGTCTGTGCAATAAACAGTGTCTGCAGGTTATGCAGATGAACACTAGACACTGCTTTGACTCCCCTGGCAGCAATGACCCTGTTCTCCTAATCGACCCCAGTTAACCTCTGAATCTGGTCTTGTAATGTTGTATGAATTTTCATAGCCACAGCCTCTGATACTGGAACTGCCTCCTTGTGCCCGCAGACTCTCTGTTTACCCTCAAGATGCTTTCATATTTGTATTTGCATTTAATCTCCGCACACTTTGCATTGGCACTTGTACCAAATTTATAGAAAATACTGCATTTGAATACCTCTTGTATTTGTTTGTTTGTAACCACATCCACATGGTCCATAAGGATTTAAAACATGTCCATCTATTATCTTTACCCACTTGACCTTTGGAGGGTCACAGGAGCCGGGCAAACAACCAGTCACACTCACATTCGCACCTACAGGCAATTTAGAACCACCAATTAACCACCATGTCTCCAGAGAGGAAGGAAGCCAGAGCAGGTTCCAGGCGACGACCTTCATGCTGTGAGGTGACACTACTAACCTCTGCAACAGCACGTCCAACCGTTCTGGACAAACATCCCACTATCATACCATCATCTTCAAATCATACAGTGTTGACATGATTATATTTCATCAGATGTAAAAAATAACAACTGGCCATCTTTGTCTTTGCTCTAAGATGCTCAGTTTTCACACCAACGATAATCTATTTGTTCTTTTTTTTGTCATCATTATATCATTTTTGATTGGCTCGTTAGGGGACAACAAGAAGAGACAGGAAGGTAAGAAAGTGCAGCAGGTAGAAGGAAACTTTATGTTGAGACTGTGATGGATGTTGTATGATGACCCTCATCTCTGAAGTATAATTTTACGACCTGTGTCATGACAGTTTTACTACCATGTAATCAATGTAATGAATGTAATCTTGTAATGTGATGCTTATTTTTTCTCAGTCTGATCTCAAAATGCTTCTAAAGCCTGTTCACAGTTGTCCATTAAATCGGTCCTTGGAGTTGCTTCGGCTGCAGATTTAGGCTCCTTCAGTGTCGCCGTCACCATCCTGCTCAATCACAGCGCCACTGTCAAACCTCGCTCCATCCTCGCTCATGAGCAACTGAGCCTTTCCAGGATGAACCTTTCATACCCAATCATGATACTATCACCTGTTACCAATGAACCTGTTTTCCTGTGGACTGATCCAAACAGGTGTTTTTGGATCAGTCCACAACTTTCACAGTCTTTTGTTGCTCCTGTCCCAACTTGTTTGAAACATGTTGCTGCCATCAAATTCAGAATAAAAAGACATTTACAAAAAAAATCAATGAAGTTGATGAGGTCAAAAATTAAATATATTGTCTTTCTACCGTCTTCAAATGAGTTTGTGATTAGCAAGTTATCACATTCTGTTTCTGTGTTTAGGTTTAACAAAGCATCCGAACGTTGTAGAACCAGGTAAACTTTTCATACAGAAATGTTTACAGATGTTTGACGCAATCATTTGTTAACTAGATGACCAGACACAGTTTTACAAAGAGCAAGATTAGGAAGAATAAATTCTCTCTCTTATGCTATATGTAACTGAGAAGAGACTCCAGACCAACTTAGTGAAAACTGATTCTCCAGTCTGGGAACTGCTGAGTCACAGGGCATGAATATACAGCACTCAACATGTGGATTTTATTCATACTTCTGGTTCTGTATATTCATGCCTTTGGGTGCTGAATATATGAATTCTGTTTTAATTTGAATTTACATTTTCGGAGAGACTAAAATCCCAGTTGCCGTGTTTCTGTGTGCGATAATTCGCAACAGGAGTTTCATTTTGGAATAACAACATGTACTTACATTTAACCTCGTTGTACAATAAAAATGTACTGATAAAAAAAGGTGCTTTCAGTTTGCAAATTATGACATTTCCATACACACAATAATGTCAGTGTTTGTAAAGCTGCACGACAGCCTGAAGCTGTGTGAGGTGCGGGAAAATGACAAGTCCTCCTAATAATCCTGTTTACAAGACTGAGGGAATTATTGTGACTGTCCAGACGTAATTCAGGAAATGATGGAGCTCTTCACCATGTTCCACTCAAACTAAAGCAGATTTAACCTCAACATTTCTGCTTCCTGCTTCCTCCCCGTCTGAGCCAGCTCAGCCTGCCAATAGCACATCTGACATGATTTATATTATAGCTGTAGTCGCAGGCTGCATGTTTTTATCTGCTAAACAGAACATATGTTTTCAGTGGTCACAGCCAGACTCACTATTCTTCTTCTTTTGGTGACATTATTCGTTGGTCGCGTCACTGTTTGATGTATTTATTCATCGAACCAGGAGGCTCTGTGTCCTCAGCAGCCCTTGGCGCTGCCTTTCAGATCCAATTTAGTGTTGAATATCCCCCAAATCTTCTCCAGCTTAACAAAAATAAGTCTGAGAATCTTTTGCCAAGCTGGAAAAAAAAACACTCCACTGAAAATGTATTTTGATGTTTTACTTTCTGGAGCTCCATCGAACTGTTTACAGTTTTATATCATTAACCTATTTGTTGATTTGTCTTCTCTTTGTAACGTTTTAGGCACATTGGAGTGTGTGTTCACCATTTATCTCTAATTTACTCAAACGTGATGTTGCTCTTGTGAAAATTTATATAATAGGACCCAAGTGCAGAAGCCAAATCGTGCTAGTGCAGTTCAGAGATTTATTACACACAAAAAGGTGGAGAAGCAAACAGGATGGTGAAGCAGACAAAGATCAAAACCAGATAAGACAATGCAAAGTGTTTAGAGAGTAAATGAGAGAGAGAACAACTCATAGACAACTGAAACATGACACCGACTTATTCTAACAAGACAGAAGAGCTGGAAATCAGTGGTTTAATCGTGATGATTTATCATATTTTTTGTAATAAATCTTAAACTGTAAAGTGACTAATAGACCAAACTATAGCTGTCAAATAAATATAGTGCTGTAAAAAGTGCAATATTTTCCTCTGAAGTGGAGCAGAAATAGAAAGTAGAATAACATTTCTTACTTAAACTCTGTTGCATAAACATCATCATCAAACCAAAATCATGGTTGTTTCTCTTCTGGTTAAAAGTCCTGGAACACTGTGATTTCAGGGTTTCCACCAGCAAAATAACATAATCCCCTTCACTGAGGTATTTCCTAATGTTTGGGTGAAAACTATCTCAGCCACAGAAGGTCTGCACAGCCACAACTGGACGTCTTCATGTGCATGCAAACATGTCGTCTGTGACACAGTTTGACTGGTGACGGATCCAGCTGTGACAGACCGAACTGTAAACAAGCTTCTTCGCTATATTGTTGTGTCGTATTGTTTGTTAGCAAAGCATCTCTTTCTCTGCTTTGCCAAAAATACACTCTGCGTCTCATAGTTAAATTTAACAATCCCATTAAGCTGTCACCCCGTCCACGCCTGCGCCGCTTGATGAGACTCTACGTCTGAACATTTCCTTCAAAGCCAACTGTTCCCTTTCAGGAACTTGTTTTGGTGTCTCCGAGTCGTCCTCAGAAGCCTCTGAATCGTGATGCCAGGCAGCGTCTGAGTCGGGAGGTTCGTGCTGGCACGTCTGATTTCTGTCCACATGACTGCGTACGGTTTCCTCCTGTTCAACGCACAGAGTTTGACTGAAAACTTAATCAACCACAGCGTGAACAGCACAGGAAACATTCTCGCTGAAATGGATTCACAATGCAAAAAAAACAAAAGCCAAAGAGTGTTTCAGCCCATAATATACAGGAAACCAGGGGTGACATGTAACTAAGTACATTTACTCAAGTGCTGTACTTGTACTTTACTTGAGTATTTCCATTTCATGTAACTGTACTCCACTACATTTCTCTGACATTAGCTACGAGTTGCTTTTCAGATGTCCACTGAAAACCTACTTCTGATAACCTGAAGGATGAAGTTTACCCTGATGGGTTCAGAGAATTCTCCAACTACTTCAGGTAAATAAACTCTTTAAAAAGCCTCTTGGATCAGCTGGAAAATGCATTTTCACAAAGCTGAAAACAGCTGAGCTCATGGCTACAAACATATGCTGATCTTAGAGAATATGATGCTTTGCTGTAGACTGCTGTTTTTCAGTATTTCATAAATGATTACTTGCAGTTGTCACATGTTTACCATAAATATAAGTGTATTTTAATAGAGAAGCACCACATGGGATGTACAGGAGTCATAATGTGAAATATTATCTAAGATTAAAGCCACATGTTGCAGCTGGAATCATGATGATACAGAACTTTCTCCACATTGTGAAGAAATTGTGGAAGTTTTGAACATGCAGTGAAGAAGAAGTGGATTATACTGCCCAAGTGGTTTGAGAGGTTTCTGTGGACGTTTTGACATGTTTTGACATTTTAACAGTTTTTGGGTCGACATTAGAATCTGTTGTACCTGCTGTGAATCCGTGTAGACTCCATCTGCTGCTTCCTGTGAAAGAGCTAAAATGGTGCTACCCCAAACAAGAATTTTTATTCATTTAGGCCATAGCAAACTTTCAGTGTATATCCAACAGTCAACCAGGACTAAGATTCTGTCAGGGAGTTTGTAAATATGAGGCTGCTCCTGTTTCACCTTTAAGACTCTCCGTCAGATTGAAGCACAGCGCTGGTAGTTCTGTCAAACAAGGATCCCGGTGCGACTCCTGCGGAGCTGTTCGGGTATGACGTCGAGTTGGCTCCATCCAGCACGAGCTGAGGCGATAAGATGGATTCAATTTTTTCTTGATTGATGATGCTGACAACGGCTGTTGGCACGTTGACATGTCAGACGCTCCGGAGGCGCTCAGATTTTTCCTGAGGGGCGCCAGCAGACGACGTCCATTTCGTGCTCCCTGACAACAATAAACCTGAAGGACATATTTCACGCTACAGATCACCCCCTCGCTGAAAATGCAGAGGTTTGTATTTCATGGCAAAATGTACAAATACACAGCTCTGCCCTTTAGCCTCTGCAAGATTCAGCACGATTCAGCCTGCTGCGGGTGAAGATGTTTCTCTCAAAGGGGAAAGCTCAGTGTTCGATGTTTTTAACCTGAAGGACCAGGATGTTCCACTGGGAATAAATGAGCTAGCACATGAGTGGCCAAAGGTTCTGTTCAAGTCAAGCCAAGTCAAGTTTATTTATATCTCGCTAAATAACAAGTTATCTCAGGGCACCGGTCTAGACTGTACTCCAACCTGCAAATCATTGACGACAGGTTCGAGGAAAAACGCCCTTTCAACAGGCAGAAACCTCGAGCAGAACCAGGTTCTGGTTGGGTGACCATCAATCTTGTATATGTTCCATTCTGAGCTGTTACTCCTTGACTCATTCTTACCAGCAAGAGTGAGCGGGATACTGAGCCCCAGTGTGGGCAAAGAGCCACCGGTTAATGGAGATTGTTCTGCTCCTCTGCAGCGGCCGTGGCTCTTTCTGCTGCTCTGGGACCAGCACAGGACATATTTCATTATTTCATCCTCAGCTGGAACATTTGGCCTTATGAGCCAGGTCCATGATAACTTTCATTTGAATACAGTGGGGCTCGTTCACATCATTGACGCTGTTCAAAGTGCATGGGCCTGACCGCAAAGTCTATATATGCAGGGTTTTGAACTGTGGTGTGGAAAATTAGAGAAATGATTTCAACGCTCTGTGACAGCTGTTCTCATTTTCTTCAGGAAATGTTGGATAAGGATGAGTCTGCAGCACGAATTTGAGGTACTTGTACTTTACTTGAGTACTTACATTTTATACAACTTTATACTGCACTACATCTCAGAGGCAAATATTGCACTTTTTTACTCCACTACATTTGTCTGACAGCTTTAGTTACTAGTAATTTTTCAGATTACAATTCCTTCTATCCAGTAAAAACCATGTACCTCCAAATTTGATAATTTTGAATGTGAATGTTTGTGATAACTTGAAGTGATGATGTGTTCCTTCATGGGTTAAGAAAATTCTTGTCCTTCTTCAGCTAAATAAACTCATTAAAAACCCTCTTTAATTAGTTGGAAAATGCATTATCATAAAGCTGAAAACAGGCTGTTTTTCTGAGCTCAAACCGGCCAATAGTATATAAAGTAGTTAAAATAAGCTCGACCATAAACACTGCAGCAGTAAAATACAACATAAACATTAATGCAGTAGGAATATTAATCCAAAAACACCAGATATAAAAGTGAAACACTGACGGGGAACATTTTACTGCAACATGAGCACTTTTACTTTTTAAATATTTTGCTTATAAAACTTAAGCTGGAGTCTTTTTCCACCTTTCAGACTTATCTGAAAAGACCAACACAATCATCTCCTTCACATCCCGACCCCTGACCTGCAGGTTGGACGCTGCCCACCTGTGGTCATCAGGCTTCTCTATTAGGGCTGACAACATGATTTGTTGACATGTGAAGGTCATTACACCGACTCCCCAAACAGAGACAGAGAAAATATCTGTATCATCACTTTTTTTTTTTGTACTTTCCCAACTTGACACTTCAACAGCTGCCAAGCGTGCAGGTGTAATAACGGGCAGAGCTCCAAACGCTGCTCAGCTTCTTTTCTCCACATTCCTCACATTCCTGCTTCCATCGCCGTGCTCACTGCTGAACCGCGCTGAATCACGCCCGTGTTGACAGAGACGGAGGTGGCGTGTTTTCAGGAGAGAGATGGAAGACGTGAAACTCAAACAAAGATCAAGCTGTGAACAAGGTCCATGGATTCACCTCTGTTCAACATGTTTGAATGTCACTCTCACATTTGGTTTTAAACACACACCAGGGGATGCAAAATATCTGCATTTGCTTTACCTGTAAATGCAGTATTTCATTCTGTGCTGCCTGTTTATTGATCAACGCCTCCTGCTGCTTTATCATTCAAGGTCGCTACTCGAGAATGCACGACTTGACTTTTCCACTGTGATGAACATCGTCCTTCTTCTTAAAAATCAGGTTCCCACATCTATCCAGGTGTTTATGTGTGTGAGTCATCATCATTCAAATGTCACTGTGCTGCAATATGTCAGCATGTTGCAGTTCTGTCTGCATGAATTAAATCTGATCCAGTGAATGAATTAATTACATACAAAATAGTCCCTTTGAAACTTGTTGATGGTTAAATCTGAGTATTATTGCTAAGAAACGGTTTCTGTTGATTTTTTTAAGAGGTACTTTCAACAACACAAACAAAATTCCTCTCTCCTTCATTGTATTGTGGCGAAGAGAGACATTTTACAACCTGGATAAATGAAAACAAATCTTTTCGCATGGCTAGATAACACCAGTGATAAATAGAAATTATGTTTTCTGCTGTAATTTGGGTGAACAGAACCTTGAATTCCCTCAAGTGTTCACACACAAAATGTTTCAGCCGCCTTCATCATCTCGCATTAGATCATTTCAATATTTGTCAGTGTGGCATGAATTTGAAAAAGGGAGAGCCAGGCACATCTCGAAAATGCCAAATACAGGAAAATTAAACTACAACTAAACACATGCTCTGCCATTTTAACAGCATGATTTTGAAATGGAGACGAAGACTTTGCAATCAAAACCATGTTCTCATTGTTAAATCATTGGACTCATATATGCTTGGAATCCATTATTGAGTGCATGTGGCTATTTTTATTTGTTATCTATAGAATTATCTGTCCTGGTTATATCACAGAATCAGAAAGGACTGAGCTGAACAATATTAACTTTATCTTGCAACATCAGACTTTATGGGCGTATATTATTACATTTGTCATTTTGAGACAGCTTGGCTCAGACTTTATTTTTTATATATTGATTATGTGTCGGTTTATGGGGTTAAATGGAATAAGCTCAAATCCCACAAGGCCTCTAATTTACACAATGTTCAAACTGGTGTCAGAGCTGCGACGTTCTATTGTCTTTTATGTGAATTTAATGAACCCCCTCCAGATAAACACAACCCGATGTCCTCCCAGGTCACAAAGATGAAGCGTAAAGATCAGAAGACACTTTATTGTAATCTTTCGTCTTTCATTTTGTCCATGTTGCTTCAGTTGTTCTGGGTGTTGGGGACAAAATCCAGTTAAGTTGAGACTGTTCTTATTTATACTTAGGTCATAGACTAAAAATACAGTAGTGACTCCCATAACTTAATAAATCCATACTCTCTATTAAGTCGGCTTAGTTTGACTTTGGCAAGAAAAACTACAAAGGAAAAAAGTGCACTTTACATCTTCTTATGCTGACAAATATTACAACTTAAGATGGTTTGAGACAAATATATTTAGATCCTTGAATTTTTATTTGTGTCGTACCCACTCACCTCCAGTTGAGGGCAGCAACATTACTAAGAGGTCTCTAAATTCCTTTAAATAAACACGCAGAGGAAGATATGGAGGCTGCACAATGAAGATGTTTGTTGTGAAAGAAGAAGAATGCAACCTTCAAGTGCACCTTGTAATCTGGTAAATTAGAGGCGAGTTGTCTGCTCAGAAACAAAAACGATCTTTTTCTTTTGTATTATGACTCAGTTTTTTTTTGCAGAATAGAGAAAAAAAGTGTGCAGATGAGTAATAGCTGAGGGGTGTCACAGTACACCTGCAATAATATTCATTCCCTTTAATAAAACATCACCTCTCACTGACAATGTGTCTGAGATGTTGAAACGTGGCATTAAATATTGAAGCAAAAAGAATACAAATATACTGTGTGAACATGCACTATTTTAATCACTACCACCTAACAATCCTTTGCATATCTGGCATTTATACGTTTGACAATCTTTAAAAGTTCCCTTCTGCTGGACTTGATGATTGAAGACCAAGGAGCTTCTTCACTTCTGACTGGTCAGAAGCTGAAAAAGCTTCTCCAGTTCAGGTCTTATTTTAAAAACCCTGACCTGGACGACTGAGGACCTTCACACACCATCTATGGTTGGTTTCCACAAACGTGCCTCGAATTCTGATTTTCCCGGCGGTCCCTGAAGGCAGCCGCAGAGGAGGAAGGAACCTGGCAACTGGAAGCTTAATATTGTCAAGAGAGACCGTGAATGCATCAGCTTTGTCAACATGCACTTCAGCGTTTATCCGGCCTGTCTGCGCTTTCATCCCCGCCTTGTGGCCTCCTCTAAAGCCTGTTAACTGCATTCACGATGGGTGTTTTTAACGAGCCCAGCTAGCCCGGCTCGCAGAGCCTTTTCTCCGTCGTAGCTTCAATCATCCGTGCGGCTAACAGGACGAGCTGTTGTTAGCTTTAGCTGCTCGAACATGGCGATCGTCTCCGGCTCCTGCGCTCGGGTGAACGGCTCCAGGAACGGGCCGTCGGTGTCGGCTACACCCTCCGGATCGGTCGGACAATCCCAGCCCATGATAGCGGTGTGGGAGTGGCAGGACGACCTGGGCTACTGGCGGCCTTACAGCGGCCAGGTGAGCGCCTACATCGAGCGGTGTCTGGCGCCGCGGGGCCAGAGAGGAGGAGGACCCGGCTCGACGAGCATCTGCCTCGGACAATCAGACCCCAGCCTGTCGCCTTATCTCATCGACATACCGAGCTTGAAACAGTTCCGCCAGGACACAGGTGGGCCCATGTCACACGTTATGACATTTAATAACAAACTACATCAACACAGTGTTTCAATTCATGATCATTTTTTAATGTTGTGCCTCGAAACCAGACAGACAGATCATGCTAGCTGATTAGCATTAGCTTACAGAAGCGCTGTTGTTTTGACGTGTTTACAAATCTGCAAGCTAATATTGAGCAAATAACTTAATCCAGATGAAGTTGTGAGACTTTATTAAATATTTTTCTGTCATCAAACATGAGCTAACTTGCCCTCAGAGCCCTCACATTGTGGATTCTGGTGACATTAGCATATTGTTGTCATCCTCTGAGCTCAGCTGATTTGTGATCACTACTTTGAATGAAGGACAACAGATCTTGTAGCATAACAAAATGTTTTTAATAAACATGGTCCTGACAATGTAAAGACTTGATTTGCAAACAAAACAGTAGAACACTAGTGTTTGTCAAACTGGCTGTCATGAGGGATTAAACCTGCAGGATTATGATGTTGACATTACAAACATCCACATATAAGAGCTCTCAGCTGTGAGTGTTTGGTTTTTGTCTGTTGTGACTCCACTTTGAGATTTAGGCTAAAAACACGAATTTATTTGTACATATAAAACTTGCAGAGTGTAGCTTTAATTCAGTTTATTCAAAATCATCTTCTTTCTTCCAGGAAAGACTCGATCAGTTCGCAGATCCCTGTTTGCCCAGTCCTCAGGCCTGGGCAGTGGTGTTTACTGGGAGTGGGCCAACGACGAAGGAGGATGGACTCCATATGAGACTCGAACCTCTATCCTACTGGAGCACAGCTACCAGGCCCGTCAAGGCACGGCAGACTTGGGCCCACACGGATACAATTACATAGTGGATCTCACGTCTCTGGCCCAAGTTAACAAATCCACAGGCTTCAGACGGCAGGTCAGGCGACAGTGTAACCTTCCCTACCCCCTGGCCTCCGCCGGCCCCCCGGCCATCCCCTCGGGCCCTGCCTGCTCCTGCCAGCAGTGTCTGAGCCACAGCAGCACGGGACCCATGCCCAGCCGGTCACGACATTCCTTTTCATCAGGCAGTCTGAACCGGCCCAGCCTCCAAGGGCCAGGCAGGGCTGTGGCGGCTCACCCCACTTCTGTGTACTCGCCCTACCCGAGGAGACCCCTCTCTGTGGGGGGAATGTCCTGGGGCAGTCCCTGGCCTCCACCGCCCTCTGGTAGTCAACTGTCTGCACCACTTCTGACCAGCTCTACCAGTGCTAACGGCTTAAGGTTGGTATCTGTTGTGTGTGTTGGATTGTGATATGGATTTCATTTTATTACACACAGATTAGAGTGAAACAGCATCCATGAGGTGTCCCTCTGGCTCAGTTAGCTGTCACGGGCCCCTCTCCACCCTACCCCCCTCCTTCCTTTGTCTTTCCTGTCTGTCTCCACTTTGACCTATCTTGTAAAACAGGAATGACAAAAAAATGATGTGTGGCTCCAGCCCTGCAGTGGCATGTTTGTTTTGGCTCAGTTCCTCTCAATCTAGTCTCTGTCATCTCTCAGCCTTCATTCTTTTCTCGTCCTAATGACACAGGAAACTGTTTTCAAAGACAAATTGCTTACTTAAGTGGTATAATGAATATGCAGTTCACTTGCAGTTTCTCAGGACTCTAATTTTCTTCCACATTAAGTTTCATTTAGTGTATTCCCACCCATTGGGAAGTAATAACAGGAGAGTGAAATGCTGGATGTTCTCCTCCCACTGAAGCTCACACTGTGGACTGTGAACTCATTCATTTTGCTCAATGATTACTCTGGAAGGTGAATTTATTAAACAGAGATGACCACATGTATATTTTTTTCTAATAGAGTTCTACCTACTTGGCATGTGTATATTTACTTGTTTTGAACCAGTGACATGTCAATGTTTTTATTTTAAAATGCTGCTCCATGCTAGTGCTGATGAACACTTTTAATACCAGACCCAGCTTCTCTTGACTGCAGGTTAGTAGATGTCAGAAGAGCATCACAGATATCAGACACATTTCCTCCTATTGTTTTACCATGTCCTCTTCTTTGGCTTGTGTTCGATCTATGAGGGTAAAACACACAGTGATTATTTTGTTGTATGAATATTGTTTCTCATTTTTGCATTTTTTCAAGCACTTAAATAATTCATTGCACATTTAAATCATTTATTAAGAAGGGATATCAAACATTCACTGAATTTTGAGCTCTGTGAAATTCTGATGTCCAATTTAAACTATTTTTTGTTATTTTTTACACTGAACTCTTTACCTGTTAGACTGTTCATTACATTTAATAAAGGAAATAATTATCAGTTGCAGCCTTAAACTGGATTTGGATTCCTTGTCATTTATGATAGTAAATGAAGGTTTTGGATTGTTGATTGGAAAGAAAAAGTGATTTGAAGACATCCGTTTGGGTGCTGGGAAACTGGGATGAGCAACCGTTTTGTGCCATTTTATAGAACAATTAATCATGGAAAAAAATCCGCAGATTAATCAATAATGAAAATAATCAGTATTTCCTGTTATAAACTGGATTTGTTTGAGAGCTCCATCTTACTTCAACACCGATAATTGCACCTTTTTTTTCACAGTAAACAGATTTGTTGGCTGCATATTCATCAATATATTGGGTGTGGAGTCACGCTCCCCAGTCGCACTATGAGCAGTCAATGTTAAGTTGCTGTTAATCAATCTCAGAACCTCTTAGTCACTTACTGGCCAGTCTGCTCAGTATTTCAGCTTCTTAGGTAAAGGTAAATAAACCTTTGCAGCTAATTCACAGGCAGGTTTTATTTTCTTGTCTTGATCTGGTGCCAGAGTTGTTCCTGATGTCACCGTAGTTAAATGTCCTAATTCTGTGAAGTGGATTGGAAACTGAAATCGTTTTAAGTCTTTGTTTTCCTGCTTGGCTTGTTGCTGCTGCTTTTACTGACCGAATGTCCCTGTCCTTGTTTCCTGTCCTGCAGTGTTCCTTCCATCTCTGTGCAGCTGAATGGATCCACCAGTGTAAGCTCTGCCCTGGCAGGTAAACGGGTCACTAACCATCCATCCTGACTGTTACCTCTGCTCACTCTGTTCTGCACCACACTTTGGAGTTGGTTGCAGTTTTCAGTCGGTATAATGTTTGTGGTTTGTGTGCCTTTTTTCCTCTGCGTTTGTCTTGTGAGTGTCAGTCTGTTTAGGAACAGCATGCCACAAAAAGGTGGAAGAAGGGAGTTAAAAATAAAAAAAAAGTACACACCCCAAACGTTGAACAAACCCGAGAAGAGTTGTTGTTTAAAGAGAGAGAGAGGTTTCAATTCAAAGAGAAACAAAACTGATATTACAGACTACATGAAAACAGCCTCCACAATCGCTTCAGCTCAGAGAGGCTTCACACACCTTGAGTTTGCTGTAGGATGATATAAAAACCAAAATTTCAAATCCTAAGATTCGTGATAAATGCATCAAAGTGTTTTTTTGTTTGCATTTTCCTCTTATCATATTTTTTCTTGCATGCTTCCTTGTATATTCATTCTCTGT
The DNA here is from genome assembly GCA_037975185.1 of Centropyge bicolor. NCBI lineage: Eukaryota > Metazoa > Chordata > Actinopteri > Pomacanthidae > Centropyge > Centropyge bicolor. The sequence goes on along the minus strand of JBBMOC010000060.1, from coordinate 325,633 downwards.
TGCTTTTGTCAGGTCTTCTTTCTTATATTTTCAGTAAAAGGAAAATTGTTCAGCCGAACACAAATCAAATCTCTCTTGAAATTAAAGCAATCATCACAACATCTGTAGAATCTATTTATGATGCGTTCCCTGTTCATTGGGTCCGGCTCACTAGTGTCGACAAAATGCAAAATCATTTTTGTAATTTAATCATGTATAAATCAATCAGATCTGACAAAATCTCTAGTTCAGGAGAGTTTTCATCCCCACTGTGTTAATAAGGTAGAGCTGTTTGAAGAGCTAACACAGTCATTCCAGGTATGAATATTAATCAGAGGTTCATTATTATGGAGTATTTTTTTGTGAAGCAGGATGTTATATGAGCTCAAGACGATGGGCAAATTCCTGGAATGAGAACTGAGGTAAAAAAAAAAAAGGAAAGAAATTAATCTTAATAGATGTATTTAACTGTGAAATGGTTTATGTTAACAGCCTTTGAGTAAATTAATACTATTGATTTAATTTGTGAATTTCACGTGTGTAATTTAATTTCCACCTTAACTGACACATTTTTTTTTACATTTTCTCCGTGGTTATGTAATGTATTGGTGCACATCTGCAAGTCGAGTTATAACAGGCAGGTTATAATTGACATGAAATGGTGAACTTGACATGCGAAGTGAGCTCTCACTCTGTTTGTTTTTCTGCCATACACTTCTCAAATTATAACTCGGTTTCTTGGCTGCGATAGACTGACTGAATCAATACAATCAGCACTGAGAGAGCCAGAGGGCCAGAACCTCATTACTGCAAAGCACCGTACCATGACTTTGGTGAATCATTTAAAATGCAAGGTCACTCATGTGGTGTCTTCTCTAAATGTACAGCTTTAATGATCATTAGTGGTAATCAGCTCTGTATCTTATGGACTGTTTCTTTTGCCTTGTCAGTAAATACTTCTGCCTCCATTACAGCCGGAGCTAGAATTTACATTTTGAAAAAAAAAAGTTTCACCTTTCTGGGATGCTTCATTGTGTGTTTTTGCTTGAGTTACTTTTGAGGTCATTGAGTTTTGCTTCCTGTTTTCAAGCTGGAAAATATGGCAGCTATTTCTGGGAACATTGTCAGGTTTCAGCCAAACTGTTCGCTGAAGTAAGCTGCTTCAATTCTCACCTCATCAATCTGAGGTGAAAAATAGGCCGAGCAGCCAAAGTGCCCATGATGGGATGAAGGTGAAAGCTAAAACATGGCCCAAGTAGAGAAGAGTCAGCAAAAAGTCAAAAACATGGTTTTTAGTGTCAGTTACGCAGCAGCATAGATCTTTGGTTATGCAACTTTTTAGCAGGTGCAGATAGTTGCTTTACGTGATCGTGCTAAATCTTTGCTCCGCAGCGCTGAGTGTGCGCTGCCAGTCTGTTGACAGGGATCGTGGTTGTCATCATGGAAGCCATTCCTCATAGTTTGCTGATTGATCGGTCTGACTCGCAACTTCTGGGCACCATCAATCCTCAGTGGATCTTTTCCAGACTCTCGAGATAACTTGCAGTTTTCGCTTGGCTCGTCAGATTAATGCCGGCTTTACAACAGAAGTCCTGATTGCAAAAACAGCCTTACTCATTAATCAAAAAAAGAAGAACTTCTGGTTCATGTTCAGCGAATAAACCGAAGCCATATGTTACGCATGATCAGTCTGGTTTTAATTTGAAAGTACTCGATTCTGTTGTGTATGAATGAGGGACACAGTGGAAACATCAGTTGCTGCTACATTTCTCATACCTTTGATTTGTTCCTTTCTACTCCTGCATATCTCCACTTGCTCTCAACCCTCACCTGCTCCACTCTGCCCCGCCCCCCGTCCCGCCTCAACCCAACCCCACCCCACCCTACCCCGCTCCAGGCATGGCCTCCATTTTGATGTCAGCAGTGGGACTCGGCGTGCACTTCACCACTGCCCCCCTCCCTCAGCAGCAGCAGCAGCAGCAGCAACAGCAGCTACAGCTACAGCAGCAACAGCAACAGCAGCAACCTGCTCCTTTCTCTCTTCCTCCTCCTCTCCTCCCCCCAGCCAGCAGACCCAGCAAGCCCCACAGCAGCAGCAGCAGCAGCAACAGCAGCAGTTCAGTTAGGAGAGCAAAGAGGCAGCACAGGAGAGGTAGCTACCTACGCCACCAGCCCTTCCTCCACCTCTTTTTCTCCATCGTTCTCTTTTGGCTTCATCATCACAAGCTTGAGCAACATTTTCATCCTGCATCAGCTCACTTTCATTCGTCCTCACGTGTTCATCGCTTTTGTGTCTTGGTCGAAAAACGTGCTGCTGCAACTGCTTCCTTTCGCAACTGTCGAATGAGCAGATGAGTCTGGCTGATGTCTCTAAACTGTGAAATCAGTCTGACTCTGACTTTGTCCGCTGCAGCCGTCGCTGACCTCTCTGCTGCTTCTCCCTCCGACTTCATTCCAGTGCTTGTCGTCATAATCAGCTGCTCACCCGCCATGAAGTCCTGCATCTCCTCGCTTATTCTTCAGCTCTCATAGATGTAACATGCAGGACTTTTTTTTAACTCCCTGACTATGTGAACAGAAAAAGATGCTGGGAGTCTGAATAATGTGCAGTAGTGCAGTCGAAGCACATGTGTTTACAGATGGGGAACAAACTAAATGAGGAATCAGATTAAATGAGTGGAGAAAGGTGACAGACACAGGTGCTTGAAAAAGATGTGAATCATTTGTTATGTCCTTCATTGTCACCAGATGTCAGAGAGAGATTTTCTCCACCTCTATCATCAACATTACAAACATTAAGCATATTGTCAAGGAGCACTGAAGGTCGTCTGGAGGCTAAGACCTCAATGAGACTTTTTACTTACATTTCATTTGACAGCCAATTCATTGGCAGCTATTTTCATAATCGATTAGTAGTCGGAAGTCATTTTTCAAGCACAAATGCCAAAACTTTGATCTTGAAATTGGAGAATAATTAAATTTATGGTTGGTTGCATCATCAAGCTTAAATCAACCTTTGAATGTATTACACATCAAATTCACTGTCAAAAAAACTATGTGTTGTGGTTCAACTTGGCTGATTTCAATTGGAATTGAAAAGACTTATTTTATAGCTGCCTCTTTTATTTCTGCCTGATTTGTTTTCTCTCTGCATTGACCATGAATTGCACTTCCTCCACTTTCATCATCTGCCACTTTTAACTTGAATACCTGCACTTAAAAATCAACAGGGGACACGTCAGGCATTAAAAAACGTTCACGTCTGGAAACTTCTCACTTAACGTATTTGTTCTTATTTCTCAGCTGGGAGAAAATAGCTAACCTCCCAACCTCTCACCATCTGTTATTCAGAGGAGCTGTCTTGTGTAATAAACTCAGAAAGACAATTGAAGAAGAGCGTTTTGTTAGATTTGTGTTTCCTAAACAGACTCGGCATTCACATGTGTGTGTGTGAGAGGATATGGCAGTGATGTGTGTCTGTGTCATCGCTCATGCTGCCCATCATGGTTCATTCAAATTGTCTCTGTGGCTTTATGTGTTTACATTTGGCATCATGTGGCCATTTCTTAATATTACAATGTTTGATTAGCAGCAACCTGGACTCATTTATTTTTATGTAACGGGCAGAAAGAGTAGAAATCCATCTTACTTAAATTCTGAAATGAAATTGGGGATGACATCATTTCATCCCACTTCACCTGTGTCTCATCTTTTTGTCTGGCTGTTTTGTTGGGACTCTTTTTTTTTTAGTGTCTGGCCTGTTTCAGCTCATTCATCACTTTGTCTTTTTTCTCTTTATCCTTCTTCCAGCCTCCACCCAGAGACCCGAGGAGGTGATTCAGCGCTACATGGAGGTAGTGGCCGGAGTACCGGATGAGGTAAATGTTTCATGGTCATGTTTCCCCCCCCCCCTCAGACGTCACAGACACAAACTACAAAAAAAGGTTTATTTGTGGTCTTTTGTACAGGCAGATTTGTCACAGTGTTTAAGGGTCAGCTGTGAACTGGTGCATGTCGTGTAAGGCGCAACACAAAGGAGACTTTTCCACACAGCAGTTTGACAGATTGTCCACATGCCTGCTTGCTTTTGTGGCCTTTAACTGGGAAAACGGCTCAGTTTTTATTTAGTAACACTGAACAGCCTCTGGTTCCCCCTCAGGACTGTATTATCTGCATGGATCAACTGTCCAATCCATCCAGCTACGAGACGCCGTCCACGGAGGAGGGAGGCCAGAGCATCCTGCCAGACACTGTGGGGAAATTCATCAAGTGTGGACACACCCTGCATATGCTCTGCATGCTGGCCATGTACAACAACGGGACAAAGGTACCAAGCATGTGAATTTCCCCACTGTGGGACGAATAAAGGCTTATCTTATCTTATCTTATCTTAAGCTGTCGCCAGCTATTGTTTTTAATTATGTGGACAAATTGTTGGCAAAGTCACATCATGATGTAATGTTGTTATATGGAAGGATTGATGGAAAAAAAGTCAACCTTGAAACTCCATGTGATGAAAAATGTCTTAAAGAAATAGTTTGACATTTTGGCGAAAAAAAAGCTTATTTTCTCATCTTTTAAGGAGCTGAACTCAGGAGGTGATTAGCTTAGCTTAGCATGAAGACTGGCAATCTCTTAGTGATGACAAGACTCCAGAAAGTCACAGCGCCGCCTACTGGTGGTTCAGAAAGGTTTCCAACTCCCTGTGCAACCACAACTTCTCATTTATACGTTTATATTTTTATGTGCAAATGAGATACAACATGTTAATTAGTGAACTTGCTTTGAGGCATTTTGACAGAACCAGGCTGCTGTTTCCTTGCCTCCAGTCTTTATGCAAAGCTAATCGCCTCCTGGCTCTATCAAACACCATGAGAGCTCACATCTCATCTCTCATTTAAATCTGGTAATTAGAGTACACAATCCAGTAACTTAACCTCAGATATTCCATATTTACACACTAATCATGGTACAATACATCTTTTACGTGGAACAAACTGCCTGAAGCTTGATTCATTTATTCACCTTCATAAATTCCAAATCCTAGAGACTCTAAATGTAGACTTGGAGCCAGAGCCTTCAGTTATCAAGCTTGAAGGTGTCATATATAAACTGAAATAACTGGATCATATTCCACTCATATGAGTCTCAGTGGTTACTGGTTGATGAGACCAGAGGTGTAGTGACTTAGTGAGGGAGGGGAAACACAAAACAAAAAGCAATGTTTGATCAGCAGTTATCAGGTTTGTATCAACGGCTCCAGTGTTAAAATCTCTGGTTGTGTTTCCTCCTCAGGACGGCAGCCTGCAGTGCCCCTCGTGTAAGACAATCTACGGAGAGAAGACCGGCACTCAGCCCAAAGGCAAGATGGAAATTTACAGCATCGCCCAGTCGCTGCCAGGCCACCCGGACTGTGGCACCATCCAGATCATCTACAGCATCCCACCTGGCCTTCAGGTACGTCTGCATACTCCTACCACCTGTTGTTCAATCAAGCCACATTGTGATTATTTTACCTCCATTTTGAAGCCTGGGGAAGAGACTGGCAGAAAAATCAGTTTTCAGACACCAGAATTTCTGAACCTGAAAAACACACTGGCAGTTTTTCATCTGATTTGTGGATCATTAATTGTGTTTTCCTAAGTGACTGTTACTCGTCTCATCTAAAAGCAGAAAGTTGCTTTTCTGTACTTTACCATTCGTGGAGCAGACTGACTCAGCTTCAGAGTGTAGTTGAGTTTAGTCGAACTAACAGAAAAAGGGGAAACTTGACGGTTCTCATCTCCTTCGTCAGAACTTTTCTGTCTGAAAACGGAGACGCTGCACATAAGAAATGAGTGGAGGAGAAACTGCAGTCTGGACTGAGGCTCGTTCAGGCTTTTCTCAAATAAGATTCTAACAGATTGATGTTCAGGCCCGACTGTGGAAGAGCGTCTCCTCTGTCTCTCTGTGGTTCACAGTGTCGCCCTCCTTTGTTACAGTCTTTTGGGAAAAGCTTAATTTCTTTCTGTGTCCTGCTGTAAGCACGAGTTCAGACAAACTGCAGCAAAGAGCCGCATGTATCTTAAGTTGCAGGAACTTGAATCCGATTTGTATCGAGCTGTTGGTCGACTGTGTTATTGGATTATCTTATTGTTCCAACTGATCTCTACTATTAAACTTTATACACTTCCATTCATCAGTAAGTTTTTGTCCTCCTCCTCCTCCTCCACCAGGGCCCGGAGCATCCCAACCCAGGACAGCCGTACACCTGCAGAGGCTTCCCTCGCTTCTGTTTTCTACCAGACAACGACAAGGGCAGGAAGGTAAGAACAAACACTTTTCACTCAGGATGCACCAAAGTGGATTTTTGCCGATATGCACTTATTTTCCCACTCATTTTGGACGATACTGATACTGATACTGACTTTTTTGATTGAAGAGATCATCAAGTCTCTCTTGTATTATTATGCCTACTCTTACCTTGATGACCAAGTTCAGACATAAAACACAATGCTTTTCAAAATGTACACATCCACTGAGCAAAAGAAAACTACTGCAGACATTTTTTTTCATAAGTTTGTTGTGAAGATCAGGATGACTGCTCTTCAGATGGCCAATTAAATTTGTAATGTTGAGGGAATTTGACTCCTCCTCGCCTGACCGACGCCGAGCAGTCATTGCAAATAGCAACTTTGCTGTTCGTTTCAAACGCGTCAAAAAACCTCCGGACCGCAGACGTACTCAAGCTGCGTGCCGATAATTAAAATCTCATCTTATTGACAGAAACATTCATTTCGGGCAAAACATTTATTGACATTTATGACAGGCTGATATTATCACACATCCCTACTTTCACATCCCACAGCTGAGACTGACTCTACACCACAGATGCTTGTATACAGTGTAAACAGATCTCAGTTATCAGCTTCTAAAGCCGACCATAGGAATCAATAATCAATAAGTTCAGAGTGGAGCTGCAGAGGTCGACCTGGCGCATCAGGTACATGCAGCTCAATAGCATTAACACCAGACTGTGCATGAGGCTCCATGAGGATTGTAGTGATTCACTATGATTAAATTAAGAACATTTTCTGCTCATTACAAAGTTGTGTTGTTTCCATGGTGAATTAGGAGCTGATTTCCTGCTCGCTGGTGACTGCAGCTGCACTCTCCAGCCTCTATAAATAATCTCTGATGTAATTCACTAATGGAAAATTGGATTAAATTATTCCAGTTGTAGTTTAACTGCGCTGTTCCCCAAACTCTCTTCCACCTTCAGAGTCCCCAGTGAGATGTTCCCTGTAGAACATAGATTTTAGATCTCGCAGAGCAGTCGACAGCAGGAGCTCTTCACCAGTTTAAATCAGAAGCGTTTAGGACCCAGTGTTTGTTTCCATCAGGGAGGGAGTCACGATTAACTGAAGTTACATCATCCCATTTTAGTGAAATTGCTTTGAGTTAAATCTGAGTCTGTGTCTGATAGCAGCTGTGCATCTGACAACAGACAGTCAGCACACCTGTGTCGGTAAACCAGGGATTCACCTGTAACAGTGGCTGCAGCTGGGTCTCTCACATGATAGTATATATAAAGTTTCTATCTTCAATCAACTATTTAACCTTTGGGTTTTTCAAACCAACACACAGCAAAGACAGTGTATGTAATGAGGTGATGTATGTTGCTAATGTGAACGTGAAGCTCAAGGTTGTGTCTCCTGATTCATTTCAGTATTGATGAATCCGAAGATTGTTAAGACTCAGTTAATCATTTGTGGAGAAAAAATTAACCATCAATGTCCCTGAAGGCAAAGGTGATGTCTGCAAACATCTTTTTTTTGTCCCAACAACAGATATTTAGTTTACTGTCGCAAATTCTCAACAGTGAGAAGCTGGAACCAGAGAATGATTCATATTTCTCCTTGAATAAAGGCTTTAAACAGCTCTCTTGGTAAGTGCATGAAGACCATGTGGGGCATTGTGGGTAATGTCTGGCTCCTCCTCTCTTTGCCGAACAGGTGCTGGAGCTGCTGAAGGTGGCGTGGATGCGACGCCTCATCTTCACCGTGGGGACATCCAGCACCACCGGAGAGCCCGACACGGTGGTGTGGAACGGCATCCACCACAAAACAGAGATGATGTCCAACCTGTCGGGCCATGGTTACCCCGACCCCAACTATTTGGACAATGTTCTGTCTGAGCTGGCCTCTCAGGGCGTGACAGAGGACTGCCTCAAGCCTCTGGGCGGCGGCGGCGGCGGCGGCAGCAGCAGCTAGGTCACAGCTCCGAGCTTCATCCTCTCACTGCTGACCACTGAGTTAACCCTTCAGAATCCACCTGTGTGGCAGGTGGACCTCCTGCAACCTCTGTTTGTTATTAAGTTCATCTGCCCAAATCTCATGGAGTGAGCGAAGAGGGGGAGAGACGTGAGCTGATTAGAGGTCTTGAAGCGTCTTTGGGAGAATGTGAGGATGGTTCAGGCTCCACGACATTCCTGCTCATCAGACAGAACTGGGAGAGAAACACGAGGCTCCTCTTCCTCTGAGCCTCTTTTATCAAACCTCCACAAGCTGGAGATCGTGCTTTTGTTTTGTTTTGTTTTTTCCATCAAGAGCCTCATCTGCATCCCCAAGTCCAGCCACCATGAGAATGGCAGCTCACATTGGGGATAAAAATCTCATTAAGCACTTTAGTTCTGACAGTGCATTTAGCTGACAAGGTGTGTGATTTTCCTGGTGAAGGGCAGTTAACTTGTTTTCAAATTGGGAGGTTATGCAATTAAAGCGTTTCTGCTGAAAACCTTTGTGTTTAGCACAAAGAGACACTGAAACTTCTAGTAGCAAAGTGAGTATATATTAGCCTATTTGATGAGAAGAGGCAATACTTAACTGATGTAAATAAAAAAAAAAACATGAATGAAACAAAAAAAATATTGTAAAAAAAACAACAAAAAAAACTGGTCGTGTCCACAAATGTCAGTTGAGGAGAATAAAGCTATGTATTTTTTAACATTTAACACTAATTTGATCATCTGTTATATATTTTATTCCCTGATTTGATGAACAGATGTCTAATGCACTCACATTTTTATTTTATTTTTATTTTCATGTTTTGACTTTGCCGTAACTTTGCCCACAGGCTTCCTGCAGGCGTTGGTTTTTTTGTCACTTCATATGATCCTGTTTGTGTCGCCATGTGTGTGAGAAGGGACAAGGTTACACCGTATTTAGCTTGACGACCTCAATCCTTTTGTCCAAACAGATGGAAAAGATCGCTGAGAAAAACAAAAGAAAAAAAAAAAACAGCCTCTGGTTAAAGAACATTTTACAGTGTGACAATCAAGGTCATCGAACTCGTCTTGATTAAACAAGACACGTGAAGCGGCGGCGAGCGTGAGAGCGTTCCCGCCGGCTGCAACCTCACCTCCTGTATTCACATGCATTATTCTGCTCACAGTACTGCAGTACAGTTGCTGAACTGAGTCTTGACATGTATACAAGCAAAACTTAAAAAAAAAAGTCTGCAATAAAGAAATAAGGCAAAATGAATCCTGACTCCATCTTTGACTTCAGCTTTCTGTTTGATCGATGAAGGTGCTGATCCAATGACACTGTGATGTTTCTGATCAGGGTCATGAAAGTGTCTGAATTAATTCCTCATGCAGGACTTATGATCCTTGAATATATGGGGGGGGGGGTTATTGTAGTTTTTCACATCTAATTTATAGATTAACCATCCTCTTGTTGAGAAGCATCAGATGAGAAGAAACACATTCACAGATTTGAGAACATCTGCAGTGACAGTAGATCAAACAAGAGACTGTTTAAGGACTAAAATCTGAGTTAAGAAAGTCACCAATAATTAATGAATGTTAACTCAGACTCATGGATCAGCTGTTCTTTTCTTGATAGAGACAATCAACAGTTTTGCACACATCATGGCTCATCAAACATAATTAGCTGTGGCCTGTTGGGCTTTGTATTTCTGTCTACAAGTGGTGTTTATGAGAACTGTTGTAAGGGAGCTGCTCAGGCCTTTCAAAATTTTTTAAAGAAAAATGTGTGAGAAAGGATTAAACTGCATTTTTCTGCCCTAAATGAAGTCGAGCTAAGTGGGAGTGAAACAATGCAAACAGTCTTGTTTCCTGATCCTACTTCTTAAGGACAAACACAATCTAGCTGCATCTTAACCTCCACTAAGGAGCCACTGTTTCAAAAAAATAAAAGAATTTGAGCAGTTTTGTAAACTGCAGCTGAGCAGGTGCAGGGACAGCAGCTACAGGAGGTTTTCAGGAAAGATTCTAAGAAAATAATTCAAAATTCTAGTCCTTTAAAATAAGCTTTACACAAAAAAAAACCTCAGTAAAAATAATAGCATTTTCTACTAAAATGTTATCCAAAGAAAAGGTGATAACATCTTGCCTTGCAATAAATTCAGTGAATTTTCTGATCTCTCAGTGTAACAGTGTCAAAGTTCAGCTTTGTCTGCAAAAAAACAGGTCGAGTAAAAACTAAACAGCAAAACGATCTAAGCAAAGAAAGAAATAGATGGAAGGACTTGTCAGTGTAAAGAGCAGATGAGAGAAAATGTGCTCCATAGAGGTTTGCAGTAAAAACAAAGGGAAAAAAAAAAATCACGACACAGAGTGATGTGTGACGTGAGGAAATCTGGCTCCTGCTCCGGCTTTATATGCATAACGACAAATCAGGTCCAGGTGTGTGAACCAAGCACAGGAGCCGACACACCTGTAATCACTTATCAGACAATGATCTCAAAGTTTCTCTTTGAGACAGAGCGGCTTCTTTATATTTACACAAGACCTAATAAAGAATTCAATGAAAAAATGCTGTGAAACATTTGCAACTTTCAGGTCATCTATTGAAAGGTGAGATTAACTCTTGGATATTAACAAAACTCTGCTGCAGTTTTCCTTCTCTTTAATCTGACATCAAAAATCAAGTCCAACAAAATCAAAGTGCAAGGCAACACATTTTATTTCAAAGGCCTAATTGGCGTTAAGGTACAGCATATTAAATATCGTTAGTCCAGAGACAGTCATCGCAGAATAACATACCATTCTTTCCTTTACATGATACATTCAGGCTGACTTTAAATGACATTATTTTACATATTGTTAATGTGGTGCTAACATAAAGAGGCTGTTTGCTGAAGGTCTTGTGTGAGCGGAGGTTCGACCCGTCGGCCAAACTTTTGAGTCCATTTCGTCTCCTTTAATTTCTGATGGCTTTGCAGGTCACGACACCCAATTAAGACACTTCAATGCTGCTGTTCGATTTGACTTCAGCGCTTACCTGTAGTTACTGAGTGACTAGTAGCATCTGTGTTAGTGTTGTGATAGTTCCTCGAGGAGCTGTAGAACAGAATAATGTATTTTACATCCCTGCACATAATGTTATATTTCAATAAATATAATAAATAAAAAGTACAAATATCTGAATATTATGGAACCAGGTCGTTATCAAAGACATTGTTTTTGTCAGTATTACATCGCAACCAAATGCTGGATCCAACAACATGACTCAGTGGATGGACACTTTGTAAATGCAAGGGCAAAAAAACATGACTCGAGTCGTGTTTTTAGCTTTGTGGAAAAACAATATTACTGTCATGATCAGCTTTAGAAGGAAAACAAAAACTGACAGCTGTCCTGCCGGCGCCGAGCGGAGGCAGCAGACGGACAAAGAGCCGAGCTTTTGCCCTGCAACATTTTGATCCACATACATTCTGTTGTTCCTGAACAGTCAGGACGTCAAACCTTCAGCTCTCTGTATTCAGTCCGGAGAGATTGTTTAGTCTTAGCACTCTGACAAAGTGTTAGTGTCGCGTGTGTGGAAGAGTCATGAATATCACTTTGACAAACTCCTCCTTTCATCCCTTTGCTGCAGTCCAGGTTTGTCCTTCAGTAATTGACTTTCCCGGGAACCTGCACATTCACTCCACTGTAGTCCACCATGTACATGGGCCACTGCTGCAGGCACACACACACACACACACACAGACAGAGAAAGACAATGATGGAGGAAAGTCAGTCATAATGGTGGAGAAAATGCTTTCATTAGTACGACGAGGTTGTTGACCTTGCCTCAGAATGCAGTGTTATTATCAGGCTTCAGCAGTTACAGTTAAACGCACAGTCGAGAGAGTTTGCTCCAGGAAATTAAATAACTGTTTTTAACTCCTGTTTTTATTCGGATCAAAGATCCTTCTGTACTTGTCACATTCATACTGATATTATCATCACTCTTTCACAATTTCAAAGAAGCATCAATCCATTATTTAAGGTTAAGACTGGAGTAATTTTACAATGACGGTCAACAAAACCCCTGAAAAAAACAAAAATAACTAGAAAAGTACTCGGAGAGCGCAGACCTCCGCCAAGCAGCACAGTTCCCCCCGCTTATTGTGACTTACACCCCAAAATATTAGTCCTACCTTTGATTTATCTATTTCAATGGATTCCTGGACCATGAGAACATACCCTTAGCAATTGAAATCGCATCGATATCATTTTTAGTTTAATAGTTAGACCCGAAAATCAACATTTCAGTAATGGTGGTTTTCCGGATCACTTCCAAAATTTAATCAGTTGTTCCTTGTCCCAGAAAGGACATTTCCTGAAAACGTCATCAAAATATGTCCATAACTTTTTGAGTCATGTTGCAAACAAACAGACAAACAAACAAACCAACGTTGGCAAAAACATAACCTTCTTGGCAGAGGTAACAAAGAGCTTGTCTCTCAGTGCTTTCAGACCCAAAACAAACAGGTTCCTACTGAAGAAACAAATCTTAAACACAATGTCGATACTCATTAGCAGGATCAGACGCCCTCAGACATCTCCTGTCAAACCCCCAAACTCACCATCACTGGAATCTGATTGGTTGATATGCCCAGGTCGGAGGCAGGTACTCGGTTGCTCTCCTGGACTCTCTTGCGCTTTCGTCGATTGGTGGAGGCGTTTGTTCCTACTGGAGGCACAAAGAAACTGTTTTTACACTTTCGTGTTTAACTTTCACGCAGCTTTACATTGACACACACAAAGAAGTCAAACACTCACCTGTGTTACAAGCTTGGCTACAGATTTCTGCAAAAGGTCTGCAGAAGAGAAAAGACCGGGAAATTTCAGATGACACAGATCTTGTTTGTTTTGTACAATAAAAAAATTGCGTAATTCGCATTTGCTTACTCAATAGAAACCTGCACCTAAAAACAAAATAAAGGTCTTTGCCTCCATTCTTTCATCATGACTTAACTGCTTCAATGTCAAAATATTGTTCACTATTTCACATTTATTTACATTGGCTGAGGGAGATTTAGTCTTTGACATCTCAAGGCTGGATTTAAATCCAAAGCATAAATAAACCATAATGAGCTTAACTAGCAAGAGGTAAAACCCTAAATTCCCACTGACATATACAGCGTGGTGACAGCGATTCGGCTGCTGAATATTCAGGTGCCTCCACACTCACTGTAGCTGGCTCTTGATGTTGAATGTTATTTCGTCCGCGGCTTGAAGGATTTTCTCCAGGCACACGATGTCGTAGGTGTTGGGGTTACGGAAGGGGATGTCGTCTGGAAGGCCACTAACTTCTACAGACTCTGGACTGCCGCGGATTAGCTTGTACGGCACCACGACGGAGCGGTCTAAGCCCAGAGCCTCACCTGAACACACAGCAACGACAATGTGATCAAAAACAGGCAACAAGGCAGAAACTAAGCTTTTTGATCACATGAACAGAGACTCTAACAGGAGGACAGATGCTGGTGGTTCTTCAGTTCTACTAAAAAAAAAATCATGCAAATGTTCATATAAATATAATGTGAGGTCACGACTTTCACTGAAAAATTATAGGTTCAAAAATGTGTGTAATGAGTGCAAGTTCCCTTTTAACTCCTACTTTGGGAAAGAGCTGCCTGAGAAAGAAATGAGGTGAATATATGAAACTAATTATTCTAATGACAACGTGTGCATTTTGTGTTTGATACTTTTTCATAGTGAGATCACATTTTTATTCTGGAGGTCATTAATATTCATTTAAGTAACTCAGGGTGGTAGCTATTAATCACATGTAAATGACAGCATACAAAAGGACAATAGGACAACACTTTCAGACGTTCAGTGCTGATGTTGATATAAAACCTACTAAACCTGCAGATGGGCAGCAACATGCATCCATCATTGATTCATTCATTTAGCATAAGGTTTCTGTTCTGTCTATGTCAAACTCCTGCACACTGACCCAAAACACAACTAATCTATTTACATGGACAATATTTTGATCCCAGTCGGTTTTTCATTAGATCAAAGTGTGTGTGATGCTGATTTCCAATAATCTTCTACCTGTACGTGATGAGTGTGTGACTAAGCTCCTTCTAATGGCTTAAATTCATTCATAGAAATGCCACCAGGAGGGAAAAGAAGAGCATCAAGTCCTGCTGCTGGAAATCAGCAGACAAAACAAATTTAGCAGTGTCAGCAGGGGAGCTGAAACCTGCATTTACTATGAGAAGTTTCATGCTAACTACTGAAATGTGTAAGTTCTCAAACCAAAATACTCATTAATATCAAAATGTTCCTCCTGTTTATTATATGAGAAAATAAGTGAGACACGTCTTGAATCACTTTTCCACTTCAGAATGAATCTGTTCCTGGTTGTTTTTGCATTTTTAGTCTTTAAAAACTTAATGAAAAGTGCTCAAATGCAACATAACCAAAACTCAAGTTGATGCTTCACTCAAGATTTCAAGCCTATTTACCATATTTCTTGTTGAACAGTTCCTTGACTTGCTCTCGAAGGACGACTTTCTCCCCCATGCGGTTGATATCGTCATCATCTGTCAGGTGAAGAGAATCAGTCAACAACTTTTTTCAATCAAAGTTCCCCAACAGGAAACTTTCTGCTATAAATCATTCTCTACTCACCACTTATCGAGGCGTAGGCCTTCTTTAGTAAAGTGACCCGTCGAGGTGCTGACAACAATGATGAATTAACATTAATATTACATGGCTTTAGTATGAGTTGTCTGAGCTGCATTGTGGTTATTTAATCAGATATGATGATGATGAAAAGTGGAATTCTGATCTTACCTGGTTTTGGAATGAGTCCTTGAAAAGGTCTGCGAAGAACAAAGTGATGTGATCATATTAAAGGTTTGACAGATATTGTTGATATTGAAAGCTGTTGTTATTTTCTTTATCTCTGTCACTCAAACAATGACATTATCATGACAGTATCACATTTAAGATAGAAGATGAGGCAAAACACTATTAATACATTTCGGGTGCACGGCTGAATTGATTTATTTTTTCCAGTTTTCTGTATTTTTAAAATAAGACCAAATTTAGTGATTTCATGTTTTCATCACTTGTTGATGATTGATGTTGGTCAGGGTGCTCCAGTATTGTTTTTTTTCTGTCATAGCAATAATTTAAAATATTAAATATATGACTATCAACCAGATTAGATATTTGCATCAATTAAACATGACTTGTCTACACATGTGTTACTGGGAAGGACAGAAAATAAGTAACTGGTGTTCAGCTGATCATGTGACCTTCAGTTCCCACCTGGTGATGGTAAAACTGATTTTGTCAGCGACGGCCAGGATCCTCTCCAGGTTCTGGGAGCCGAAGGTGCAGGGCTTCCTGAAGGGGATGCCGGGGGGAAGGCCCTCGATGATGACCGAGTCAGGGTTGTTCTTGATCCTCTTGTAAGGCACTTGGACGGGGTACTTAATGCCCAATGCCTCCCCATACTTCCTGTTGAACAGATCCTGGACCTGCTCTCGCAGCGTGTTGGCCAGGTCGATCCTGGACAGCTTGGACTCCAAACACTCTGGAGACAGGAGACAGAAGACACTTTGAAATTTTATCTTTGTTGTGTGTGAGTTTTCTTTCAAGTCTGCTGCAGTTATTCAGCCTTTGTCACAGTTTAGTTCTATAAGTAAAGGTGATAAATGTCAATACAAAAACTTATCTATGCTTAAACAATACACAGCCTTATATCTCAACTTTAAAGCGGCAAGTGAAGGTGAAACTTGGAACCTGAGTGTACCTGAGAATCCAGGTCTCTTGGATATAGCTGCAGTATCCTCTGTTACTGGTGTTGCGTCCTTGGCGTCCAGCTCTTTGGAAAAAAAACATTCAAAGGTTAAACTTTTGTTTTTGTCATTTCTTAAGATTTACTGAACACAAAAAACACTAAGAGCTGCACTTTTTTTTCCCGCAGCTGAGCTTTGTCACAAGTAAAAGGTTGAGATAGCTGCAGGAAATCCCTGCAAGGACTTTCTTTTTCCTTCACAAGAGCTATTTTAAAAACAGCGCATGAACTGGATTTGACCTCATAATTTCATGCATGCAGAGGACAGAGCAAATAGCATCTTAAACCTGCATTATGAGCTTCCAGATGGTGGAATTTTCTCCACACAGCCTTCCAACTGTCTGCTGAGATACTACTTTATCTTCAGAGCTTCAAATATTACAAAATAAGGAATGGCTGCATCCTTTTGAAATATATTACTGCATGTACGAGAGAATGAAAAATTACTTTGCTTATGCACAGAAGGTTAAATGTTACGAATCGAGAAGAGAGAGAAGAGTTTTTCTTATTCACAAATAGATCGGTGCAAACAAACCTTGAAAAAGAGGAAGGAGCTGACAGCACACACCTTTAAACCCCAAAGCATCATGGTAATAATCTTGCATGCAGTGGAACACTTCAGAGGTTTGAACCCTAATTATATCATGATTATATAATTATCATGACCTTGACCAACACGGTGTGGCTTTATTTTTTCACCAGGATTAAATATGTTATTGTATTGCAGAGTTGGTGAATGACATCTTCTTGTTCGGGGTCGCCACAGCAGATCATCCTGATTTTGTTGTTGTTTTTCAGAGCACCCTCCTCTGAACAAAACACTTGTGTATCGAGGCCTGAATATCTAAAAAAGACTTAACAAAGCCCCCCTATCATCCTTTATTTTAAATGCAAATAGGACATGTTCAGGACACACCTGAATCACAGACGGGGATGGAAGGCATCTCTTGTTTTACTTGCTCAGTTAACAGCTCAGGCCTGGAAACAAACACAAAGATTATCACAATATTTACAAAGCAATGATTCAAATGCTCATTAATAAAGGGTCTTATCTGCAGCCGATCTGATCTGCAGTATAACACCTCATGTGCACATCACTGGACTGAACTCTCACCTTTTGATGACAAACTGGATCTGACTGCTTGCAGCCAGGATCTTGCGCAGTTTGGCTGCTCCGAAGCAGTTGGGCCTTCGGAGGGAGATTCCCTCTGGCAGCCCGGTGACGTAAAGATCCTCTGGGTACATCTGGAACTTGGAGTAGGGCACCTTGGCTGGTTCAGGAAGGCCCAGAGTTTCAGCTGAGGGAGAGCAGCAAAACAAAGCACAGAACACTTCGCTGAATTGGTGTCCAAATGTGATCTATGTCATTTATTGCAAATTGGATCTTATTTGATTAATTAAAATCTTATTTGATTAATTAAATTTAAATACTAAAAAGTCTTGGTCTGTAAACACATATTTTCATATTAGAAAGAACTAAGCTAGTTTATCAGAGCCAAGATCAGAAAAATAGAAAAATCTAGCACTAACAGAATAATGAAATTTGTGTAGTGCTGGTCACTGATTGCTAACTTGCTAATACAAGCAATGTCTTATCAAGGAAATACTTTTCAAATCAACACTGTTCACTACAGTCACCTAATCTTGTTGGACGTTAAGACTTGTGCACAAGCATCAGTGGTCACTATTACAGCTGTCTGATGATCAGCTGCTTCCTTCATACAGCAACTAAAACATTACATAAGTGCTCCAGTAATACCGGAGCTTGGAACCTCTTTGTTGAAACTCCTCCAACATGAAATTAAGATTCATCTTTTTCATCGCCTCCAATTTGCCCCACACTGAGCAGACTAATTCTTATGAGTTAAATTATTTAAAGAAACTTAAAAGTGACAATATTAATATTCAAATAGACTATAAAAGCTTAACGTTCCACTTGCTGTACACTGGTAAAGGGTGTGTACATGTGGAGGAGATTAGAGTCTTAGTGCAAAATGAATGGGCCTGATATTAGTTCCTGCCCTTGTGTGAATGATGGTTAAGCTCCACCACTACAGGTAGCTTACCGTACTTAATGCTGAAGAGGCTCTCCACTTGTCTCCGGAGCTGAAGAATCATTTCACCAATGTCCTCCACCAAACTCCCTGCTAAAAGAGTCAAACATTTGAAAAGCATTTCGAGCGTCAAAAGAGAATTATTACGTGAGGGCAGCTCGGTTAGTGGGAGTCCTCCCACCTGTGAGCATTATTACTTCTCCCCCCGCCAACTTTATTTTGATAAATTCCACCTGGCCCATGCCGACCTGGTAATGGCAAACTGACTGAGTGCTGCATTAATCACCGGAGACCATAACAAATGGACATGGGAGAGAAGGTAAAGGTGCAAATATGGGGCTAATAAAATAAAGTAGAAAACATTTTTGGGGTGGATGTGACTAAAAGACTCAAATTAACTGTGCTGCACCTGAAGGAAACAAGATCAGCCGAAAATTGGCAACTACAAGGTGAACTTTCAAGTCCAAGCAAGAGTTTTGAAAATGCAAATGATTTTTTCATGTTGTATGATCTCTAGGTTACTACATTTGGGAGCTTAGACATAAAAGAAAAACCAAGTTGAAGTCCAATTCCAAAAATCCAAAAATTTGATTTTTAAGATTAAGAAAATGAGCTTTTATGTCGACCAACTGTTTTCTTCTTAGTTAGGGCTACAGGTAAAATACCTGTAGGTGTGAGGTGTAGCCTGTCTGGGTCAAATGTTTGTAGCTGTTTAATTTTATTCCAGTCTGCCTCTGCAGTAAGATAATATTTTGCACACAGTGAAAAACCAGGCGAAATGCACCAGGTTTAGTGAAACGCAGTGAATGAGTCAGTCCCCTACCTTCAGAGGATCTTCTGATGCTCTGGGCGGCCGCGGTGGGTGACAGAGCTTCAGCTGCAAGATGAAAGAAAAACATGAGAAGAGCAAACATACCGCTGCTTTCAAACATTTACAGAACAAAGAATTCAAATGTTTGATATATTATTCAGGTGAAAAGATAAAAGACCCAAGTTGTTAACATCTTGATGGTTTTACTGCTAAATGAGATCATTTGAGAGAGAGGACATTTTCAGTGGATTTGCTGCACAGTGTTAGTAAACATGTGGCAAGTGAGGTTTGCTCACACTTTGACTAAAGCTTTTTGTCATTATAACATTTGTAGAATTTCAACTGTTTATTTAAAATCTTATGTTAACTTGTATATACACAAAGGGACAAAATAACAGGAGCAAGTTACAAAAAACAGCTGCAGTAATATTACATATTGTTCTGTCATCGTCTTTACAACTCCGGCTACACACACTTATGACAATTACTTCTTTGAAAGGGCATCTCTAGACCTGGATAGATGATGTAACCTTAAATCACCACATGTCCTGATGAGAACTCATGAAGTTTGAGTCTTTTGCCAAAAGCCTTCAACAACATAAACAACCCAGACATCAAGGTTTGTCTTTGTAACAAAAGGCTAGAAACTGAATCTTATGTGAATGATTGTTAATTGTTAATGCTGTTAAAAAGTTTCAAATATTGTCTTTCTTAAACATTTGATCAAACCTCCTTATACAGATAAAGAAATGCTCATGTGCAATCATCTGCATATATAGAGCTACTGGACTTCACCTCAATAGCCACACAGAGGCATGATGGAATGACTTTTCTATTTGGGTGACTAAATAGTGTGTAAGAGCAAATAATACTAAATGTGTCATTTGCTGCACTTACCTTCATTTGCTTTCCTTTAGAGGTCATTTGTGAAAGAAAAGAAAACTTCAACAAAGCACAATCAAATCAACAAAAGAAAACAAAAAGCCTCCTGAATGCAGCATGTACGCTAAGGCCAAGATCACATTGAGTAGAAGCTTCATTCTCTGCAGTTTACAGCATGACATTCAAATGTCAAAATGCCTCACTTGTATTTTAATTTCATTTATTTTAAAAAATGAAGAGAGATCACTTGTGACTTTGACTGACTATTTGCTGCTGCCGCCCCAAAATAATGAAGGGGGGATGAAATTTTATTTGTGGTGTTTGCAGCATTGATCTCAGTGACAGATGGTACATCTCAAAACTCAAGACTCTGCTGGCCTGATACCAGCAGAAATAAGTAAGAAAATATGTTTGGAATTTTGGTGAACCAACCTTTTAAGCTGAAAAATAAATACGTAAATCACTGATAACTGTCTTTATTAACACTTGATAAACGAGGCTGGTGTGATTTAGAAAGAGAGCGTAGTCTACTCAAATGTCTTGGCAACCGTAGTAACTCTAATGACCCATGTTTTAAAGGTGAGAGCTGTGTCAGTCTATGAACAGCTCCCTGTTAGATGGAGGTGAGATTTGGGAGTACTGGAAGGATCCTGAGGGGCAGTTTGGTCTCTCTAATACATGAGCTAACTCTAATCATTCTGGGCAGCACGACTACAGGACAGTGTGCTCAAATCTGGAAATATGCACCATGCATCAGTCACAACAATTTAAATGGCAAATATGACCAAAGGAAAAAGTGTCAGCTTACAAACTGATATAAAGATGAGTCAGAGTCAAACAGCTGCAGCTGATACACGGTGCTTTTTACAGATGAGAGCTGGTGTTTGTGAGACTGGAAGAAGAGAGGAGCTACATTTGGCTGGAGTTGGGGAGTAGGGATTCCTAAGGTTGGGGTGTGTAGCTACTTGTGGCAGGGGGGGGATTGGTCTTGGGGAAGTGGGAGAAAGGAAGAAAAAGTGTTTTCATACATGTGGCAGCTTATTTAGCTCCCTAAAAACAGCCATAGTGTGGGGTGGCAGTGGTGGGTGGCGCCAGGGCGACTGTGAGGCTGTGGGGTGGAGCTGGCATTCCAGGAGCTGTGGTGAGAAGGAGGGAGATGACATGGAGGTGGGGGCTGACGGGGCTGAGGTTACCTGCGTGGTTTTCCATTGGGTGATGAGGAGCAGAGGGAGCGGAGGGCGAAGCTGTGGCTGGACACGCTGCGGCTGCGACCGGCTCGGCCACAGACTCGCTGGGCTCCTCTGCACTCGTGCCAGCATCTGGAGAAACAAACATTTGGGTTTTCTTGTGTGGAACTATAAACTGTAAATATCAGTTTGCTGAAATTTTGATACTTCCTGTATTACTGATTTTAGATTGTAAATATTTGATACAGACACAGGTTTTAGATAAGGCTAAAACCAGCCCCCTGTGGGACTGTCTCATGGCCTGAGTGGGAGACTGTGTCCAATCTATCCCACTATGAGGGAAGCACCTGCAGCCTACATCTTTACAGATTTGTTTTTTTGCCAAACCAATCAGCTAGTCCTCATCCCTGAAGTCTTTAATAAAACTCAAACACCACAGGAACTTAAAAGACACATAACCTGGAGCGTTCCGTAACCTGAACTTTTAGAACCAGTAAGCATTTTTATAAAACAAGTCATTGTAAATCGTCATTTTTATGTGCTGATGGGTGAGTGCAGCTGTGGTACAGATCACAATGGAAGAAGTGGTGCTAAGCCTGACTCTGATTTTCTGTCACCTTTGCATGAGCATGAGATGGAAAACTGTGCAAACAAAGACAGAAAGCATTCCACAAGAGGACGGAACACTTCAGAAAGCAGAGAGCTAGACTGATGGACCAACTTCTGCCCAAGTACAGATGAAGACCTGGACTCCATCATTCTTTTTTTGTTTTTAAAAAAGTTGAAAACGGTTATTACTGTGTTGTGTTCGTTGTAGTGTTGACTGTGCAGTGATGACATGTTGACTTCACCAATCACAAGTGACAGCACTACCAGCAGAGTACCTGAACCTTGAATTTTTGTACCCCCCCCCTGAGAACTGTGAAATGGAAGTTAGAGAACTCAGCCCTAAAGGGGGACGTTAAGTTCCTGTAGTGGAAAAAGGCCTATTTGTCTGTCCTGTCCAAACCTGTTTTTCAGTGTGTTCTGTGTGTAAAAGTCAGACTCACAATAGTAAATTCTTGCTGAGTGCGACACTGTATCACAGACCTGTGATATGTCAGTGATAATCTATGAAAGCTACAGCTCTGGATACTGTGTTTATAATTTCAGAAGTGAGCTATTTTCAAACGCTAATGGCTGCCAAGCGTGTGCGCACTTACCTGGCACTGTAACTTGAATGATCTCTCCATCTGGAGGCTCTGTTTTAATCCTTTTCAAAGGAATGCAATCTCCTGAAGGACCTGCAGGGATTGAACAGTTCATTCTGCTGAGTTCCCATCAGTGTGTGGCACTGTGTTTTATGGCAGTGTTCAACAGATTTAAGTAGGTGATAGAATGTGTTTGAACCAACTGACTGGACTGCAAAACATGATGGGAAATTTTCTTTAGAGACTTCAAAGGAGTGTTAATAACGCTTTAAACCTTTAATTTGATACTTGGGGCTTGAATCTTTTGTTACTTCAGACAGCAATCGGATCCGAACAGAAATGTTTTTATAATGCAGAAAATGCTTTTAATGGCACATACCTGCTTCACAGTCAGCCAAGGGACTCACACATGCACTTGTTGATCTGTAACATTGAATAAAACACACCCAAGTCATGACCAAATTACCAAAGTGAGTCACTGATTTCATTTAAAACTAGAATTACTGCCTTGTGGGTGTCAAGTTACAGTTCACATCCATGTCTGTCAGAATCAAATAATACACAAAAACGTCAAGCTATGTGGACTTTGACCTTTGACCATTAAAATCTAATCAGTTCATCCTTAAGTCCAAGTGGATGTTAGTGCCAAATTTGAAGACATTCCCTCAACTGTTGCAGAGGTATCATGTTCACAAGAATGGGCAGGACAACATAATGCTTCGACCACGGCTCTCGCTGGTGTGGAGGCATAATAAATATTTCATTTTTACATTTCATGGTGGGACACAAAATTGCTCATGGCCCAAAACTAGTTACTTACTGTATGAAGATACTTGAGATGAATGAGATTTGTTAAATTGTGCAGATTTGTCTTAAACCGTGCTTCGAGAAAACTAAGCTCCAACTGGCTATATGGGAGATTTGAGGTAACGGTCACAGGATTTTCTAAAAATGCATCCTTGTCAGTTGATTTATTGGATAAACATGGTACTGCACGCACAAACTAAAGGCCTATTACAGGGAAAAATCAAAGGATATAAAAAAAGAAAACCCTCCAAAATGAGGCCATGAATTAAAGACTGTCACTAAAATTAAGCTCATCACTGCTGGTGTCACGGTACAAATGTAAATGATAAATTATATAAAACTGTATATTTAAACTGTTTAATTCAGTGCACATTATGAGTAATGCCGGTTATAAATGCAATACACTCGGCTGAGTACCTCCATCTCATACGTATATCCGCATCCTGAACAAAGTCTGTGGGGTAAAGCTAAATTTGTGTGTGGGCCGTGCTCTGACCTGCTGCTGTGAGGATTGCTGACCAGCTCGGCTGTGGTGGGCGGGATGCTCAGATTGTCAGGGAAGCTGTCTTCAGGCGTAGAGCCCAGGTCATGCTTGCCCTCCTCCTTTGCAATCTTGCCAGCAGCTTCAATAAACAAGACACAGAAGATAAACAAACACTGCATCCCATTAGCAAAGAACATCTGTGGGGTGTAAATATATAAATAAACACTTGACAGAGCTGTTTTCTGCGAGCCAGTTACTGTAATTAATTGTAAAGATTCTGACAAATATTGTACGGCTAAATGCCTGGCTCAAGTTCCACACAAAGCACACATGGAATCCTTCCAAAATAATTACACTTTATCCAAAGTTCCTTCTGAAAACATGTGCATCATTTTTCATTTTAATGAAAATGCAGGCTACACTTGGAAAATGAGCCAAATTAGCTCTGATTTTATCCAATTTTTACTCAATACTGCAAAGTCAAGGTTTGTGCACAGCAGTCAGGTGACCAAACAAATATGATTATCTCATACAGTCAGTTGGCAGTTCATTAGGACCATCGAGCTCAAACTGGAGCAGTATAATCCAGCAGGCCAGCAATAAATCCTTCCGTTGTGAGGCTATAAAATCCTGTTTTTGCTGAGAATGTTTTGAGGCCTCTACACACTGTGCTCTCACAGGTTCATGCTGCCACTGCATGTCAAACTCGGTGAGATGCATTTATTAAAATCTTGGTTGCAATCTGTGTCAGACTGTCAGTTTTGAGGCATGTCAGATTGTGCATTGAAGGCTTAGTAAATAAAGTGTTTTTCTATGTCAACGAAAATAAATATATATCCAAGTGGAGAAACTCGTCATCAACTGCGTCACTCTTTTGAACATACAGCAAAAACAAGCTCTGGTCACAGTGTTGAAGCAGTTTTAAAAACTTCATTAAAAATGCTGCTTGTCAAATATGTTTATACATTTACGTGGTATGAGTGCTTGAAATGTCTGTGTCAGCCATTAAATTCTGTCATTTCATGCCATATAATCTGTAGACGTGGTCTTAACAGCAGCCACATTATGAGAGAAAGCCGGAATTTTGATCTTTAATCACCAAATCTCAAGGTCAGCCGTTGCAAATGTGTCTCACAGTTTGATCAAAAACAAAGATCTTTCCACAATTCTCTCATCGCTGTCAACTTTTGTCAGGGCCAGCTCAAAATGAATCAGTATTTAGGGACTTTTAGAGAGACACTGATTTAATGTATTGTCATCTGGGAGGCTGTACCAGACAGTTGATTTACACTGTGTTCTACTGAGAAGAGTTTCTCATATTCTATCCAACCTATTTATACCAATGGAGCAGGCTAAACAATGTGAACATCTCTCTGGAACAGTTTCATCAAAAGAAAACCTTCAAATAAAGGTAAGACTTATTGCAGGATTAGGCATACTTAAACTGGAAACTGAGTCAAAACAGGGCTGCAGATGTGCTTTTAAGTTTTCAGAGAATAAATTTTGATGCTTTTTGATGTTTTACAGTACTACTTAAATGAAGGCCTTAGCCTGTGAAGATACAAGGCATAAAATTCAGTGGGTAAACTATGCTGACTAATTCAAATCTCTCTCCCAGTTCGCTGCCACCATTTTTCCCCAAACAGAAATCTTGCAATTCTCAAACCACGGGCACATTTTTAAGTATAATTAGTGACATTGGCGTGAGAAGTCACAAAGAGGCAGATCAGCAGTGTTTCATTAACGAGGCCAAATAACAGCTAATATGCATGAGAAAATGGCATCAAAACAAAAACAAAATTAATCACACTCTTACCAGTGAAAATCCTTTCATCAAACATTCTGGAATAGAAAAAGGAAAAGAGGCCATTAGTCAGTGAGTTCAAAGAGCGTTTCAGCTCTCGGGGCAGAAATCATGATGCAAACACTGTACATGTGGAAGAACACATCATTAACAGCTCTTTAAGCGCGTTAACTGCTCTTTAAGCAATCAGTCTCAGTCAAACAATCAAGTAATCGAGTCATTCCATTCTTATCATTGAATCCCTGCGACTAAAAATAACTGTGTGGATGTGAACTGTGCTTCTGGACCTCTTCCCCTCCTTCTGGCGCATGCTACTGCTCCGTCTGCCACTGAGACATTCCCCTACTGCTGTGATCATAATGAAGCTTTACACACAAGTATTTCTTCCAGTCTTGTTAATTTACATCTATTTGTAAAAGGTTCTGAGATTAAGACTGAATTTCTGAAACTTCCAGCTGGTGAAGACAGGTCCTGTTTATGGGTACTTTCATCTTGAATTACTTCATGGCCTGACTTATTAAAGCCAGGCGACCTAATTCTTTATTGGGGTCATTGCTGAACAAGACTAATAGTCTACAGCTGTACCACAATGCTCATAACATTACACAACAACATATAAGTTCTTGAGCATCACATTTGAAGTTTGGTCTGAGGGTGGCGCTAGAGAAAAGGAAAAGTTGTTATCTAAATGAAAAGGGTTTTATGCTCTGTACGCTGGCCACACTGGGACCTGTCAGACTCAGCTCTACATTTCAGAGCAGACCAGCATGCTCACAGTTATCATATTAGCAAGAACATTAAAGGATACGGCTGGTGATATCGGATATTTATCCAAACCAACAATGAGTTGATCATATTAAACAGTATTTTCTCTGAATCCTAAGCCTGATGTATCTTATTTCTCTGTGCCATAAAGTCCCAAAAACTAAACACATCAATGAGCTCATGGTGTCATTACGATGAATCAATCCCACTAGATAAAAAATCAGGGGATCACCCAAGTCCTAAGGATTTATCTTTTGGTGACCATAATTATCTTTAGTCAAATGTAATCAATCAATTTGCTGTCAAGACATTTCAAACTGAGTGTTCAAACTGACCAACCACATTGCCTCTAAATTACTCTAAATACTAAATACTTTCATCATTAACCACAGCCAGCTCATCTATTTGCCTACAATTTTGAAACTGAATGGGAAATAACATGGAAATTAAGTCAGGTTGTTATTAAACGTGGTATAATTAATAAAGAGGCTGCAGCTTTAAATGAGAACAAAACTTTGGCTGCAGCTGAAGCAGCCATTAGAATTTACAATCAGTTAGTTAAAAAATGAACATGGTCTGTCAACACAGAACATGCCAAAAAAAGAACACGAGGGCTGCATCTGGAACATCTCTCAATGACAAAGGGAATGTGATGTAATTCTGAATTAATCACATTTTCAATCTTTCCTAATTGTATTAACACTAATAAGCTGCCTGCAGGATTCGTTAAGAGATGTGTTATCTCAAACAAGGCATGGCGGCTCATTTAAATTAGCTTAAACAAATGGATGGAAGAGCAGTCGCAATATGCTGGCAAGGGAAAGTCATTTGGGACAAGAATGGAAATGGTTTACCAGTCAGCGGGACATAGTGTGCTGAAGGAAACAGGCATTTAACAGACAGATGGTATAGGCTGGCTCGCTTGATGGCTGCTTATTAAAAATCTAAATAAAAGTTTCAGAGGCGATGCCATGCTGTAGTTTGGTGGAGTGGAGCTAGACGCTAATGAAGTGGCGAGTGGATAAACGTCTCAATCAGTGACTGAATTAGACACGGAAGCATGCACTGACGCATTTCCTTAAAAATCTAATCTGTGTCTATGATCGTCCCAATCCTATGAATGATTGAGATTTGAATGAGATTTATATCTGCATGAAAAATATACATCATGCTAACAACACACTAAAAATAGCACTTCCAATCATCTAAGCATTGGTTACCGTTTGACAATGAAGCGGATCCCGTGGCGCTCGTCCAGGATGCGTTTGAGCTTGGGAACTCCATATGTGCAGGGTCTCTTGAAGGGGATCTGGTCAGGGATGCCAATGATCTCCACAGCCCCTGGGTCGCAGGCTATTTTGCGGTAGGGGACAGGCACCATGTGATCTAGACCCAGGGCCTCAGCTGGAGGTCGGAACAGTAAACAATCAGGCTTTTTCAAAAACAATGTGAAGCTGCTAAAAGAATATAATTTAGATATTCACTTTAACTATGAGGAAGAGTGGCTTATTCAACGTAATGTATTTGTTATTCTACAAGCATGAATTTGCATAAGCAAAAGCAGCCTCCAGTGGGATGCACACCCCATGTAAAGGTTTACCGAAGTGAAAGATAATTCCAGCTAAATTAGGAAGGAAAATTTAAGGAGGTGATAATCGGTGCCGTGGGCTTGGATAAAAATTCTGGGTCCCATGAGCCATAATATGGAAATGTCTTTCTCTTAATTTGTACAAACTGCTTGTAAACACAATGTATCTATTGAATAAGCATACTGCAGTTGGATTGCTTGCAAGAATCTTTTGAATACTTTCAAATAAGAGGCAACACAATGCAAATGTGATTACAGAGGAATGGACTTGTAATCATCTCGATTGTTCTTCTCGTGGAGCTGTTCTTCAGACGTTTGTGTAGGAACTGACAGTATCTGTGGTTACAAATACACATCTTGTTTATCGCTGAGGAAAAGATGATCAAACCAAAGCACTGACCCCAATCCATCAGCCTCCATAGATATGCACAGAATCATCCCTGTGCATGAACAATTGCTTGAGGAGGCAGAGGCACCTTTGTAAATCGCTGCCTATATGTGATATAGAAGCCCAGACAAAATCAAAAAGCAAAGAGTGAGGCTTTCCTTACCGTATCTGCTGTTGAACAAGATCTGAACACATTCTCTCAGTGTGTTGATGTCTTCAGTTTCCCGAATGAAAGAATCCCATTTTTCTGCAAGAAACAACTCCGGTCGATACTTTGATACAATAAAACAGAGACCTGCTTCCTTCTATTAATGTTTATTGGAGCTCTGACATTCAAATGAGCTTTATTTCATTGTAGCGGCGAAGATCTGAAATTAATCTTCTCCATCTACTCAATATTAACTTGGGGAAATGAGTGCAATCTTCTTATAGGATTACTCTTGACATCTTAGTAGCTTAGTCCTTAATGGTTAGGGGTTAGTACGGTTTAGCCTTTGTTCAGTAAACAATACTTGGCTACTGTTTGAGCCTGCAAATCCAAGGAGGACACAGGAGAACACAGGGAAATATATTAAACAAAATGCACAAAATCCTCCTCTGGGATAGCAGATTTTAACTGCTATTATTAGTTCAGAATATTAATTTGTGACAACATATTATTGCCTGACTGAATTTTTGAGGCTGATCCTGCTGTTAATATTGGAGGGTTTAAAATCAGTCTTTCATAAGGGTCCCTTCAATTAGGTTTTTAAGATCAGTTTACAAACGACTTCACACGAATCTTTCTCCACAACACTTTCTTGTTACTTAACAGTTGACTTGATATAAGTCTATATCAGATGATATAGTGTTCTACAACATGTACATATGTTAAAGATCTGACATCACATCACACTGACACATTTTGGGAAATACACTGATTGGCTTTCTTACATAGAGATAGATTGATACCCCTCTCTGAAATCCTCAAACCAGCACCTCTAAAATTCACTAATTTTAAACTTAGGGTCCATCATTATAAAGTCATATTTTAACTGCAGTAAAGGTTTGCAAAGACAAAAACTACCTGTATCATCATGTCACTTACAAAAAAACATGAAAATAATGATGTACAATATATCTAGAACTTTCCACTTCATTCTGTTTCAGGAATAAAAGTGGTGCCTTGATGTTCAGCATATTAATAAATATGAGTGATACCTTTCATCTAACCTTGAAGCTACTAAATATTGGGAACACTCTGGTTTGTGCAGTTGTTAAAATATCCTTGAAATGATGCTCGTCACTGATAATTTTCTAAGGGAATAAAAAATGTCCTTTCAGTCAATATATCTGACTCACTAGATGTTTTAATTGCTCAGTTATATATGCAAATATAAAACTGTTGGCTGAGACAACAGATGTGAGGGGTCTACGTGCTGAGTCTGTCTGACTTCACTGATGACCAATGCAGATTGTGCATTCAAAATGGTACCAACTGTGTAAATGTTCTTGGTATTGTGTTCAACCTTACCTGATTTTTCATGCACTATGGAGAAGAGTAGCCTCTTGGAGATGTGGATGCCAGGAGGGCTCTGACCCTGCTCACCAGGTAGTCTAGTTGTCTCATCTGAAAATGTGACACAAATGCAATATACTCAGTTTAATCAACTTTCTTTTCAGCCAAAAATATTCACTTAGCATCCAGATATTCAATTAGTTGAGTAAACTATTTAAATAACAGCACACATACACAAGTTCCAGAGTAAAGAAGTAAACCATTCTGTGTGGGTCTTGTTTCAAGTTTTCCTACATTTTAGATGCATGATTTCTTCCCTAGCATTTCAAATATATGTAAGAAACTCTACCTGACTCCTTTAGAGATATGACACGCACATGTAAAAGTAAAAGCAAAAGTGCTGCTTTGAAATAAGTAATGAGCAGTGTAATAATCTGACTTCAAAGCACGCTGCAAATTTACCACTTTTCTCGGCACACTGGAGGCGTAGGATGAAGCACTCAGTCTGGAATTCCTTTTTTCATGTAGAGGTTTTACTTTTCCTGACTATTATTATAGTCATTATTGTGAATGTTCTGTCAATCTTGAGTTTTTCCTCTATTCAAGAAGAAATCTTTTCAAATTAACCCAATACTGGCTGAGAAAGAGCTAATGCAGTTGAGCTCTGGCTGTTTCACAGTAACAAGTATTCACTGTTAATGCTGTAGAACAACCAACCAATTAACAATCATATCCCATTAGTGAAACCCAGAAACCTCCAAACCACACACATGCATCTTACCATTGTTAGCACAGTCCTTGACAGACGTCTTGTCCGTCCCTGATGTCCAGTTGGCAGCTCTGTCCTTGCCCAGGTTGAGGAGGGACATGGGTTTGAAATCCAGCTTTCCGTCTGGGTGAGGTTTGGAGGACATGGGCATGCCATACAGGAAGCTTGACAGAACGGAGTTGCTGGAAGTGGCGGGACTTGACGACGTGACTACCTGGGGAGTCGTCTTCCCTGGGCCATGGCTGCTTGGTGTCATGACGGCGGTGGAAGAGTTGTGATTGACATCAGTGCTGGTCTTGGGTTCTCGAGACAAATCTTCTGCTGGCCTGTGTGAAGACACAAATTCCAAAGGAAAGTAATTTAGAGAGTTACAGACATCAGAGCCAGACATTGAGCTTTCTGTATGCAAATTTCATCACTTGTCAAGTATCTCTTAGCTATTGCACTTGTTCTTGTGATCATGTTTAGAGCCTTGCATGGTCACCTGCCTACATTAAAGAGCAACTGCAGCCCCACATCCCCTGTAGGAATCTGACGTCCTCTGATCAAGGTTTGTTGGCTGTCCCTTGCTCCATGCTCAAAACAAAAGGATACTGTGCTTTTGAGGTTGTAAACTTTGGAACTCTCTGCCATTAGACTTCTGGGGACAATGGACTTTGTTTAGTTTTAGTGTTTTATTTCATCTTATTCGTTTTATGTTTTTAGCTTGATGACTGCACGTCATGTCTTTTATTTGCTCTTTGTTTTGTTTTATCATCAAACTCTTTGTGTATCTCCTCTTTAAAGGTGCTGTTTTCTCTCTACCTCTGGTCTTGTGCTTTTCCAGGAAGAAGTGGCAAACAGAGTAAACACAGATATCTGTCGTAACAAGAGTTACACTGTGTGTCATGTACTTTCAGACTGTTCATATCCAACTTCATTATACAGAGACAGGAAATCCCCAATTTGTGGGCAAAGGCATGTGACAGTTGTTATTAATGGAGCAAACACGGGGGAGAGAGCCTTTAAAGAACTGTTTGCTCAAAAACTAACTAACTGACAAACTAAATTTAATGACTAAGTAGCTGCAGAATTTGTAATGTGCTCTCATAAGTCAACATGTGACCAAATTAAGCTTTAATTTTTTTTCTCTTCATATCAGTTAAAAGTAGCCGTGCTCAGCTTTGTGGGACAATCTGATGACCTTGACCAGCTTGACTTAAATGTATTTATTCAATATCAACACTCTCTACAAACAACATATAATCAAAGCATTCTCCTTCTCAACAGGCTCACAGTGCACACGAGATAGTCCCTGCATGACACAGCTCTTTCCAGCTCCCGACCTTGCTGTCATCTGTTTATTATGTTCTCTATATAAGCTGATGGGTGAGTTGAGCTTCTAAATAAATGTCGACTTAACCTAAAGTTGAACTACAAGTACGAGTAACATAACTTGTTCAGAGAGACATCAGCAGTGTGTGAAAATATATATGTGTTCACTAGAATGTGGAGCCAGGTTTTTTGCCTGGAGGCCTCTACTCTACTACTATTACTACTCTATTGATACTTTCATGTTAATGTTAAAAAGGTTGAACCTGGCTCAGCTTTTAGTAAAACACAATGTAATTCACAGTAGACAGTAAAGACGTGACAGCAAAGGAGCCCATGAAGACACCTTTAGATGACTGTAACATAGACATATTTCTACTCTTTAATAGGCTCTATGACTTCTTTCCAAAGTTGTAAAATGCTGTCTCATAGTCTTATAAAACACTGCACAGTTTTGGCATCTTTTAAGACTTCCTGGATCATATTTCATTGCCTCAACTGTGCCTGAAACATCAGCAACAACACAGACTATTGCATTTTTAATGCAGGGTTGTTTTTGGCCTGAACACCCACTAAGGCAACTATTTAGAGTTTATGGTGCCCTATTATAGAGTTTTATAGAGTAAACATGAAGTCACAGGGACTGACTGGTATCTTGCTCAATGAACAACACTGGTGACCTAGCTCCACAGGAAAACTTACAAACACTAAGGGGAAAGGGAACATGGCACAAGTCATTGTTTTGATCCCACATAAATCTGTAAATATGTTAGAGATTGTGCCAAACTCCCACAAACAGCAGCTTTGGAATCTGGGTAAGAGGCATCAGATTAGGCCTCTATGGAGTTACACAGTCTCAACAATGCTGGCCAGACTTGGCAGTATTTTCCCTTAATACATATTATTAACAGGCTACTGCAATTGATGCTGTTAATTCTTAGCAGTTTTTGTTCTGCTCTTGAGAGACTAACATAACCTGAGAAAGTGTTTTTCCACAGCTGAATTAAAACCCTGTCTATCCCTCACTAATACACTACAGCCTGTCTGCTACCAATAACTAGCTACAGAGATCCCAAGACAGCTATGCGCCTCCTGCTATACACAAGCATGTATCCCTGCAAAGCATTAGAGGCTAAGCTGAAATGCCAAACTTCCTTTTTCCCATTTTAGACTGATCAGATGTGAAACAGCTGCTTTCGTGATGTGATACAAGTGTTTGAACAGCAGGCTGTTATCCCAAACAGTCACTTATTTAAGAATAACAGACACCAGACTTTCACACTCAGACTCACCTTTTTACTGTGAACTGGATGCGGTGGCTCTGCTCCAGGATCTTCATCAGTGTCTTGGTGTCATACTCAGAGGGTTTCTTCAAGGTGACTCCCTCAGGCAAACCGTGGGCCACCAAACAGCTGGGGTCCTTCTGGATCCACTCATAAGGCACAGGGACCAGGCTGCTCTTTCCCACGGCCTCACCTGCACAGTGCATGAGGCAGTGTGAGTAATTTGCAATATAGAATCAATAACAATAGTAAATTAGTAATATTTAAGCTAGTATGGTAATTATTCCATATAAGGAGTGTTGAGGATAATATAAAGACTTGTGAGTGATTTAATCACAATCATCAACATAAGAGTTTCATGGCATGAAAAGGATGAGCAAGGAAAACACGATGCATTTGGTGACTCCTTACTGTAAAGTACAGTGAAGACTTCCTCCACCATCTTCCTCAGAACAAAGATGTTGGATTGAGCATCCGATGGAGCTCTGGGTTTCCCATGATCACCGTCCTTACTCAGTTTGCTGAGATCGCCTTCCTGGTCTTTGGTATGGGTATTTGCTGTGGTCAAATTCTGCAGACACGGCACCCCTAAAGCCAAATGACATAAGTCACATCTTGCAAATTCCGGTAATATATTGTATGAGAACATTTGCGATGCTTGTAGGCCCAAATGACCCGCAAAATGAGCTTGGAGAAAGTACACACTGCTTTATTTACTAATTCATCTCCCATCTCATCTCTGACTTATACTGTTCCAAAGAAATAAAAAACAAGAAGATTGAGAATCTGGCTTCCAAAAAGTAATGAGTATGTTACCTTTTGAAAAATGGTGCCATATAAAATAAATGACTTTTCTGTCCTAGAATGTGTCTGGAAAAATGTAAAGCATCTCCAACGATGTGATTAAGTAGGTAACATCAAGTCACACAGTTCAAGTCCTCCTCATTTGTCATAGTTGAAGGCCAACTACCTGAAAACTGAACAAATGGTCTATTTCGGTTTTATGTCTTTACTAAACAAAGCAAACTAGAGCCTCTGTTTCCTGTAACAGGCTGGAAAAAGCCATTTCACCTTGTATATGCAGCCAGATAAAATTACTGTGTAATGCGAGGTCACAACCCCACAAATTGGTGTTATTAGAAAGGAAACATTGTAGAGTCTGAGAACATTATTTGCTGTTTTACCTTTGGCTCAAGGTCAACAGGTGGGGCTTAATGTCTCAGCGCTGATTTGTTAAATAGGGCTCAGCTTACAGCCCTGCATACTAGTTTGCTTATAAGAATCCCAGGCAGAATGAAAGGGCCGATAATTTGAATAAAACCAGGATATTAGTTCTTACAAGGCACAGAAATGTTTAGCCACCAGTCTAAACTTGCTAAACTTGAAATACTGCAGATTACATTCAGAATGTGTTATGAAGCGTTAGCAAAAATGTTGGTATCTTCTTTGACCTTGATTTTAACCTCTAGCCGTGACAAGTAGGAATTGTACCATTAACTTTTAAAGCGATTTTCAACACACTTACTGAAATGAAACAAGAAAAATAACAAGAGTTGTGTGCAGTCATGTCTGTTATTTTGTAAACATAACCCATCAGTTGGTTTTGGTTTTGCGAAATGAAATGTGACAAGATGTTTTATCTGATAAATGACAAAATACGTGAACCTTTAACCACTGTGTTGATTATTGTCAATTATTTTATGATGATGTAATCGGATACAGAGCAAAACTACAAGCTGCTGCAGCTCTTAAAGACTTTGGCTGAATCTGCAATTGTGCGATTTGTACTTGCAAAATCCTACAAGACTGACACCATTACATTTTAAATCGAAATGCACACAGCTGTAGCTATAATGAGAGTGATCAATGCACTATCAAGAGTGAACAATGGAGAACAACAATTGAAATTACACAGGAGAGCAGAACTTACGACAAAACTTGTAGAAATCTGTTTGGATTTCCCTCCTGGAGTTGAGGAACACTCTGCCCTTTTCTGTGCCGACTGCAATCACGCTGTCCTCGTGTATGGTGACACATGCCACCTCAGCATTGAGCTTAGACATCGCCATGCACTGCAAAACAAGAATACAGGCATCATTTACTCACAGGTCATGTACAGCTTGTGGGTTCATTAAGAAAACAGAGGACAGTCTCCTACATAAACAAGAAATATTAGGTTCAGAAAAGCAATGTAGCAGTTAATTAACACGTTTTACGGTGGAACTTAACTAATCTGCTAAGAGCAGTTAATCATCTTGAGACTGCAGAATAAGATCTCCAACATGAAATGACATTGCACAAGGCTTTATCTGGGACATACCACTGAGTCGAGGGCAGACACCAGGCTGGTGAGGATCTCCTGTCTGGCAGACACCAGCGGGACTTGTGGCTCCCCCCGGGAGTTGGTCCTGATGCCATCACATGCCAGCTTCCTCATCTGAGCCATGCCTCTGCAGGGACCAGATGAACACAGTTTAGGCAAGCAGCCACAGTGCGACATCGACAGAACCCACATGTGAGCATGCATACATGCAGCAGTGACCTGCATTCAAAGCAGCTTCTGCCGACATCATTTGGTTTGACTTTAAGCAAATGTTAGCTTGCATTCAGAGCATCGACGTGATACTAGAGGCTGGATCCTTTATCTGCTTGTTTCATACAGTAAGACGACAGATTCGACAGCCAATGACTCTGTGAGACATCATGTTAGCATGCTCACAATAGCTTGTTAAAATGCTTATGTTTAGTGTCCTAGTGTAGCACAATAGCATGATAATATTTGTTTATTAACACTAAACCCAAAGTGCAACTGAGGCTGATGACAATTATCATTAGTTTTTCAGGCATTTGTTAATAATGCAGTATTGGTACCATTCTGATGATGGCACCAGTGGGAAAAAGACAGGATCACCAAAGATTTTACAATTTATCCTGAGGGACATATGAATATCTGAACCAAATTTAATAGCAACCCAACAAGCAGCTGTCGTGACAATTCATTTTATAACACAAATGTCAACCTCATGTTGGTGCTAGACAGAAAAGTCAGAGGATTACCAAAGTCATTCAGTCAGTGAACCATAAATGTCTGTGCAAAATTTTGTGCCAATCCATCCAGCAGATGTTGAGCAATTTTGCTGGATAAGTGAAAATTCTGAGTGGCTGTCAGCAAGAGAGGAAAAATCAGGTGATTACCAAAGTCAGTAAGATTCATCCGCTGGGGAAGATGAACGACTATACAAAATTTCATGCCAATCCATTCAATAGTTGTTGAGATATTAAAAGGAAAAGTTGTGGACTGCCATCCCTTGAGCTACACCTCTAATGTGGCTAAAAACCATATCCATCTGAATTCAGTAACTTGTGGTTTGCCGTTGTCATTTGGGGCTAATTAGAGCACTCACATGATGTCATTTGAGCCCCTTTGTACTATAGTCTCTCTCCTAGACAGATTGCTCAGTAAAAAGAGACGCTAAGATAAAATGACCAGGATAATGCTGCATTCACATGGATTCAGGCAGACAATAAGACAGCAAACCAGAAATCATTTTAGTGGACGCGAGCAGGAAGGTAAACTTAGGTGAGGTTGGCAGAGAATATGGCAACAGTAGAAGGCGTGGCTGTCCAAAGTGAAAATAATTTAACTTTTCACCATCCTCCCCGATGGAATCTATAACTAGATGTCACATACCTCCCTCACACAAAAGAAGAAAACACTAGCCATCTGGAGACCAACAAGCTAAAGATTTTGGTGCAACACCTGGAATTGGAACTTTAAATCTTACCAAGATATTACAAGTCAATATTCATGTTGGAAATCAACAACCTTACAGATTCCATATTAATTTTATAGTATAATATTATATTTATAATATTATAATTTTAAGTTTACAATATTATCATATTAAGAGAACGCTGCATTTTATGCTAAAAAATGGTAAACGATATAAACAAT
Organism: Centropyge bicolor; assembly: GCA_037975185.1. Taxonomy (NCBI): domain Eukaryota; kingdom Metazoa; phylum Chordata; class Actinopteri; family Pomacanthidae; genus Centropyge; species Centropyge bicolor. The sequence goes on along the minus strand of JBBMOC010000060.1, from coordinate 288,781 downwards.
ACAACATAACATGTCGTCATTAGTCCATTAAGAGAAAATGAATCCGCAGATATTGATTATAGATTAATTGTTTTGTCATTTTTCTAGCAAAAGTGTAAATCATTTGCTGCTTCCAGTTTCTTTCGCGTAAGGAAGTCATTTATGATAATAAATGAAGACTCTTTGGGTTTTCAACTGCTGGTATAGACTAAACAATTAATCGCGTAAATAATCTGCAGATTAACTGATATGGAAAATAATTGCATGTTGCAGCCCGAATCGCCATGTATGTTTCTTTTGCCGTTCCGCCTTTCCGTCGGACTGTTTGTTTATTTGTTTGTTTTTCCCGTGCCGTGCAGAAGGTGTTGTCCGTCTGCCGCCTTCCTGAATCCAATGCAGCAGGAGTCCTTAACTTTCCCACTGCAGGCATACAACCACGATGTAGCTGCAGAATACACTTTCACATAAACTTCACATCAAAAACAAATATCATCTAAATCTCAAATAGCAAGATGGCCAATGTGAATAAAAGTGTCAAACAGACAGGAACTGCTCGGCTAAAGCCGGGCACTATGTTCTCATGGCAACTGAAACCCGTCTCCTTGGAAACTAATCTCGGGGCATTTGAACAATGCAGCTCTGGCCTTTAATCTCTCCAGACACTGGGAACCATTATACTCGCCTCTGGCAAGCCCAAACCACTGACTCAATAGAGAGAGGACAGAGAGGTAGACAGAGGCAGAGAGAGAAAGAGGAGGGTGGGTGTGGTGGGGTTCAGCTGCACCAGTCTGAACGTGCCAAGTCTATTGGCCATCTAAATCTGCCTCCCCTGAGGCCACAGCAAACATTAGCCCCCTCCTAAATTATTGCGGTCTCGAAATAGATGGCCTCTTTCCCTCACATATTTAAAAGGCAAAGGAAGCAGCGAGGAGGAGAAAGGTGGGGATAAGCACAGGCTCAGGATAATGCCATGTCAATTGCTTTGCAAGAGCAAGCTCGAGCGTAATGTCACAGTCCTGTTATGGTTCTCAGTGAATATTGACCAATTCGGTGCAGAACAACATTAATAAATAAACCAGATGACTATAAACATTAGTCCATTTTAAAGCTAAAATAAGCAGAGGAAACACAAAGTATTTAAATGAAATCCTGCAGCCGCTCTGTTGACAGTGAATGACACAAACTTTGTGGATATGCCAACTCTATCCTCTGTGATTTCATCCAAACCGTCACTTTGACAAAAGCTCACTTATTCTCGTAAAAATCGGCCAGCAATCCCTGTTGGAGAGAGATACAGGTTTTGTAACTTGTTTGACATCATGGACTTTGGATGTTTTGAGAATCGTTAAAATCGCTAAAAAAAAAAAAAAAGAGGAGCACAAACCAATGGCCTAGAAACAGCTTCCACCTCTTTCAACTGATGCAGATTATGATGGATGCATCTTGCACGGCTTTTCCTGCAGCTTAAAAGCATGGAAACTGCAAACTGCCTGGGTGTCATGAGGAGCTAACTTCGAAGTGAATTTAAATTTGCTCAGAACCTACATAACACCTGAATGAGAGGGCCTAAAAAGGTCTGTAATGTGGTGAAGCTGTTTACTGACAGGGTGGTACTTTCACAAATCCAAATTGTTAATATCTGTAAGAGTCAGTCAAGATGACAAAGGAAGATTTTATGCTCAAACGAAACAATATAACAAGGTAGGAAACACAGCTCTGAGTCAGATTTCTTTAACGGCAGCAGCAGTAAGGAACCAGGTTTCTGGGAGTTCAGATATGGGGCAAAACATGAGGCCACACAGTCAAATACGGTACTTCTACTCCAGCAATTTACAGTTTGCATATTAATGCTCTAAACAAGCGGTAGATAAATGTGATGCTGCTTATTCTTGTACCAGTTGCTATGGATGATCACATGGTCCAGTTTGACTACACAACTTCACCCCTCTGCTACTCTTTCCTTGTGAATTCATCAGCACATCTTTTTATGGCATTGTGTTTGTGGCTTGAGGTCAGTTCCACTATGGGCTCGGGTCAAGGCTTTAGCCAAGGCAAGCCAAGCCGTGATGATGGACTGGCTTAAGGGCTTTATCATCGCAGTCGCTGGATCAAGAATGTGTCATCATATGCAAGCGACGAGAGAGATGGGCATTTAAAAGAGCCCCAACCTCAGCATCAGCACTGTTTGTGGCTTCTTTTTTTGGTGGTTCGGTAACCTGACGCACCAGATGGTTTGTTACACAGAACCATCTGGGAAGACGTCCTTGGAAACTGTTTAGAAAACTGCAGGCACTTTCAAAAATTACTTGGCAGGTGATTCGATGAACCATCTATCTCTGTCTATCACGGGTAACTTCAGCCAGTCAGATCAACGAACCGTTTGACGTAGGAGGATTGTTGCCGAAGCTATTAGCGTTAACAGTGACCTCTATGTTCTCTCTATGTCACCATTTGGTATATTTATAGTTTCACAAGATGTTAAAATATTCCAATAAATTTATTTGGACTGTAAACGTCCTGCACACCTACACATGTGTTTTGACTTCTTGTGACTAGTTAGAACTCTGCTCAGGTTGAATTTGGAAAAAGATAAAATCAGTTGAGATCACAAACTTCATGATCTCAACTAAAAGAAATGTCTGAAATCCGTTTGCAAACTGATGTCAAATCACAGCTATCGATCAGTTAATAATCAAAATGCAGACGGTAGTGGAGATGCTGTGGTGAACTTTAAAAGTCAAAGGCGTTTTTGACAACTCTTTAGTGCTATGGAGAAATGTTTTTTTCTGAGTGGATTCCTGTTTTGTTTTTGTTCTGTCTTGTGCGTGTGAATGATCCATGCGGGTGACATACATTCCTATAACTGGTTTCATACTTTCCCACTTATCTACAGGTGACATCATTACTCATATTTTTGAGGAAGGAATGCATTTGACACATTTTGTTCAGCTTCAAGGATTCACACAATGCTTTTTGGTGAGTAACAGTGAATGTAAACAGAAACTTTGTTTACTGACAAGATCTCTACACAAGAACTCCACAGGGTAACGTTCATTTCATCTTTTTACAGCTTTAAAGTGTTGGCAGAGACAATATACTACACTTTCCATTCGGATTTAGCCACAAGAAGCCATGTGGAGCGTGTTTATTTTCTTGTGTTGTTTATGATGCTGTTGGTTTACATTATTATGTTTTCAGTGTTGTTGATTCAGGTCAGCGTAAGCAGCACAGGCCGTTTTGAGTGCTAAATTTAAATGTAGTGGAAACCAGGCCCAACTGGCTTAAACCGACACTGTGTCTGTCTGTTGGGTTCTCTCATGTACTGAAGGAAAGAAGTCTAACTTCTCGTGCCTTAAAGTGCAGTAAAACTAAGAGGAGTCCCAGAGGGATGTCAATCAAGTGTGGCCTGTACATGCCCACACAGTCCTCAAGAGAGGTCTAATTAGGCAACAAAAGGAAAAACACAACTGTGAGGCAATAGCACAGGTATACGGGGGATTTAAGACAAAAAGTTTGGTGCAAAAAAACTTAAACCTTGGCTGCTCCCCTTTTAGAGGTCTGTGTCCTCAATAGTTAGATGATAAAAATAACTGAATAGCTTCCATTCAGAAGAACCTTACTATATCTACATTTTAGTAACTGAATGATGGACAATACTTAATTTCCATAAGGAAGGGAAAAAAGTGTGACCGCAATTTTGACATACCTACAACAATTTACAGGGTGTGGTTTGACAGCTACTATCTAACATATCATTACAGCAAACAACAACATAATCCCAGTGTTTACACCCTGTGCTTGTGGTTGTGGCCTTCTGGGAATGTCATTACCGATGTTAGAATTGTTAACTGCTGCAATGCCAGACAGGAGAGATCACATCAGGAATGAAAGGTTCAATCTTCCAACACAGCCTAAACTTGAGCAACATATTGGTTGGCAATAGTATATGAGACATTTACAGTTAACAGGACAAATCATGGAAAGCCATGAGTTATCCTTTAGGCCAAAACAAGCATCTTGGTTCTTATTTGGCAAGTGAAAATGGCCACACAATAAGAAACATACCAACACACAAGGAGGGCCACTTGTACATATTTTTTCTGACACTACTTTAAAAAACACTTATAGGGGTAATGTGTTAAATCATACCAACAATTCAGTGGGTTTATCACAGGTTAAAATAAAAACTTGGTCATGTTAACTCATCAATCAGAACAACAAAGATGATAACAGTTAATGAATTTGTTAAGGAAGTAAACAAACAGTAAATAAGACTTTTAAGACTTTTTTACCTGCTGTGTATATTTACCTATTACAAACTGAGTAATGTTTACTTGCTAGTTTTTGAATTGAGTTGGCGTGATACTGGATTCACACAAGAGATTTTATGGAACATACAGAGCTGGAAATTGTGGCCAGAGCTTCTTGTGTTGGAAAATGATGGCAGGAGAACTAGAGGCTTAACAATATGTGTATTCGTCCTGAACCATCTGGTACAGGACATTCGGTTCTGTATGCAGCTTCCTTGGTTTGATATGCCCTGTGACCCAAACCATTACTATTGAAGTAGTCTATTTATGTTCATGTACACATCACCAAGTTTCAACAACTAGTGGAAAACTGTGTTTTGAAATTGTTCAACTGCAGTTGATTCATCTGTGGAAACACTTCAATCACATCTTATGTGTCAATGAGCGGAAAGAGACTGGAAGGTGAGTTCTTCTCACAGCTTCAGACAACCTCTTGCTGGTGATGCAGACCAAAGTAATAAGTAAATTACTCATACTTAATGTTGGTTATCTCAGTAGATATGTGAATATACTCATGTCTAGAGGATTTAAACATATGGCCAAAGTACTTGAGCTCTGCTATAAATTATGTGTGCAGTCAGTCCGATGTGTTGCCCTGTAAAATCAAGTGGTTCAAGAATTATCGATAATCTTACGATGCACTCTTACTGACATTTGTGTTATTCATGTTTTCTTATTGACAAGATGATAGTATTTGTTGACAGCTACAGCAAGAACAATGAGCCAAAGTGGACACTTTTCACAATAAATTGCAAAAATGTTATTTCCTGCACTTGTTTGTTTTCCTGTATCGAACTGTGAACCTAAAAACCAAGGTTCATCCAGAACCATGAATCTTGTGTATGCTATTAAGTTCACACAAGAGGAGAATGAAGATGAAACACTTTTGAAAAAGTTTGGTTGCAATAAATAAAGTCTGTTCTTTCACAATCAAAGTGTACAAATCTTTCTCTCTTGTCTTGTGAATTCAATCTGTCAGACAGCTGAAGTTTTATTATGCTGAGCTTTTCTAAAGAACTTCTTGTATCATACAGCTGAGAGCAAAATGAGAGGAATACAGCCCTTCAAACTTCAGAATAACTCACACCAAATAAATTCGTTTATTTCACTTTATCTAATGTTTTTTAGCTTCAATCGAGCCAGTTTTAGTGCAAGATTAAAGCAGCCAAATGGTGATGTATTATTTAAGTTTACTGCTTCTTACTACGGTGTAACAAGGTCTGAAATAACTCACAAGTCATGTTAGTTGAAACTGTTTTGCTAAAGTTCGCATGTCTTGTTTTCTTTATGCTACTTTAGCTAGCTGGCTTTGTTGTGCTCGCTCGGTAACCTTATCACAGATAGCAAAATATGGGGGGGGGGGGGATAATTTAGCAAGCAGACTGTATCCTAATCATAATACATGCTAACACTCCACTCACAAGGTTACAGGGAGGGTAATTTAACCGCTAACAGACAATAAGCTTTCTTCGTCACTTGCCTTATGTCTACCTAATCAAAGCTGGCTAATTAGCTAACGGTATCGCAATAACGCTTAGCGAGCTAACTAGCTAGCTTAAACTCGTTAGCTCTGCTGCGTTAGCCCTCCTTGCTAGCTAGCGTTAGCACTTCTCTTTCATCTCCTCCCCCCCTCCAGTCCACGAAATTAGCCTATAATCTGTAATTTGTACACGTACAGTCACGAAAAGCAACACGGACATTGAAAACACACCATGTAGGAGTTGGTGGATGTAAAAAGAGACGGAGAAATCTCACCTTAATTAGCGATTAAATAGCCTTGTTGCTGCTGTCAATCCCGGAATAGGTTTATTCCCCCGTTTTAATCCATCAGAAACGCTCACAATTCCCATCCACAATGTAGCCTGCTAAAACATCCTAATCCCGATCACCACACTGTCGATTTACAGTCTGTTATTTGTCTATTTATTCTAAGTTTTATTTCTCTTTTTTTCCCTTAACAAGAGCAGGGTGTCCCTTTCCCCTTTCTTTGTTCTGTAATCCAGTAAAATTGAAACTCATTCGCCTCCTGCTAATCCCAGCCCAACTCAACAACAGCATCTATTGGCTGCGATTTACATACAGGATTAACCAGGAGGGAGAAAAAAAAACCCTCAGGGAGTAAAAATTTACATGGAAAGAAAATATTCCTGGTGACATTTTCTCATTATAAAACTGGTGGATGTGACACTTGAAATCACTGTTTTCTACAACTTCTCTGAAAAATCCACCATCAGACTCTAACAGAGTGGACTTGTATTTTAAATACTTTGTATTTTTAGGATTTGTCTAAATAGCAGCTTCCTAAATCTTCTAGTCATGAAAGTTGTGATGATCTAAAAATAGCTGTTTGATGTAGGGTAAAGTTCATATCCTTATATTTAATCTTACATGAAATATAATCAGGAACTCTTTATAATAAAACCATGTGTATAACTCACTAAAATAATCTGGTTAGTTTCACTCACTTTTGCACTAATTTTCTTTTAACTTTATGAAATATTAAATTATTTTTTTCGCCATGAACCAAAATTAGATTCTGGGGTAAAGGAAGAAATCTTGCATTAAATATAATAAGAAGCTATTTATAATAAACCATGTGTATAATCTATTACTACTGGTTAGTTTCAGTTACTTTTGCACTGAATTTCTCTCCAAACGTTCATGAAATATTAAACTATTTTTCACCATGAGCTGAAATTAGATCCCGGGTAAAGGAACAAATCTCACATTAAATATACTCAGAAACTGTAATCCACTTCCTTAATCTTGTTAGTTTCATTTACTTTTGCATTAATTTTCCTGCAAACCTTTAAAAAATATATTATTGACCTTAAGCCAATGAACAAATCATACATTATATATAATCAGAAACTATTTATAATAAACCATGTGTATAATCCACTAAGGTAATCTGGTTAGTTTCACTTACTTTTGCACAATTTTTTCTTAGTGTTCTACTTTTTGCTTCTGCAATTAAATAATCACCTATTTATTCAAATCTTACCAGCATAACCAATCTGCCCTCCAGTAAACAACTGGGACGTGTGGATAAGACCTGACATTAGCCAACAAGTAAAAGTGAATTATCTGCAGGTTGGAAATCCAAAGGTTGTAAATAAACATGTGATTTCTCTGTGTTTCGTCTTCGCCATCGAGGAGCTTGGCCCCTTTTCCACATAAAGGAATTATTGCCTCCGCTTCTGGTTGACATCTACCAAATATTTGCCTGAGATGAGTTTATGATTTACAACAGGGTTTATTTTATCGTGTGTGTGTGTGAGAGTAGTGGATAAATGGTTATGGTTGCTGGCAGACTTTCCCCAAACCACCAACCTCTTAGTGGCATGAAATCTGACACCACTTTGAATCAAGCTTGTAGAAACACACCAATCTTCTGCACGTCGCCCTCAAAAAACAAACAGAGAGAGGTGCCATAAGTATGAAAGAGTGTGAAATAAAACACCACCAGCCCTTACCCACATTGTTAATATTTAATGACTCAATCTCCGAAACCATTGCAGCAATAATCCAAAGGGTATGAACCCTCCAGCTGAAAAGTCCATGTACAATATCCAATGGAAAATGTAGGTTTTATCTTAGCTGACCTACATGTTTTGCTCAGGAGACACAACTCCAAGCTTTCAACACCACTCACCTCTGTGTAACGTCTCCTGTGAAGCAATAGCAACTTATAACCGACTACAAACAGGACGTCCGAGTTTAGCTGACAAATGGATAAAACAATATTTGGAAGACTTAAGAGTATAAATTCTATATGTTTTCATAACTTTTTTTGCAAATTAAATCCAGGGAGGTGTGAGACTTTACATCCACGGTTTGGGTTTTAGCTCCCGTGACAGCCCTTAATATTCAACAAAAGGTTGTTGAAGTGATCAGGCACATTTCGATACAGCATCAAAATGGGCTCATCAAACAGGGCTGCTATGTTGTACCACATGTAATTAATAATACTAATGTATGGATGGAGTCCGTACTGATACACGCTAAATAAAACAGCTGACAATTACTGAGGGAGGAAGAGTTGTGTTGGTACGGGGGTTGGACAGAGTTTAAGAGAAAAAAAGAAAGTCTGGAATAATTCACTATATTCATTCTATAAACATACTGTGACGTAACTCAGAGCTGATTTCAGCAGGTCTCCCAGCTTCATTAATATTAAGTCCTAGAAGGGAGTTCACTGATGTGCAATGGGTAAAAGGGACTATTTTTTTGAGGAGATTGCCCCAAATGTGACCTTACTCAAAACCTGGAGAGGTGATTAGATGTTGAAAGAGTCCTGCAAGAGTCAGTGATGTAGAAAACATGACAGTAATCAGTTGTTATGTCATTGGAGGGTTAAAACAAACGCACAACTACAAAAACTAAAACTCTTATGTTTCCAGTAATGTTCACTGAATAAGTGTGATAATGAACTCAAAGGATGACAGAAGGAATAATACTCTGCTCAGTGTTGTGGCTCCATCTTTTTTTAAATATCAATCATATCTTGATTGCTTACATAAAGACACAAATGTTACCCTGAAATGGTTTTCAGAGATTAAAAAGTATTTATTTTGGATACTTTAAGAGTCCTGCAACTTTGTCTTGATGACAGTCAAAAAGTGATAAAGGCTGAGAAAAAAAATCATTTGGACTGTGTAAAATCTGTCCTTTTCAGTATGAACAGGGTCTTTATGTGAGGTTTGAAACCGAAGCAGTTTATTTTGCTGTATTTTGGTGTTTGGAATAAACTCACATGGATGAGAATGAAGAATTGGATTCTTCTGTGGGAGGTGGTTTAGAAAGTTTTGTGGAAAGTTTTAAAAAATTTTCCAACCAAAAACTGGCCTCCATTGGAATCCACTATTACAGAAATGAGTTTAACTTAATCACAAACCAACAAGAATGAAACAAAAACCTTTTTCAACTACTGTGTAAGCCTGTGTTAGTGTTTTATATTGGAAACATTTGGGTGAATTTTTTACAGTCGCCCACAATTACTTATCATAATGTGCACTAAAGCAAGAGAGAGAACACTGGACTCGAGCTAACTGTAATGAAATTCTCTCATCAGGTCTTGATTAAGGTGACAAATGAGCCAAACTCCCTTTAAAAATAGTCAGTGTCATCCTTGAACAGTTGCTCTGAGTATCACTGGCCGAGACAGTTCATCCATGGAGGATTATTACAAAGCTGAGGAGCAAAGTAAAAGTAATAAATAAAACAAACAAAGCGACTGAGACCCAGTTCTTCACTTCGTCACGTCATTGTCCATCAGCCGTTTTGCCCTCAGGATCAAAATTCAGAATTGTCACAAGAGTTCCCGGCAACTTGTAGATTCAAACTTTCTAACTACTGTAAAGCATCAAAAAGTTGCCATACTGTTTGTTCTCAGGAGTTGTACCGATAATATCTCTTCACGTCCATGTCCCGTTTCCTGTTTATATTTTATAGTACTTTAAGCGGTCTTCATGATTGGCTAATAGGTGCTTTCTGCAACAAACACATAAATTCACTCGAGATAGAGATTCGCTGTTTTGGTATTAACTGTAAACTGAAATGTTCTTCAGGCGTCCGTCGCAGGATGTCGGACGAGCTTTTCTTTAAGTCGTTCCTCTGCACGCCGCCAGTTCACGGTGTCTTATCTCTTCTGCTCATATCAGTGTTGTTCCTGAAAAGCCAAAGATAAGACGTCTTAGCACTGACAGGCATTAATAAGATCACTGCATCCATAATGGCTTAAAATACAGAGAACGAATACCAACATCTCGAGGACTGTCTGACTCCTGGTGATGAATTCCATTGGCTGAATTTGCACCATGCGCCTGAAAAACAGAGGAACCAACTTTTAATGTAGCCTGATTTTGAATATGAGTTAGCTCTGAAATTAAAGGACTATTTTGACATATTGGGAAACTTGGATTAGAAGACTGATGCCTCTTTCATGTGTGTACAGGGAAACAGCTTGAGCTTTATTGGTGGATATTGTTTGTCTTTGGATGGAGCCAGATTAGCTATTTCCAGTCTGTGAGCTAAGGTAAACTAACTGGAAGTAGCTTTATATTCATCACATAGACATGAGAGTTTTATAAGCTTCCTCAATGAACTGTCGACAACAAAACAATTAAGTATATTTCCCAAAATTTTACATCTGCAATCTACAGTCCACATTAAAATCCACATCACTGCACACATGATTTCTTTTAGATATTTAAATCCTTTAAAACCCCTCATCTTAGTTCTTTCCATATCTACAAGGATCCTGTCATCCCTTATGATGCAAGTCCTTCTTCACAAGTTGCCAAAATAGCTTTCATGCTGTTCCCAGTTGGATGTGTGAAAGCAGGATTCCTTTGTAAATTTACCGGGCTTTTATCTGGATGCCTGCGCATGGCCTGGACCAGCTGGTCGACTTGCTGGTTGTGTTCCAAGGCGTTCCTCAGGGCGTCCTCAGTGCTGAGCAGCCGCTGGCGGAGGCGGCTCACCTCTGAGTCCAGGGCCGAGGGGTCCAGCATGGAGTACCGCCGGTGGTCAGGTGAAGACCGCTCCCGACCCTGAAAAGCACACATGGCAGGAAGATAATGGCCAACTGTTAAATCATACAGCTCATACAACAGTAAATGTGATTAACAAGTTACTCACATTTCAAGAGCTTATTTTCATATTTACACATACTAGAATTCTACTGCAGAGATTTTCTAGTAGATATATACACTAACATCTGTCTTTACAGCAGCCTGCATAAACAGAGACTAACTAGTTCTTGAATACTACTTTGGTAAAGTTTATGGTGTCTTAACTTCCTATTATCACCTGGACCTCAATCTAACTCTAAAAATCAGAATAAGGCATTAACCCGATTCATCAGTGAGTGTCCAGAAAACAATGATTGAAATTATGTTAAAGAAAATTTTCACATACAATTTCTTTTGCAGTAAGCATCAAAATCAGTTTATTCACCATGGTAAGTATAATAATGATAATGTCAAAATATAAAATAACCCTGCTTCACGGTGGTAAACCATCTTCATTGAGAAGGGTAAAGCTTGACATTTTGGGAAATTCACTTTCAAGCCGAGAGTCAGACGAGAGAATCAATATCACTCTTTATCCAGCAGCTTTAGCTCATCATCATAAAGTCCTCTCACCAGTAGAAGTAGTTTTTCGCGCAGGGTCTTGATGTCGTCCTGCAGTTTCTGTTCCTTCACCTTCCACTCGGCCTTGTGCACCTCTCGGTTCAGGTCTTTCTCCATGTCCCGCGAATGACGATGTGACTCCAGGAGTAACACCCTCAGCTCATTCAGACTCCTGGAATAAAAAAAGGCAATACATAGGAATACAAACAAAGAAAGTGTTTGGTAATTTAGTAAAACATTATTTCTGGCCTGTAGTTCTGCTGTGACTTGCTATGAACTGCTCCAAAGTGCAATAATGAGAGAGAAGCAGTTAAATTTTGCTGTCTTGCATCTGCTTAAACCTTGCACAAGGGTCGTTATCATTTAAAGGCCTACCAGCCCATTATGTGAATAATACGTTAGCCAGTCTGGCCAGTTGGGACTGTGGAGGCGGCCTCATCACTGTATATGTCAATCTGGTGGATGGATGGATGCTGCATTGCAATGGTCAAACTGTGCATTATGGCCTGAACTTGTATTTGACTGTTTGCCTACATAGTGAACCACATATAAACCGCTGTATATTCATCTGTGCAGCTCACACACAAGAGCATCATTTCCTTCTTTATAACATGTCTTTTTATTGTGCATCCTTTCAAGTTGTTTTATCAATATTTTTAAATAGTTGATGCATCAAATGCATAATGTGAAAGGGATGTAGGGCGTATAAATAACCAACAGTTTTGCCATGTCATGATTAAAAGGGGTAATTTGTGTCTACAGCTTGTTTCTGCTGCCCCCTAGTGGACATCAAATCAGTTAATGCAGGTTTAAAGTGAAAAGGTTGTTTGATTTTTCTTCACACTTTCCCTTGCTGATGATGTTTACTGAACTTTACTGTTTCCTCTTCCTTCAAAGCTGACTTTCAGGAGAGAATGTACTTGTCTGTTTTCTAAGAGCATGTCAGACTGCAAAAGCAGCAGCAACATTAAAGAAGCTAATGATACAACCGTCCAGTAAAACTACCTCAAGGGGACGCCCACAGATTTTCTACAGTGGATGGTATACACTTTTATTGCACACAACATAATCGCTGCCGTGATGATGCACTGAAAAACATTCTGCCCACTTATTGTTAGTGTCTTGTAGCAGTTACTAACATCACAACCATCAACAATGTCAGAACTGCATAATGTAAGACAGCCAGTAATGTTCCAACAGGAAAATGCAGCGTCTGAATGTGTGTGGACGTCATGAAACAGTATAGTGTTTAATAAAGCTCTGCACATCAGCAATGACACTGTGACAACTTTTTCTTTACACTTGGTTGGTTAAATAATGACCTCAATTGTCAGAGATTTACGGGATGGAGCCAGATTTGGCAGCTTGAGCCGAAGCAACAAAAAGAGAAGTTGGGAGGCTGGTGAAAAGCCAGAAACAGCTAAATGCAATCAGTGAGAGGTGGAAGTCTGGCAGGTCTTTGTTGTTTCCCTCTGCTGGCTGCTCGCTAAACTCAAGACAAACACACGCAGAGAGTTAGGCTTCTGGTCTCACGTCACAGAGCTGGCAGTATTGAGACTGAAAAGGTGGGGTTAACTTAAAATAACAAGCAGCACTGGTTGTCCCTGAACCTGCGATTTTAGCTACATCACTGTGATCTATCAACCACGAGACAAAAAAATAATTACCCGCAGCTATTGAGAGAAATCTGAGGAGAAACACTCCATCATTTCAAAGCTTCACCAATCAATATGTTCATATTAACAATGGATCAAATGAGTATATTTAACGTGAAAGGGGTCACCTGTAGTGACAAACCCCCAGACAATTATAATCCAACTCTGCAGTTCCCTTCAAGTGCTCAAAAAAAGGGCCACTACAGGTGCTATTAATAAGTAATCACACATTTATTCATAAGGAGTCTACAACTATTAAACCAGGGGCCCAAGTCTTCTCCACTGCAGCTACAGAGCTCATCTTTCTTGCTGACTGTGCTCATAGTTAATTGTTTGTATTACTCTTTTATGGTAAGTTTTATTGTGTGTTTTTATTTATTTGTTTATGTCCAGAACATCTTTTTCTCGTGGGACAACAAAGCTTTAAATTAAAGTGAAGTGAGTCCTGTTCACCACCTGAGCTGGACAGTGAAATTTAAGTTTCAATGCAACGCTAATGATACAATTAAGAGAACTGGTTTACTGATCCTGAGAATAAAACCTCTTGTTGTAGATGCAGCTGATTGTAATGTGACTCCTGGCGAAGCAAATAATCGATTCAGGTTCTATCCAGATGTAACATTACAAAATTAAATAGCATTGTTCAAATAATGCAGTTCAAGTTGACAATAGGTGAAAATCAATACACTGCCTACGGGCTCCAATAATCTGTCCATTAACAAATTGATAATATGATGTATTTTTGTGCGTTGTGTCTGCAGATTTAATTTTTCTCTCCAGTTTTCCAGTAAGTGCTGAGGCAAAGTGTAAAATCAATACAGCCTCGTCTCCATACCTCTCTTTCTTCAGCAGCTCCTGGCTAATGTGGACCAGCTGCCCAGATGCATCATGGGACTTCTTGGTCATGGACTCCAGCTCGGCCTCTAAACGCATCTTGTCCTTGGCCAGGGCTTCGGCTTTCTTCTCCCCTGAGCGAACTTTGCCCTCCAGTGCTGGTGTACGAGAAAACAGAAGCAAATTTAGTATATGAAAAATACAATAAAATAAAGATAAAATATAAGAGTTAAGAATTTGTACTATTTTAAAGGTCGAGCTCAAACCCTGAAGTTCAACACGTCTTCATTAGTTTTGCACATTTACAACACATTTATAAAAAGTTTTTAACTCACTTGTGAATCATCTGTACTACTTGTGTAAATATTCTTGCCTGCTATCATAGATTAGCTGTTTATTGACATGCTAAAATATGTATATCACTGTGCAGGATGATTTATGGGCAGAGGAGGGTAAGTTTCTCTGAGTTCACCTTAAATTGAAATAAACGTTCTGTAAGTATGAGCAGGAGATTGGATGCCAATTATTAAAGCCTTTAGCACAGAGACACTGAGAATGACATTTGGTTCACAATATTGCAAGTATGTCACATAAGACCATTCCAAAAAAGTCATGACACTTCATATAGGCCACTAAAGGATGGGGAAAAAATCCACACTCCTACTTCAGTGCAAAAAAAGTTTTTCAAAGTTTATGTGAAGCAGTGAGAGTTTGCTAAACACAGCAGGTATCTTCCAAACTCGCAGTCTTGTTAGTATAAAATTCAAGATTGGTGTTACTATTCCTCTGCTGCAGCTCAGCAAGCGATGACAGTGAAGGGAAACATAAAAGATGGAACCTCATGTTAAAAAGACTGACTTAGAAAAACATCAACTTGATTTGTCTTACTGAGACTTCTGAAGCCTCAAATAAGCTGAAGACATCTAGTTTGTAAAAATCAAATATCAGAAAATTCAAATTTAATTATATTAAAATCACACAGTGGAGAAAAGTAATGAAACTATTCTTCACTTTATGTCTCATATTGTTCTTTTTTTCTTTTTTAAATTATTCACAATCTATTCTTCAAAGTGTGTCATTTTGATTATCTGAACTACATGAAGCATGTTTTGGGTCCTTTTGATGTGCCGGAACTTCCAAGTTTTCAAAAGACAGTCGGTCGACAGATTTCGCAGCGATGATCAAAGAATGCAACGGTGAAGATGAAGACAATCCACCGCACAGTGAACTCAGCACGACGGCTGGAAACTGAAGTGAGGCCTGCAGTCACGACTCATGCAGACGTACAAAGAGAGCAGCGCTGATAGATGACGCTAATGATGGTCATTATCTAAATATGGCTCAGATAACGAGTTTATATGTCGAGAACATGTCATATTTTTTCCAAACCAATGTCTAAATTGGCTGATGGGCGGGAAATGTTTTAGCCAATCAGAGATTTAACCTTGTTTTAACATTGTGAGGGAAACCGGCTCGAGCGCTACAATCCTCACACAGGCCACAAAAAAGACTTGTTTTTATTCAGTGCTGTTATTGTATGTGAAAAAAAATTTCTTTTCAGAGAATCAAATATTCACAGACGGAAAAACCTCTAAGAAGAAGACACGAGAGAACATGGGAAAGGTCACCGGCTGCTCCCCAACACGTTCTGGAAAATGACATTTACCTCCCATCTGGGATTTGAGGGCTTCAACCTGGGACGTGAGAGTCGAGACCTCTTTTTCCCTTTTCAACAGCTTCTCCATTGTTTCTGAAGAAAAACAAAACAGCAGTGAGTGTATTGCTTGGAAAATGCAATGTTGAAGAAACCACAACAAGCTCACTGTTTCTAGGGCAAACACAGTCTATAAGCTGCATGATGCAGGTTTAAAGCTACATTATCCCCATATGTTGATGTCACTTAGCAGGAAATTGTAAAATCTTCTGAATTATGAAAGAGAGAAGCTTTTTCTAAATGCTGCTGGTGAGAAAATCAACTTAATGAAAAAAAGAATAATGAGAACTGACTATTTCCTGACCAAGCACAGCAACTTTGGTTGACTTTAAAGCAACAGTTCAACTTCATGGGATGTACATTTTGTACAGACTATATTCCTTTAAAGATAGAGTAAATTACTACCAGTTCTGTAGCCTATTATTTAACAGATGTTAGAGTGATTTCCCCTATGGGGGATCAATAAAGAATTATCTTATATCTTTTCAATACTCTGCAAGAAAGCACGTATATATATATACTATACTATATATAATAAGTAAATGTTGAACTACTCCTTTAAATGGCTTGCAATTGAAAAAATGTGCATAAATGCGCATTATAAATGAGCAACTTATAAACTAATATAAAATAAACACTGCTTCAACAAAACTAACAGTATCAATTAGTTATACTAGAAGTAAAATAAATGGACATTTATACCTTCAATATTCTGTTTTAGCTTCATCTTTTCTTCTGAAATTTCATTGTCCTCTATCACCTGAAAAAGGATAAAGTGTTAAGAGAGCTGAACTTAAATCAAAGCAGCGACAGCGCATCAAATGAGGTGGTGGATTTTGGATTTGTTATCACTTCTCCGCAGCCACTCACATTTGCATCATGGGATGTGTAGCGGTCTGCCTGGATGGCCTGCAGCTGGTTCGCCGTCACCCTCAGCTTCTCCTCCAGTTTCTGGATCTCCTCTTGGCTCTCTGCCTGGGCCTTCTGCAGGGCCTGGTAGTCTGTCATCTTCTTCTCTGACAGCTCCAGTCTCTCCCTCAGCTCGCCTGTGCTTTTGTCCTGCTCCGTCTGCAGCTTCTCCATCTCCGCCAGCCTCTGCTCCGCCTTCTGCAGCTTATCAGTGGCCTCCTCCAGCGCCTGCTTGCTGCTCTTGGCCTCCACCTCCGTCCTCCACGTCTGGCTGCCCTCGGCCAGCTGCTCTTTGGCCTCCTGAAGACGAGCGCAGAGGTCTTCACGCTCCTTGGTCAGGATGGCGGCTTCGATCTTGTGTTTGGCCTTGAGATTCTCCATCTCCAGCTGGTGCTCCATCTTCAGGCCCTCCAGAGTGGCTCTCAGCTCCTGGGCATCCTGCTCTTGGCCTGCTGGAGCAGACTGATCACTGCTCAGTGTGGCCTTCAGTTCCTCCAGGGACCTCTGGTGGTCGCTCACTAAAGTGTCAAATTTAGCCTGCAGAGGAAAGTGAGAAGGAGTATTAGATCTGCACTGGTTGTATATTTAAAAAAACTCTAATTTGACTACACAGAAATTTGGATTAATTATTTATTTCTTACATGCTTGTTTTGTTATCCTTGTTCAAAACTTTGTTTTCAATGTTTTTTTCCCACCCTGTTATGAGCAATATTTAGTGGGAATCACCTCATGATCCTCAGAATATTTCAGCATGGACACTATCAAATTTGAAAAGATTAAACCTGCTCTCTGCCTTTAAAAGCTCTTATCAGTTCAGCATATGTGATCACATATCATGATATATCATCATCTTAATGATTCACAAAGCTCCACTGAAGTGACACTGCTGTTCTTGCTAAAGGCCTTTGAACAGTGTGTATTGGGTTAAAAAGAACATGGCAGGATACCTTCCAGGTGTCCATCGTGTCCATGTTCTCCTTGGTGGCCTGTTGGAGTTTCTGCTTCATTTCACTGATCTCCTGGTTCTTATTATCCACCACCGCCTTCAGCGAGTCCACCTCCTGCTGACTGGCTGTTAGTGCTGTCTCGTATTTCTCTTTGAGCTCGCTGCTCTCCTTGTAATGCTCGCGGCCCGCCGACACGAGCTGCTCTTGCAGGAGGAGGGTCTGCGGCTGGTCATCGGCCTCGCCGGTCTGCTTCGAGCTTGCGTCAGATCCTCTGAGCTGAGCCTGGAGCTTCTCGATCTCGGCTCTCCTCAGGCCGAGCTCCTCCTCCAGCTGCATGATGCGACTCTGCTCTTCAACTGTGGTTTGCTGATGAGAAAGGAAGGACATCTGTCAGTGCTGCTGTTTCTGATGGTCACCGCAGACAAAGAGACGTCAGCCTTTCAAAAGAATGACCTTATTACCGTAACAGGTGGAGGCCCTGCAACAGAAAGATGTCATTCCAGAGAAAACACTGACATTAAGAGCAGAAATCAGACCTCAGGAAAAAGGAAATGAGAGGGAAACCCCAGAAGGTCCTTGCAAGGATCAGAGACGGTCAAATGCATTCCAGTAAATATACAGTACAAATAAAGTACATTTCATATGTGGACAGTGACAAATTGCATTTTGGCTTCTGCTGGACTCCTCAAACATGAGATCACCCAAAGACTAAGAGCCATTTTTTCCTTGTGCCCAGATTTGAGGGTGCAGTATTTATGCATTTAATATGCATGGGATTAAACTCCCCCTAAAACTTTTTTGTTTTTGGACATTAAATAAAGACAAAAGGTGTTAATCAATGACCTTGACAGGAGCTGGTAGGTGGCTAAGATAACAGATTGTTCTGGACAGCGCTGCTTTTGGCTGCAGAAAACATTCGAGCTGACAGCTGTGTAACGCACCAGGCTGACTAAGAGGATTTTTCCTCCTGCAACATGAATGTAACGGAGGCTTCACCCACAGGAACTCAAGATTGTCTTATTTTTGTGACATTTCTTTCGCCATGCTCCAGTGATTTATGCTAAAGAGCAGAGATCAAAACACTTAATGCTGCATTAACAGATTTTTTTGGCCACTTGGGGGCAGCAGAACAAGCTGGAAACAAAACACATTTTATTATCTTACAAAGTTTTCATCAAGTCCAATATTCTTTCTTGTTTTAGCTTTGTTTTTGGTCTCCAACCAACTCCTGAAGGAAAAGTGCTATTTTCATTGATAAAAATATAAATTGGTGCAGCTTTAAGTCTCATGAGTGACTCCTTTGAAATCTTGCTGTTTAATTCCAGTATCCGTTTTCTAGCTGCCAAAAAGCGCAGCTGCTTATTATTTTAGAGGAGCACCATCTTCTGCATTTCACAGAAGATCAAAAAGTCCAAACAAACCATTATGATGCTTCTGTCGTCTTATTAAAGTTGACAGTCGGCACTTAAATGTCAAAGTCATTGCGTCGATTCCATCCAGAGTAATAAAACTGTAAGAGCCAAAGGATCAATGTGTCACTGTCCAAATGTTTGTGCAGCTCACTGTATGTGCAAAGAAGATGAGAGGAGAGCACAGCCATTCTCTGATCATCTAGAAGCAGCCAAGCAAATATAAAAAAAGCCGACAGCAAACCTCCACACAGCGACGCTGCACACACACACAACTGCAAACATCCTCCACACACCAGTTTCCAATTAAAACAAAAGGGAGATTAAGAAAGAGGATCTGCTGCACCGTGCACAGATGTTAATTTCAACCATGTGGGAAAACAATCTACCAGACCTGCAGTTACGAGTTGATTCATATCACAGGCTGAAGAGCATTCAGATTACAGTACAACACGCAGGAGTGAAGGAGTAAAGAGCCTATGCAAGGTTAATGTCCTTGAGAGCATGTGAAGTCGATTTGAAGTCAAGAATTGAGATAGCTCAGCAGCGGATCAAAGCCAAAACAAGATCAAATCTTTTTTTTCACCTTGGTTCTCTTACCCAACCTCAAGGATACTGCATCATGAGTGCATCTTCCCTGTTGGCAGAAGCAGACCTTACTGCATATAGGAATCCACTGTTTCAAAGTGTTTTGTTATCTTTTGATGCCTGAAAATTGGAAGCACAAGCTCGCATGGCTTGATTTGTGATACTGTGGTCTATTATTGAAGAGGCTTTCTCTCTGAAGTGCAGCGCCGCATGTCAAAGTGGTGTAAAGGACGTCCTCTGCTCCGCTCGACTACTGATGCTAAAACGGCCTTTACCGCGATCATTTGTCTTGAAACATTAATCTAAGAATCGCAGATGATGCCCATTAACGATTTAGCGATATCTGGCTTGTTACTAATTGTTTTACTGCTCCAAAAACTAGCATGGAGCTCGGACAGATTCATCCACATCACAGCTAAAATGGAGGGATGTTATTTCAGATGTCATGTCCCGGCGTCTGACAACTGATCCGAGAGAAGTTCTTTAAAAAAAAGAAAAGAAAAGAAAAGAATCATAGTTTAAAAGAAAATAAAGGCAAGTTTCTGCAACAGAAGACGTGTGAAAAGCTGAAGCAGCTGACATCATGTTTCCTGTCAGAGGTGATGTCTCAAAGGGAAACTCTGGGTCAGCAGAGGAGCGTTAATACTGTGATTCATGAGATGATGGTGAAAGAATGAAGGGATCATTTTGGACATTAGGGGGTCAATACTGGCATGAGTTCTGACTTTGTTTCTGTTTTCTGCAACGATGCATGGAGCACCTATAACACACTAGATTTTTCTTACTGTTAACAAATCCCATGAAAAGACCAAAACCAACAATGAACTGATCCCACTAACAAGTATTAAAGCCTGATAAATCGTCTTGCTCTGTGCCATAAAGCTCCACTGTCCAAAAGCTATTAAAAATACTGTAGTTAAAACCACAGTTTATCCTGACTCACACACATCTTCCTGCTGTAAAACCTCACTGGGAAACTGAATCTGTATCTGCAACAAATGCTCTATTGAATAGTGTCCAGCTGTTTTAGGAAAAAAAGATGAAAGCACATAAAAAAATTGATGTCTTCTTCAGGAATCAGCGAGATGAACTAGCACATTGTTGTTCTTTGCATGGGATTTGACTGAATAAGAAAACAACAGAATCACACCAGCCTTTTTGCTTAAAATGCAGGATTTTCATACAAATTTTTGTTTTATCCTGGAAAACATAAAGTAATTTCAAACCTTCAGTATAATTCTAGGTGCACTCACATGTAAATAGTTAGAATTGTAAGAAAAGGAGGGTAGGCTGCATGTTTTGTTCACTTCAGTGCAGGTTGCATGTCACATCCATACCTGTTCATTTACAGCTCACACTGACCTTTATACTCGTATTGATGTTAAAGGATTACTCCTATATCTCTAGTTTGATTTGATGTGACTTGGACTCTAGAGGCAGGTGGCAGTGAGTTGTGCTACTATGAAAAAAGAAGCAAACAGAACCACGCAGGCTTCAGGCAGGGGGCTCGTGCTGTTTTTTTTTTTTTTTACCCTCCTCTTCTCTAAGTCTCTCTGAAGCTTGTCTGCCCTCGACTTTTCGAGGAACAGACTCCGCTCGAGCTGTCGGATATGGGCGTGTTCCAATTTCGTCTGAGTCTACGGGAAAGACACAAAGAGAAGGACAGAGAGGAACAGAAGAGCGATAGAAGAGAGGACGACTCAAAAGGGGAAGAGAGCCGCAAAGATCCGAGGGGGATGATAGAGATCACAACAACAGTCGACATATGATGAGGAGGGAGCAGCACTGATGCAGCGTAGACTCTGAGATGAGTGGATCATATGATGAGGAGAGTTGAGGAGAAGAGGCTGGAGATTTAGGTCGGCTCTGTGAAATATGTGTCACCTGTAAGCATTTCAGTCTCGACTGTTTAGGTAACCAGAGCCTTGAAAGCATGAGCATTCAAATACAAGGTATCATGGTAAAAGTTCTGAAATTGAAAATATACATCTGTGATAGATTTTAAAGATTTTGTTCACATCAATGGCTTTGATTTGTTTAGAAAAAGAAAATATCAAAAGTTTTAACCACCATCACTCCAGCTACTGTTTTTACTCACTGCCATGTCTAAAGATGGCTTCCATGCAGTGTTGGAACATTATTCTAGATCATAAAGAAGCAGTAGTATTAAAAAAAAAATCTGTATTCTAAAGTTGTATTCTTGAGCCTTTTGTCATCATATGACAGACTTTGAGGCTAAATACAAGGACGACCAAGAGCGTTTTCAAAATGAACAAATGTACCTTCCGCTCAGGTTCTTTCTCAGGGGACACACGGGAGAGAGGACAGACAGTCTGTCTCATCTCATGGATTTCAGACTTTTCTGCATGGCTTAAAAAATGAGGTACAAGTTGAAGTAAGCCATTTATTTATGGTTTTTAAATCCTCGCATCCAGCTTGACTTTTGCCTCAAAATACTGCAGCTGAGAAATGTCTGTTTCACTGAGGTAAGCAGGCAGCGTGAAGACGGGGGAGCTGTCAATCAACTGTTGAGAGGGGTTCAAGTCCAGATCATCGTCTCTGCTGAGGCATCACCGAGCTGAACTCCTCTCATTAAACCTACTGAAAATGTTTGTATGTGGTCCACAGTAAACCTTCCTTCTACCTTCTCAGGTGCATGATATTAAAACACTCACTGGACATCAGGATGTGGAAGCACATACATTCTGTTATTGATCAGTTTATATTAATAATGCTGATAAATACCTCCAGGTCTCCTTTGGTGATGGATTCCTCTTCTACTCTGAACTGGAGATCCTCCACTTTCCTGTGAATGAAAGATGTGTTGCAGAGAATGAAAACATTAAATTACTCAAATACAACTGTGTAGTAGTTGAGTAATTTGACTCTAAACTAAAACAAAACTACTTGTACACATGCATCTTTACCTGCTCTATGTGCAAACATTGTTATATGCATGTATGTACTTTTCTCGATATTCACACTTCACACTGCTTTATGATCGGCCAGTTTTTGCAGAAATAACTTTTGTTCGAATCGTTGTGAAAGGCAACATAAGCAAATTATCACATTCAGTTTACAGGTGCTGGTTGTTGTCTAAGAAAACAGATTGTTTTTTGGAATCAGGGTTGTAGATTTACCAGCAAGAGAAAGTGAAATCTTACCTTTTCTCTTCTTCAAGCTGATTGGCCAGTTCCAGTTTATCTTTCTGTGTGCTGGCCAACATGGCTTTGACCTGCTGGAGGGCGCTCTCGTTCTCTGTGACATACTGTGGATAGTGGGCAGAAAGACGTTTATGAGACGTACTGTAGGACCAACAACAAATGTATTGTGAAGAGTTATTTGACAGTGGCTCTGTTTATAAGCTTATCTGTTCATTTGTTCTTTCGTACCTGCACATGCTGGCCCTTGAGGACGTTCAGCTCCTTCTCCACCTCGCAGATGTGGCTGGTGGCCTTGGCCATCTCGGCTCGCTCTAGGTCCCTCTCGGCCAGAAGCTGCTCGATGTGCTGCTGCTTCTCCTTCAAGGCTTCCTGCAGCGCGGTGGTGCCTGAGATCTTGCGGGCGTAGCGTGACGATGTCTCCGTCAGCTGAAAAAAGGAAAAGGGCAAGAGACATTAGGGGAGATGAGCAGAGGAGGGGCTAAAAAAGTAGGAGAATGTGGACAGATAATGGAAATCAAAGTGTTTAGAGAAATAATGAAGAGGTAAGAATGAGAACAGATTAGACTGAATTCATAAAGATTGGACACAAGTTAATCATCAACCTGACATCAACCTTCATTTTCTCTGAGATCAGATCATATATATATAAATTTAATGTTCAGGGGAAAACAGCTCTTCTGTGATCTCGACCTAACAGACTTTGCTTTCTTGTGATCTCTAAGTAATATTTAACGATTAGGAGAAAACACAGAGCCAGAACCAGCTTCATGATCAAAAAAACGATCACAGAAGAACTGTTTTGTGAACCTGACATAACGAGCCCTTTCATGCAATCACAGATGAATGATTTCACGATCATGAAAAGGCAAAGCTTGTTAGCCCCAAAAAGGCTTGTTACACTGAAATTACTACATATTTATTTCACTGTCACCAACTGCAAAAAAAAAATCAAAATATCCAGATTTCAGTATGAGTACTAGATAAACTGAGGCTTCAAAAAAAAAAAAAATCATTCTTTAAATTCCCTTTGGTCTAAATTTTGTAGTCCTGAAAGATGCAACATTTTATTTGACCACTAGAGTGCGCTCTGACCTCTAAGTTCAATTCAATGGCTTTAATTTATATCAGAATAATACAGGGAACTGACTTTTATTTTAACAAGGTTGCTGCTTTAAAATAGTTCACAGTGATAATTAACTGTACATAAACATTTCACAAATCACTTTGAAGAATCAGCTGAAATGTTCAGAAGCTCAATCAGCTTCAACATCATATCAAACACATGTATTTTGGATGTTGGAGGTCATGAATTCTTATTTTTGTGCAGGAACATTTGTGTATCACATCAAGGACTTCAGGCAAGTAATTTATACTTTGATGGATGTTATTAATATTCCACTGTCCAAAGTCATAAATGCAAACTAACTAACTGACTGACTGAGTGTTAAATGTGTGGTGGAGATTCTGATCTAAGCCTCAGTTTTTGTACCTGCACATCCAGCCTCACATGAACTGTGAATGACAGCCAGCCAGTCAGTGTATTTTGTGCAGCGTGATCAGCTTGATAATTCAGAGCGGCTGCTCTCAGCGCCGCCTGACACCCTGCCAACAATTAAGCAAAGTAAAGGGGAGCGTCCTCCTTCCAAGATCTGGCTCTCAACCAGGAGCTAAAATCAATGCGAGATACCCTGACGTCCCATTCATTTGAGTTTGTTGCCAACCGTTCCCGAGGACGTTGGTCTTAAAGATGCAGCGTGTTGGAAGGAGCTGCTTGAGATCTCTTTCAGCTGCGGGTCTGCAGATTCGTCACAGTGGGACAAAATGCAAAGTCAGTGAATCGAGCTCACGCTGCACAGCCACAAAATGCTAATTATGAGCTGCTCAGCAGATAAGAGTGTATTTCAATACAATGAAGCCATTCATCATCCTGCTGTTTGAGTTTGTACACAGAACTTTTCACGAAATAAAACTCACAAAAACTCACATTTAACTGTAATCTGTAAAAGCTATTTTTGAAAGTGCAAAATAAAGATTTAATCACCAATAATAATGATCAAAGGAGCTTAATAAACATTCTTGCATTCAAAGGTGTAGAGTCTGAAAAGGTTCTCCTTTTTCACTTTTTACTAAATTGAGGTCAGAAGCTCTTTATTTCTGTTACCATGTCACATATTTGCCTTTTCACGCCACTTTTATGTTTTGTTTTATTTTTACATGTTGAGGCCATTCTCTGAAATTCTTGCCCTATTTAATGATATTGTAACTTATATGCACCTGTGAAGCACCTTATAACTTACTGACACACTTGCTTTAAAGGAATAGGTTTGGGAAACCTGTTTATTCAGTTCAAGAGACAGATGAGAAGACTATGAACATGCTCTTGTGTCAGTACAAAAAATATTAGCAGTCAGTTAACTGAGCTTATATGTCACAAACAACAACACGATAAATGTTGTTTCTTTAATGCATAAAAATGTTGATAGAGTAGTCGTAGTTTTATAATGATTATTATTATGTGTTGGATTATGTTTTGGCTGAAAGCTATAACCGTCTTCTCATCTAACTCTGACCGTGTTTCCCAAACTGTTGAACTATTCCTTTAAACAGCACGTTACACACATGTCCCTGAGTCATACTGTCGTCGCCTTACCAGTCCAGCTCGGCTCGGTCGTCCACCCACGGATGAGGCCACCGAGCTGACTGAACTGATGGAGGAGCTGCTGGGGCTGTGGGCCAGAGAGGAAACCCCCATGGCCACCCGCTTGCTCTTCTTGGCCTTGGCCGGGCTGGTGGAGGGGAAGCCGATCCGGATCACCTTGTGGATCGGAGCGAACAGGCCAAACTTGGGGAGACACTGAAAGTATCTGCAGGAACAGACGAAGGAGACAAGGAAGATGTTAGAGATTTTAGAGCTTTAGAGCTTCATGACAAAACTTTATCGCTTCTTTGCGTTTAGTTTTGTGGATTCAAAAAGTTTTATTATCTACTCGGGTAGATTACTAAGCATGGAAAGAAAACATGCCGACAGTCTGAGAGCTTTTGTGTGTTAATATCGATCTTCTTTAATCATTAAAATCATCTATAAAACTGAAACAAAATCCAGCAGGATGAAGTGTAAGAAGGTTGGAGCGAGCTGCAGCCTTTCAGAACAAGACACCAGTTTTAAAAAGCCATTATGTTCATTGCACAATATTGTACATGAAGAAACTAATAAGGATGATGAATAGAAATGGTTAGCCACAACATTAGCAGTTGCTCATAGCGAATATTTAAATAATCCACTGATCTTTTACTGATTTCTGCTTCTAAAATGTAAGAACTGACTTCTTCTCTTTGTCATATATGAGAGTAAACTGAATATACATGTGTGTTTTGGACTGTTGGACAGACAAAACAAGTCATATCTCAATGATGAAAAGTGACAATACTCCAACATTTTAAGACAAAATGATTATGGGATTCATCAAGAACATAATCAGCAGATTAATCAATAATGAAAATCAGATGTAGCTGTATACAACAATACTAATAGTTCTACCAATCTAAAGAATCTAAAGAATCATCTGGCCATCATTTGAGAACGATTGACTTTTCATTTAATGTAAAATCTGCCTGATGTATATAAAAACGTCACTGTTATTGCTCATATGTTGTTTTGATGTTTTCCTACTTAAATGTTTAAACAGAACCATGTGTGAAATTTTTACCTCTTTTTCATTTTGTTTCACTGTTTTCTTTCTCTGTATCATCCTCATCTATCTTTGATATTGTGGACATAGTTAAGAGCCTGTGAATAAGCTCCTCTGGGCCTCTTACCTCTGCACACTGAGCTGTATGTTATTCTAATGTATTTTTAATATAGACATTTGTGCAAATAAACAAACAAACTCCCTAACGAGGTACAAGCGAGACCAAAATCTCTAAACAAATCTTAGTATAAACAAATGAATGTCGGCCTCTGGATCTTTGTTCATGAAAAATGATTTTTTTTCCCCCTTTTGGCTTTAAATGGCTTTGAAGTTCAACCAATGTTCCACAATGTCTGCGCCCATATTGTACCCATTTACAACTGTTGTCTTTTAATGGAGGGAGAAGAAATGTTGAAAATGTGATAAAAAATGAAGCATAAAAACACGTCCAATCATCGGTGCAGCCCGGCTCAGGGCTCGAGGGTCCGTCAGTGTAATTTCATGGACAAACAGAGGAAAGAACAAAGAACAAACAACTGAACAGATGGATGCTTCCCCTCGATTTCCTTTTAGGGGAAAAAGCAAAGGAATTTGGGGCGCTTGGAGCATGCATAATGTGTGTGTGTGTGTGTGTGTGTGTGTGTGTGTACCTTGTACCAGCCACTGCACCGTCGTTCTTCCCCAGAGGCTCATCCAGCTCGACCCCACACCACTCACCCTTGGCGAAGTCTGTCTCTCCCATGTAGCGGATGACCCCCATCTTAGAGCCTCCGACCTGCAGCACACACAAGCAGGAAGAAAGACAAGTTAAAGGCATTTCAGTCACTGTAAGTGGAAGAATAATCACAGCTGGTTTTAATGACATTATTAGCTACTACAGACTTTAATAGTTACAGTATTTGCGCTAAGCTGAGAAATATAGGAATTATACAAGGATTATTATTATAATTCCTAATACAATAATTATTATAGGCACCTGTCTGTCTGTCTACTATTGTTCATATTTAAATCAACAGAGAGAGGTAATTTACAATTCCATTAAATATATGATTAAAAGACACAAGACACACTACTGTTAAAAGCTGAGATGCCAGTTAACCCTTTATAGGGCACTCACTGAAATACTTTGTTGTTGTGTTTCTGGATGTTGCATCGAAAAAACGACTCAAAGGTAAAAACATCATGGGACATATTCTGGGGGCCACACAATCACATCTCAGAGTTCTGTGCTTCATCAGGCACAAACACTGGTTTCCTGTTTGGAAGATGGTCTAAAATCCTCACTCGGTGCAACTTGGGTCAGACAGCTGCTGAATGTCTGTCACACATGGTGACCACATGTATGAGACACAAAACTTGTCAACATGTTCAAACATCCTACTGGTCACAATTTCCTTCAATGTCCAAGAGAAACATCGAGCACAGCAATAACAAAACAAGATGGACAATATACAATAAATTGGACTTCTGTGATTCTTCGATGTTTTTTAAGTTTAGATTTGTGACATTTTTTTTCCCAAAGAAGTTTCTGCCCTTCTTTTTTCCATATAAATCAACGAACTAGACGATCAGTTATTTTCATGACAATTATTTTCTCAACTAATCAATCGCAGTCTATCACAGTTTCTTAGATCAGAAGATGCCGACTTAAAATGTCATATTTCATTCGAGGAAGAAAAATTAAAAATTTACAAATCACATAAGAATTAAAAAAGCAAACTTCATCTCTACCTGTAACAATTCAAGTTTTCTCCGAATACAACACATCCAGGCGGCTCCTTAAATTAATATGCTGAACATGGGAAGGTGTAGAGAACAGTGCAGATGTTTCAGCACCACATCTGCTCCTGTTTTCAATTAAACATTTAATTTTACCAAACATTCATTTAACATTTACAAACCATGACCTTTCAAATAAGACTGTTTTTCTGAAGTGCAACCAGGTCTCATAAATAAATACTGACTAGACTAAGTAGCTCATGGAACTGGACACAAGGACAAACAAAAAAGGGGGTGGTGGGATTTACTCCTCAGCTTTCCTTTGTCAAATTAATATTCCACTCCTCTGACTCGTCCTTCTCCTAAACCACCGAGGCCAAAAGAAGAAAACGTGGCGAGAAACTCTGTGGTGTCACAAGACGTTAGACGGAGACGGTTTGCTGTCAGCCTGGCTGTGTGATGTCGCAGTGACTCAGTGTCAAAGCGCCAGCAGTGCTGAGACAGCCAGTCAGCACGAGCCCTGTCTTGGCCCCTGTTATTGCCAATCTCATCTAAAAGCTGCACTCAAAGGTGCTCGAGACAGAAGAGCTAAATCCCCACCTCGAGCACTGAATATAAACTGGTCACACTGCATGACTTAATCTGGAATATTGAAGTCGTTCTGGTTTGTACATTTCATGACTGATGAGCGGTAGGGGGCCACATTACTTTCACCAGGAGGAATCTATGATGAGTCTGTCTGGTCTCCAAACAACGCTTTGTCATGAAAACACATGCAAGGAATAGATAACTTACTCCTTGAGACTCCAAAAAGAAACATTTATTAAGCGATGGAGCCCTGCTGTTGCCATACTGACACAGTGAAGTGACTGAAATTCATCCACATAGTCTGCAGTCCATATATATATATACATCTTCCCACCTGACTTACCTCTTGACGCATACATGCCACGTATACACACACACACAATTCCACTCCATCACCTTTACCCTTTTTCTTTTACTAAATCTTTTTAATTTTCCTTTTAAAAAAAAAAAAAAAATTTTGTTTGTTTATTTATTTATTTTCTGGCCAATATACACTTTTGTTTTACTTGCTTTGTTGGATTTCAAAATTAATAATTTCAGCATTTGGTTTATCTTATCATTTGGTTTGCCTTTAAACCACATACACACAGCTGTAAGAAACAGGAAAAAAAACAAAAAAAAAAGGTGATTCTGAAAATGATTGTATTACTTGCTTGAACTGAAATAAAAACTAAGTTAAAAAAAAAAAAACACATGCAAGACATAAAACAGGAAGTGACATGATACCACGCACAGGACAGGATGTTGGATGTCCACAAGGAAAGACCAGATCAAATCGTTTGTGCGTTGATTTGCAGCATAAACAAAGAAGAAGAAGAAACACCCTGACACCAGATATCAATTTTGATATCTTTCGGGTGTTTGCAAGACATCGGCGGCCCTCTCAGTAAGCTCTCGCTATCTTTGAACAGCTTACACAAAGTGTTCGAGCACAGATTTGCAAGAACTGGCCTAACAATGATTTGTCTCTCATCTGGAGACTTTTCATCTCAGACCTCAAGAGCACAGTCATAACACACAGAGCATGCTCCACAGCACATGATCCCAGGTAGCCCCTCACCCAGGTCTTCACGCTGCTCCCATCTGGTAGCAGACGCAGATCTCTGACCTGGAAACAGGCATCACTCAACAAAACACTAATCTATCTAACCTCAACAGAAGTCTCCAGTAGCAGAGACAGCCTCTGGTTAAAAGCTTCTTCTGGATGCTCAGACGTCAAAGGTGCCTCAGCAATAGAGACAGTAAGAATGTGTTTATCCTCTGAGGCTGTCTCATATTTTAAAAAAAATATTCCGAGTAACATCCTGTGGAGGCGATCTCTTCAAGTCTGCTATTCAGCCACCGACAAACATCTGCAAAGCTTGACCTTAGTTCAATCTTACTCGTCTGGAAAAGAGCAGCACAGGGTGATGCTAGCGTGTGAAAGATGCCTCCAGTTCATCGGAATCTGCATCCTACTCCTGCTACTATCACATAATTCAACACCTGGCGGAGGAAAACAGCCTTTGCTTTGCGTAATCTGAGTTTCACACTTTGTGCTCATTTCACCAATTTTTTGCATCAGTGTCATGTTTCAGCAGAGGAGGAGGAGGAGGAGGAATGAGAGACAACTGGACCAAACCTCATCCAAACCTCTGCAGCAAGATAGATAGATTACACAGAGAGGCTTAGGAAATAGATGGATCCACTGATCAATGTGTCAGCACTGGTCTCTCCTCTCTTAAGTGCTGAAAGTAATCCGGAGTGATTTACAATATTGACCAGGAGGAAGGCTGCTCGAGCCGCCCCTTTCCAACAGCACCGGATCTGATGTAACTATCCCCTGTGCCCATCAGTTAATGGAAAGCAACGTGACCCA
Source organism: Centropyge bicolor (assembly GCA_037975185.1). NCBI lineage: Eukaryota > Metazoa > Chordata > Actinopteri > Pomacanthidae > Centropyge > Centropyge bicolor. The sequence continues at coordinate 258,282 of JBBMOC010000060.1, read as the reverse complement.
GGGCCAATAATTGTATGCAGTGAATGTTGTAAACACGAACAGGGGTCAAAGAGAAAGTAAGCAAAAATGAGATCAAATGTTTGCTCTGCTGAGGTTTACATTGACATAAGTGATTATCAGGGTTGACGAAAGGATGAAGGTACAATAAAGTATGGATGAAGGCTGAATAATAAACAGAATAAAGAAAAGCAGAACTTTCCTCCAGGGATCAAGGCTGTATCACATTACACTGCATAAATCCATCTTTACTAAAGGCTTCATAAAACTGTAATTAGCCGTCTACTGGGACCTTACAAGATCACTTTCAGCTGCTGGGGATTATGTCAGTCTGAAATATTTACAGAAAATCAAGTTAAACACTTTCGATTGTAATTGCCAGATTTGCAAGGATAGTAAAATTATTTATAGTCACACTTTTTAATGACAATCATTCTCTTTCTGGAGATAAGAACGATTCAACTCTCATGTCTGTGAAACTAAAGCCGGCAGCCAATTGGCTCAGCAAAAAGACTGGAAACAGGGGGAAATGGTTGTTGACAATAAAGAGAAGGATAGGACTTATGATACCCAAGGTTCCCATCATGTCACATGAGTAAAGTTTCATTTGTGGGAGGGTCACAAAGCAGGAATATTTTCCTTCTTCCTGGAATGCTGACATGTCAACAAAGATATTTTAAACTTCCCAGACCTTTCCTGTCTGGAGTTCTGCTTTTAATTCATTGCTACTCCACAAATTCCATCACTAGAATTTGCCATCTAAAGCAAAAATACTCACCAAAACTCGATCTCCCACTCGAAGATCCTTGTCCCCACCTTTCTTAACCGAGCCGCTGTCAGACATGTTGGACCCCGACTCGTTGCCCGTCTTCACCGCGCTGTTGAGCAGGCCCTCTCTGAGCGGCACCACCACCCGCTGGCCAGGAGGGGCGCCACTGCCGCCCTGCTGAGTCTGATTCTGGGCAGAGTCAGTGGAGTGGCTGTCGCTTCCCTCTCCAACCGGCTGTCGGGTGAGCTTCGAGGGTCTCGTGAAGATGCCCTGGAGCGGCTGGCACTCGAAGTAGCGCACTCCGCCCACCGAGCCATCGTTTTTGCCAACTAGGTCGTTCAGTATCACGCCGGCCCACTGTCCCGGGGCGAACTGGGTCTCCCCCAGGTAGGCGATAACTCCTGGTTTGACGCCGTTGACCCACACCTGTTCACCCACTGTGTAATCCCCCAGAACATCATCGCCTTCCTCAGAGATTTTAGTTGGCGTGGTGGGTTTGAGTGGACAGTCTGCAGAAAAAGAAAAACATTATTTGTTATTTATCATGTTGCAGGAAAACTGTTCATATAACAAAAACAAAAGCAGAAGGGAACACGAACATTACTGAAATAAAACAGTGGTAAAAAATACATGAAAATAAGGTCAATAATGATTCTTATTGTAATGACTCTCTTTGCCAAAACCTTCCTCACTGGAGGGTCGACGTGTAAACACTGCGTACATTGTGAGAACATCCTCATTCACAGTCCAGCAGAATCGCCTTCACACTATTCATCCCGTCTGACCGTGTCATGCAAGGAAAAAAAAAAAAACCTGCTTGTGTGGCGGCATCCAGCACAACAGTGCAGTTTGTGGCAAGATTAGGCGTTACTCTAATTCCTCCTGAAAAGTGGGTCAGAGAGACGTATCTGTGATGTGCCTGTGATGAACCCAGCCATGCAGCCCTGTGATATCGCCCGTTTGACACATAGATGAGTCGGAGCTCTGGTTTTTTTCCACAGTGGCCTGTAAACTGAGCAGGGCACCATTAGCACGCGGTCTGCTGCACCGCTCTGCCAGTAAAAGTCTGTGTTTGTCTGCGAGTGTGTGCAGGGTTGGTCGGTGTCAGCGCTGTCTCTCCCCGACACCCTGAGAGAGGGCCCGGGGCTCCGCGGGCCCCAACACTCGTGCTTCATGCCTCAATTGCTGCCATATGTTGTGATGTGAGACGCATTGGGCACAAATGCAAATGGGTGCGACTTCAAAGGGGATTTAACTTGATGATAGTTTGAAAGTTTTCAGGAATGTGCTGCTTTTAGAAGATGTTAATTTTGGGGGAAACTGTTTCTGTTGGAAACAATTTCACTTGAACCCGAGTGATTATCTTAAAGATGAACCACACAAATGCAATACATTGCAGGCTTTTAGGAAAACACTGAAACGTCATTTGCTGTTGCCTGAATTGGGGAAAAAGTTGCACTGGAAAACGTCACCTATCTGACAAACAGATATTGACAATCATAAAATGCGAGTACTCAGCTCCCTCATCGATCAGTAATGTGTCAAAATGATTGTGGCCAAGGGCAAATTATTACATGTAAAATCAACATCTGCCAGAACTCACTCTGTGTTTGACCCATATTGCAGAAATGCCTGCTGCTGGATGGTGAACTCCACCAACAGAAATGTACCTGAGAAACCTTCCTGCTAACAAGGTCGGAGTCCAACACTTTTAGTCAAGATTCTGTTTGGTTTTGATTTTATTAGTCTCTTCCATCTCTTTAATGCTGACCCATTAATTCAGACCTGACACACAAACACTTGTGCACTACTTTCTGCTAACAATCCCATAATGCAATACTTTTATAGATGTAAAAATTACAGGTGTGCTTCTCAACAGCTGTTAGTGATGATGCAAAATGTTGAAGATAAATTGTCTGAAACCTCAATTTACTGGTCACTACTGAGTTTCCATCATCCTCTTCTTTAATCTACTTACCAGATGCTCTTGTTGGGACATTATCTGCAACTATATATTATCACAGCTGTTTTCTGATTGTTGATTTCTAGTCATGCAGAATTTATTTTGTCTATGATCATCTTACTGCTCATGATTTGCTGGCATAACTGTTGTCATGGACTCAACTAATGTGGCAGTCTGAACTTTTGTGAATCAGTTTCTTTGTTACCGTACTAATTATTTTTTACAATACTTTTGTTCAAACAGAATCTCATTGTTTTCTTGCCTGTGCTCATTATCATTTAATTTAATATCAAAACTGTTTTCACAGCTTTACAATTGCTCCCAGTTAAAACAAAAAATCCACTGTCTTCAACATTTGTCTGAAGTGTGTTTAGCTGTCTAAGTACATGCACAATGAGGGCATAAGACATACAATTATTTTTCCTGTAAGCAACACGTCGGATCAAGCGGAGCTCCACGTGACCCAGCAGACCCAGGGTGGCGTTTAAAAACCTGAGCTAACCCATGATTTGTGTTGCTGAGGCAACAGGAGAGCGAGGGTAAACGGATCCTGGGCAGAAGGAAGACTGGAAACACAGCCCTTACTTTCACTATTGTGCTTGGCCACCTCCCACCACCATCTGAATCCCACTATTCATCAGCTCTGCACAATGAAACCTCCACAGCTTCCTCCCGTCCCCCCCTCCTCCCCCCAATTATCCCCCATCTCTCCCCTCTTTGCTCACACACACACCTCTTTCTCTGGCCTCAGTAGCTCGGCTTTATTTATAGCCATTTTCCACAATGGCTATCATCTTCCTCTAACTTGTTCTTTTTGTTTGAAATTGGGTTTATCGGTTAGTCAGGGCTGATACTGTGTCGCCGTCTTCAGTTGTGGTTGTGGCAGCTGTTTCAGGCCGAGGAGCTCAGACACTAACAGATGGAGGGGCTGAGCTTCAATGTTTGACTTCTGATCAATTTGTAGCTTTCAAATCCACAACCAAGGTTTAAGGGAAAACCCCGCACATTTAAGATGAGTGCAAACAGGTTTTTAATGAGGTCACTATCTCTTCAATTTATCATGTTGAGGTCAAACTTTCATTAAACACATTTTGATGTAAGGCTAAGCTGCATGCATAAAAGGATCTAATCTACATTTACACAGAAGCAGAAACATTTTGATGTTTGCATTAAGCTTCATGATGTCATGTTACAGGGGATCTCTGGCTTCATATGGATTCACATGGTTTGAAAGTGTGGCTACTGGACAGAGATGAAGCCACTTGAGATTTTTGGCACTAAAGGTTGCACATGAGTGGACGAGCAAAAAAGAGGAAGAGAAAACTAAACTGATTTCAATTTCACGTTTCATTGTCATTTTATGACATTTGATCTTGTTTTGAGGGTTTTACATTGCAACAAAACATGTTATGGCTGTCTTGAAAAAGGACAGAAAAATGATCAACCAGATAAACAGCTCCATTATTATTTAATAATAACCTACATAATAATTTCAGTCACTATTTTTAATCATCATGATTTGCTCAGGTCTACAGACAGAGCATGTAGTCTTACCAGATAATCCACTATTTAACCATGAAATTACTATTATGTGACACACAAAAGAATGAAAACATCAGAGGATCCCATTGCGGTTTTGGGTGTTTCTAATGAGGTGGCTCTCTCTTTAATATCACTGGGTGTGTCTGGCCATTGTGGGCGATGCTGCAAATAAAGGAGCAGGTCTGAATTACTGCACGTTGATATTGGATTTAGAGGATTGTTGCATCAACCTGATATAAGTCCTGAGCTTTGCAGATGTTTCCTTTCGCCAAATCTAAATTCATCAATATCAATTTTAAATTCTCCGAAAAGTCACTCAATCACAATATAAATCTTGATGCAAAATCCGATATAACATGATAAAAGAAGGAAGAAAGTCCAAGATGAGAAGCTTCACATGTTGTGCTTTCATGATATTTGCCATCTTACTGTGTTTTACTGTGCTGGTGGATTAGGTGTCTCTGGTGCCATGTATCCGAAATCTCCTGGATCCTTCTGCAGCCTGGGACCTTGTCATCTACCTCTGCCAACTTTCCAGACTCTAGCTGTTATCTCACTTTAATTTAAAGCTGCTCTAATCAATATATAAAAGCCCTCATTAAGTACAGTACTGCAAATCTTTTTTATCTGGTTAAAGTTCATCTGAAAGCTGCACTAATCAATTTTCTTGTAGCAATGATGAATCATAGGAGCATATGTAATGTAAAAGGGGTCTCATGTACAGACCCACAGAGGATTAAAACCCAAGTCTGTCATTCCCTGCAGCAGAGAGAGAGAGTTTTAGTACCTTTCAGCTCATTGTTTTGGTTTACAGCTGCAGCTTTACTGTTTTGGTTCACTTGAACTGCTTTCATCATGTTTGATTCCAGATGCAACAGACAGATGTTCAACACAGACAGATGAGAACTCTTTGCTCACACATTCACCATTACATCTACAATCGACAAACAACTCGTCTGATTACAGAATCTGTCATTCGAGGTGCAGTAAGCTCAGGTGTAAACTGTACGAGGGCTGTGACCTCTACACATGGTGGAAGCTGTTTGTCTCTAAAAAAAAGGCTGCAACTGCGAACGAGATATTTCTGCTGAGAAATCTCGCTTCCAAGGTCACAGCAGACGAGGCGTCACGAGAGGTGGCTCCGCTCTGTTATTTTCATATCAAAGGCAGCGAGAAGGACCGCGGCTTTTCTCCAGAGGGTGAAACTGTTCTTTAAATTCAGAGAAGAAAACTCTGCCAGCGTCCGACACGGTGGCTCCTTCTCACAATCTTCGCAGCTAAAACCAACAAACAAGGGGCTCAGATTTAGAGCATGAGGTCAGCGTTGAGACGATCTGGGGCAGGAAACTAATCCTTTCATCCACTCACTGAGGCTCCAGTATTGTACCAGTGATATCTTATTAATGTTTTACAGCCAATGTTATGTATCAAGAGGGATACCACTTAAAATAATACAACAACTCTGTCTGTGATTTTTGATGCGCAGATTGATGGATTTCCAAAAATTGTAAGGTTTGATTTCAACAGTATGATCAGTCAAACCCTTAATTAAAAAGGAAACATCTGTTAAGGCTAGCACCTTCCCCCTGTTTCCAGTCTTTATGCTAAGCTAAGCTAACTTGCATATCCGTGCTTTTAAACGAGAGTAGGATCAATCTACTTATCTAATCCTCAGGAAGAAAGTGGATAATCATGTTTTATCTTGTTCTTCTCAGATATCTAATTATATTCCGACTAGTAACAATAAAGCTATAACTCAGCTTTGACTCTCTAAAAGCATATTTCCAGATATTTCCTTTTAAATTATAACTAGTCAAAAGTCAAACCAAAATTTTCTCAATGTAATTCTGACAAGACAAAATTTCAATTACACATCTTTCATTCACCATATTTAAAGCTAATTATCTTTTTGAATTTCTACCTACAATTCTGTTAAAAAAATAGAAAATAGTCACAAATCCTTTAAAGATCTCTACAAAGAAATTTTAGATATCCATAAAAGAAACTATCAAGGGAAGACATTTCAGCATAAAAGTTTGAGTGATTATCCCCACTTCATACATCTTAAAATACATTTTGACTAGTCATAATTGTAAAGCCAATGTCATCAGTCTGATAAAGTAAATGACAAAACAGTGATGATGTGTATGAATCATTACAGATGTCTGAAAATGATTTTTGAATAGTTAAAATTACACGAAGAAAGTGTAACATCAGGAAATGCGCATCATGACTGTATGTATTCTTTTGTGAGTAAACAGGATGTGAGTCAACTCATGAGTTCATGTATGGTGAAAAACAAGGAGGAAAAAAAAAAAACAGCAGGCGAGTATTTAGCTGAGTCCAGGTCACATACGGACGTCCACCTAACAGCTGACCAGCCCCAAGCAACAAGCTGCAGCCCTGCATGTTACATTAAGGGATTAACTTTTTGAGCTGCTAATGGCCGAGTTCAGGATGATTTCAAACACAATCTCAGCTGTTCTGCCTTCCACACGACGGAAACACAAAAATGACCCTCAGGCCGAAGGCAAACTTCAAATGAGTGAAAGCCATTTTTGGTCACTCACTTCATGCTGATGAACCAAAGAAAGGAATGTGCTTATCGTGGTTAGAGATGTGTTTTTAGAGATGTGTCGCTCACACAGATGCTATTATTATTTCACTAGTCAAAGTAATAATACAGCTTTAAATATGTAGCATTTGTGTCATTTCTGGGAGTTTAAAAAAAAAGTCTGTCTCATCAAAAAACGTTTATTAACCTAACATTCATAAACAAATGTGACCTGGAGTAAGAGAGAAGTCATTCGATAGCAATCTTAACATTATTCTATACAGCATAATTTTGCCCCATTGCGGTTATGAAAACCATCAACATAATATGAAATAACATTGTTAATAACAGTAGAGCTGCAAAGATTAGTCGACTGATCGACTGGTCGATCAAGTGAAAGAAAATCATCGCTAACTATTCTTATAATCGATTATTGCTTAAAGATTTTTCAAGCTAAAGTGTTTAACACTTGCTTGTTCCAGATTCTTAAATTTGACTATTTGCTGTTTTTCTTTGTCTTCTCTGATTGTGAATTAAGCTTTGGACTGTTAGTTGAAGCAATTTGAAGACGTCACTTTCTCTCTGGGAAATTGTGATGAGAGCAAAAATGTAAATCAAAAGTCAAACATTTTACAGACTAAACGATTAATTGCTTAAACAATTTAATGGTGAAAATAATCAGTAGATCAATCAATGATCAGAATAAATATCAGTTGCACTACGGTGATTCTAAACTGTGTGAGATTCGGTAAAGGAAACACTTCCTGTGTTGGCAGAACTTATCGCTTCAGTTTATTCTCTCCTCGCTCTCGTGAAATTCCTCAACATGAACCATGACACACTTGTAGCTGCCTCTGATAAAAGGCCCCCAATACACACTGATGCTAATGAGAAACAAGCAGACTATGAGTTAAAGAAGGCCGACCATTCTTTCCTGTTGTGTTCGCCTAGAGCCGGGAGTCGAGCTGTAATTCGGCAGAAGCAGGACTAACATGTGCGTGTGAAGCCGGTGGGACGTCATGTGAGCTAAAAGTGGGGATAAACAGTGCGGCTGCATTTAAGGGTGAGAGCAGCTGTGATTACTTTTTTCTGGCCGGGCTTGTAATTCTGATTCTGAATGTTGTTCAGACGTGTCTAATTTAGGTTAGGAGTCAGTAGCTGTAAGGTAAAAGTCCTGTGTCAACATTTCACCTTTTCATTTCAGATTTGAGACAAATGATCAAGCTTCTATATTTTTCTTAAACCCAACAGTGTCTCTCTCAATACTTTATGACTTTCCAAATGAAGCAACATGTAGAATATCACAACATTTATCTTTAAAGTCTGCTCTTTTAAACATATTCTTTTCAAGTTAATGAAATAAAGCTGTGTTGTATTTTTAGACTTTTGTGTTCCCTGCAAGTGGATAATAATGGTTCCAGTGGCTGTGTTTTGGTTCTGTGGGTCATAAATCACATTGCCCTGAAAAGCACTTTAAGAATAATGTCCATTCTCTAAACTGAAACAGTAGAGTCTTTGCATCTTCTTCCATTTGACACAAAAAGTCATAATTGAATATAATTAATCTGCTTTTAGTAAATACTCTTACTCTTACTAAGTGTAAAGCAGCACAACAGTGATATATTATCACTTCACAATGTTGGTATGTCACTTGAAGTCGTGTTCTGTTTCAGTCTTCACGAACTCCTGAAATATCACAAATAACGCTTTACTATAATCAACAGCTACTTTCTAACTTTGTCCGTCTCCTGTTTAGTTTTGGACATGTGAGTTTTGCCTCTGATAAACTCACTTTTTTCAGTCAAAAACAACTGTAAAAACCAAAACAATAAGCTGAGAGACACTAAAGCTGGAGCTGCAAAGTCAGCTGATAATTCAGTGTGGATTCATCAGTGTGACCCCCTTTTACATTCCACGTTAATTTTTGATTAAAAAAAAAAAATATATATATATATATATGAGAGCAGTCTAGAAAAGTGGCTTCACGTGAGAAAAACTGCATAAAACCGCAAAGCACTGAATGAACGGTTGCCACATTTAACATAACGTGAAAATCTCTCTAGCTGAAATGTGATTATTTTTTGTTTTCTGTGTAAATATACATGATTTTAAATAGAGTGTGGCTCCAATCCAAGCTGCAGAAGAATTTGCAATGTAAGTACAAATTAAAGAAAACACTTCCCAGCTTCAGCGTGGATGTAATCTAATGCAGCTGTGCTCTCCTGAGTCATTAACACAAATAACTGATCCAAGCCACTTCCTGTGATGAGAAGGAATAACTGGGAGAAATAAATTCCTTTTATTTTCCACTGGGGTCAGATGGAGGAAGTAACTTACTGTCTTTGGGGACGACGGGGCTGGAAGTTCCACCCGCTGAGGTCCTTCCCACTGGGCTGGAATGCTTGGGCCCCCGGCCAGGGATTTTCAGTCCACTGGACTTGAGCATATTCATTCTACAGTAGCAGGGAGACGTCCAGGACCTGAGAGCTCCTCCCTGGGTGATGAAGGCTTGTGGATCAGGCACTAGACGTGGGAGTGGTGGCTGTCACTCTCCATGTTCAGCTGTAGGAATGAGAAAGAAATAAAATAATGTAATAAATATGGTAACAATTAAGAGAAACAACAGGTAAATAAAAAGGATGAGGGGTGACCATGTGTCAGCTTACATCCAAGCGTGTACCAATGAACTGACAACTGGTTCTCACAGGAACAAGAATACACAAGGTGACAGGGTGAATAAAATCTGTGGCTGTTTGTTCAGTCGACAGCAGAACAATGCAAAGGTATTTCTCTTAAGGTTTTCAAACATTTGCACAATTTTATCACGACTTGACAACTGTTTTATATTTTGTGCACGCTTTAGATCTGTGCAAGGATTCATACTTCACCAAAGTACCAGCTTAAGACTCCCCACCGAGGAGTCACAAGATAAATCTGGGGTGTCATAAGGGATAAGAAAGAAAAAAGTGTTATTTCCGACTTGTATTCTCATTTTTTCCTTTTTTTCCCTTCTGAGATACTTGCTACATTTTCATTTTCAGGCTTCTGAAATCTTTCAAATGAAACAATATGTGGCTGCCATTTATATCTCTGGTCCTCTGGTTAAAAGCAGAGAATTGTATGGGGATTTGTTTACGTTCAGGAATCTGAAATACTCCTCCATATCATCCCCAGTGGGCACCAGTAATGTAGGAGGCTCCACTGGTAACAGTACTAGGAGAAATATCCAGCACTTATCCACTTATTTCTGCCTATGATTATGTTCACATGTTGTTGGCTGCTGATTACAGTGAACCTTGAGGCAGACACAGAAGCTCATGAGATCTGGGCTCTATTCTTGTTAAAAGGAAGTTTTTCCTCACAGCTGTCACCAAGTGTTTGATCATGATGGGAACTGTTGGGTCTCTATAAATAATTATAAAGAGTACAGTCTAGATCTGAGCTATATCAAAAGTGCTTTGAGATTATTTCACATGATTGGGTGCTGTATAAATAAAATTGAATTGAATACTCCAGTTTCCAATATCCCCCCAGCTGGAGCATTAAGGAACAATCCAACATTCTCTTGGTACACAAAAATAGACACAGATCAAGTGTGACATGTTTTAAGCTTAATTGTGTCTTTGTTCTTCTTACCTGTGTAACACCTGGAAATCCACTCTAACCTGCTATTACAATAAGCCTGTTATTATAGCGGTTATCATTACATTTATCACAGTAAATGTATTATTTATAACACCCAATTTCTTCTATATTCTTTTACGGTTCATTTCAACATAGTGATAATATGACAGAGTCAATGTAGGCCGGTGCCCAAGTGGAGCATGGCCTACAAATCATGGCCCAAAAGCCATTAAGAAGATATAATGCTGTTATGGGCTACAATAAACAACACACATCTGTCTGAGGCTTTGAAGCTGGACTGTGAGAGGAATGAAGCAGATTTCAGACACTCATTTTCCATCATGTTAAGCTTCATTTAGATCATGAGAAAAATCATTTTATTATTTTCAGCTGAAGTCAAAAAAAAAAATCAGGCCTTTGAGTGACTGAGCTGTTCTTCACATGGGCCTGGTTTGATTCTCCAGTCGACACCTGATTTTGGTGCAAACAGGATGGAAATGTTGGGATGATAAAAATGCGCACCAACAACAAACGAGCCAGTTTGATCTATTGTTGTAGCTGCTGCGGCAACGTGGTCCAGCCTGTCCTTCACTTACAGACCTGGACCCCCCCTCCTCCCCCCCTGCAGGAAAAACAAGACATATAAATACATGCATGCAAAAAAAATTACTCACCTTTCTGTGTGAAATGAGAGAGGAGGCACACCCGGCCAACTTTCAGTTTTCTTGCCAGGGAAAAGGGGGATTAGAGGATGCCACTCCCTGGGATGCAAATATGGATGCTGAGCAGAAACTGAAGCGGAGTCAGTCCGGATCAGGAGGATGGAAACACTCACAAATACACTGAGGATGTGTTTTTCAGTGCTTAATCTGCAGGCTCATTTTCCAGGATGATGCCGAAAAGAAGCGAGGTTGGTGGTCGACATGCATGCGTCCTGCAGCTGCCCGGACGTGAACGCAGCATCAGCAGCACTCAAACGCAACTTTTCTGTCTGGTTCTGATCGAACCGCCTCGATCCGGACTCCTCCGCCGAGTCTGTTGCTCTCTTCTGGGTTCCTGTCCCTGTTCCCACAGTGCTGCGGGGTTTGTCGGGGTTAGCACAGCCTCCCTGTGACTCAACCCACCGGCTAGACTGAACAAAGGGGCTGGGAAGGAGCCTCCTGGGGGTGTGAGGAGAGACAACTACAGTCTGCCACCTCTGCGTGGCGAACTCCGCTTGAAAGAAAGCGGGTTTAAGCTAGCCCCCACTTATCGGCCTAAATGCGTGACTCACAAAGCATGACTCAACACCGTTTCCTATCAATTGTACTGCTTTTTCATTCGGCCTCAATACAAAGGACAACACAACATTTATTTCACTAATATGCCACATTTATGAGGCGGCTTCCTGTGTTCTTCATTCGCCTTCGTCAGCGTAAAATCCGCTAGAAAACAGCTGGTGTACCAACTATAAAAGTCAAACATTTACAAAGAAACAGTCCTGTCAAAACATTATTCGCATGCCGAACTGAAAAGTGGTTTCTAATGCTCATAACAAGATATTAATTCATATAGAAGTGATCGCCCTCTGTCGCCAATAAGGAAGGAAATATTAAATAGAGATGATTCTAATTGAGGTCTGGTGTGTGGTTCTCTGAGTCACAACACATTTAAGCCGTAAACCGTTTTTATGCAGGTTTAAAACATCAGAAACATATTGTATGTGTCACACAATGATGGAGACAGTCTCTCAGTTCACATTCAGTGTCCACGTGAACACGTTTACACGCGTGGACGATTCATTCTCATATTTCTCTCATATTGTGGGCGGAGCCAGACCCGGTGTCTGCGCTTCCGGCTGGTTTTGAAACGCTCCGATTGGTCAGTGGACCCAGAAGTCGGGTCAGGGAAAAGCTGTGATTGGTCAACGTGTCTGCCCCAATTTGACAGCTGGAGCCTGAAACAGAGACCTCTGCTGCTCAACTGGGAACACTGGGAGCACTACAGTCTATGTTGGAAACACTGGGGACAACTAATTTGCAATTTACTTTCCAGATTTTTTTGTCTTTGCAACTTCTGTTCTCTCTCATTTACTCAGTTAAGTTAAAGGAATAATCCACATAAAAAAACAGTCAGTTTGGTTCAGCAAAGACTTGAAACAGGGTGAAACAGCAAGACTTTCTCTGTCCAAAAGTAACAAAATCCAGTTCTTGTTTTTGCAGCCTGTATTATTACTCATTTACTCATGTTAAGATAAAGTAATGGTTTCACACTCCACTGGTCCTGAAATAATAGTATTTCAAAGTTGCACTAATCAATGTTGTCATATTAAGTTAACATGGATTAAATGACTGTATGTAGTGTGAAAGGTGTTGCTCATGTTGAACCCACAGAGAATTATCATCAACTTTGTCTTCAGCCACAGGAGGCTGCTGTTTTCAGCAAAAATGCTCCGATAACTTCATTTACTCCAGTACTTTTACGTTTGGTACTTTAAGTAATTGTAGCAGAGTATTTCTATAATGTGGTAGTGTGCTACTTTTACTTAAGTAAAAGATCTGAGTACTTCCACATTAATCAGGTGAACAGGCAACATGAATGTTAATATTGCTTCATGTCTGCTAGATGTACATAATTATAACCACCGGTCATTATTGTAGCAGACTTCTAGTACTAATATTATTTTATTATTTCCATCTGGTACAGCACAAGTTACATTGTTAATAAGAAGGTCATCTAACACAGTTTGAACATTGGCTGGATTGTGAAGAACAGTTTTTAAGAGTAGTATTTGTATTTAATGGTGCAGTTATTAATATTGGCCACTAGAGGTCTCTAAAGTTCTGTAAATTACAACTACAGTATTTATTGAAGACTTGCTGTATATCTATCTGTCATAAAGGAGGGCCAGTAAAAATAATTTCTCTGTGTCCTGTAAACTTGAATCACACCTGAAGCTAATGTGAGTAATGAGGAGAGGTGTTTGTGGTTGAGTTAAGAAATGGACTCACTGACAGTTCAAACCCACTAGAACGTCTTATGTTTCCAAATAAAATAAATCTGAACATATATTTTTACCTTTTTTCAAGGAGTGATGTGACAGTTTCATTTATCAGTCTCAAAACTGTTCTAAATGCAGATCTGCACAGTAACATGAAAATGAAATGGTAAAATAAAACACTACAATTTTAAAAGCAACAACTCCTGTTCATTTATTTTAGATATCTGGTCCCTTTCAGTTTTGTTCTGTTCTTTATCACATCAAAATTAACCTTAAGGCATTTAACTGAAGAAAGTCTTTCACCTACCACCAACAATCTGCTTCATTCTGTGAACATCTGCACTTTGAGCACAGCTGGTTCAAAGCAGACAGTTCAGAAATCATCTGACTGTCTCAATGTCGCCATCTAGTAACCAAGAGACCCAACTACATCCTCCTCCTCAAAGAGCACCAGAGCTGTTCAAGCTCAAATTCAAGATCTCTTATCAGATTTCCTGAGTCACAGATGTCAGTTTTTAAACATGTTCAGATTCAGTGTTTGGCCTGATTTCCTGTTGTAGGACAACAGTGACCAAATAAAGGATAAGAAAAAAGAAAGTCCTTATTTTTCACTCTGCTGGCAGCTGGCAAAAAAGCAATAAGACGGACCTGGCTAAGAGAGAACCTTGATCCCATGACAGGTGGCAATAAATAATTAAAGTAATCTGCTCAGTGGAAAACAATACTTTGATGCTGAGAAAACAAAATGTCCAGTTTACAGAGAGATGGTCAGTTTGGTGGAAGGAAGCAGGAGAAGAGTGGCTGTAGACTGACTCACCTGAGGGACAGGGAACCTGGGACTTCATATTTTCTTGCTTGTATCTACAATTCTGGGATGTTTTCAAGTATTACATGTTTCTGTGACTCCTCTCAAAAGCCTTTGATAACAACAGTAGTAACAGGATTTAGAAGGTTCACCTGAAAACAATCATTACTAATTTGTGTGTTTGGGGCCCCCTGGTGGCCTGTGGTCTGTACACTATATGGGCAAAAATATTTGGGACGCCCTTCTGGTGGACTTTTGGTCTGGGGTTGTTTTTCACAATGTGGCAACAGACCTTTAGTTGTAATGAGATTAAAATTTGTTGTCAGTAAATTACAAGCGTGTAGTTCACATTACAAATAAATAAAGATGGCAGCAGCAACAACAACAAAACATAATAAAAACAAAAATCTCAGAACAGAAGCCAATATTTAGAAAGTTACAGGTTTTACATTCAGGGCTAAATTATTCAAGTGAGTGAAAATAAGGTTTCACACTTGATTTAAAGGTCTCATTGGCTTCTCTGATCAAGTGTGATAAATTATTCCACAGTGGACGAGCTCAGAATGAAAATGCTCTAACTGTTTGGACCTGTTTCCACTTTCAACATGACAGCTGTCCTGCGCACAGAGCCAGCTCAGTGAAGAAATGTGAGGAAGAACTTGACTGGTCTGCACAGAGGCCTGTCATCAACCTCATCCGACAGCTTTGGGATGAACTGAAATGCTGACTGACAGCTCAGCCTTATCACCCAACGTCAGTGCTTGACCTCCCTGATGTTCATTTGGCTGAATGAGACCAAATCCCTGCAGCCAGTTTAACAAATCTTGTCGTAAACCTTCCCGGCAGCAGATCAGTGCTCCTGGTTGTGAAATGACCTGTGACACATGTTCAGGTGTCCACATACATATGTACACATATGTTGCCTATATATATATGCCTGTTTTGGAGCAATTTACAAACTTCCACCATCAGTTTTTCCGAGTTTGTCTGATTTTGATTGTTATAATTATGCACCATTATATGTAAGTTCCTCTCGTTCATTGAGAGTAACTGACCCCCAGTCAGTCCTCAGCAGTAAAACAAAGGGTCTCTGGCCGACCTGAGCTGCCTCATTAACATGCAGCGCGTGCAGATAATGCCCCTCTGTGGTTTATAATAATGGCTCAGTGTTTCGGAGTGTGTGGACGTTGCCCTCTCAGTCCACTTCACCAAGGGGAAGTGACTGGATTACATGCTAATCCCATTATGATGCTGCAGCTACGTGGGGGCCGGTTGGGGGGATTAGAAACTAAAGGCTCGAGCTTGAGGACGGGATCAAACTGGGCGACTGTAGCTAATGGCTCTGATACAGACACCTGTAAACAGCTGAGATGACAGTGAGACTTACTGACATGGGAGAGCATGTCTCTGTGTCCGTCTTCTGGAGAGACCCTGATGTGGTATGTATGATTTTCCTTGATGTTTCTGTAGCTCTTAGCATCAGCTTCACACTGACGTCCCAGCAAACAGTTTATGGATGGTGACGTAGCAGAGGCGGCCAAGTTTGTTCAGTGAGCAGTGAGTTCATAATAAGTTATGACAGAGTAGCAGCTGTTTTTCTATGGAGTCTCAAATGTGCCTACAAAATAATTCTCAACATGTACAGTGTTTAATTCAAATCAATTAACAATCAATTAGCAAGTTGTGTTACTTTCTTTCTTTCTTTTTATCACAGGTGCTTTATTATTTATTCCCTGTTATTTTGGTCTGTTTCAAGTAAAAAATATGTATTAATCAATGTGATGAAGATGTGATGATGATTTTCATTCATGCACAATTACCCATCAAAAAACCTCCCACATTCTAAAACACACTTTATACCAGTTTGTATGAATGTTATTTAACTGAACCACTTTTAATATCTGTTATTATCAGTGACATGGTTTTATTTACTAATTTTGAAAATTATTCTAATTTCCTACCATCATTTAACATTTTGTATTGGCATTTTTTTGTATATAAGTGTTGGCATCAAGGTTAAGTTTTTAACTGGTCAGCAAGTTGAAAACAGATTGTACAACCCCATTTCCCAAAAAAGTGTAAAATGTTGATTAAAACAGATTTTGATGGTTTGCAAATCATTTAAACTCTATATTTCATTGAAAATAGTGCAAATGCTGAAACGGAAAAATTTAATTGTTTTATAAAAAACATGTGCTCATGTTAAATTTGATGCCAGCAACACGTTTCTAAAAAGTTGGGACAGGTGCATGTTTACCATTGTGTTGCATCAGCTCTTCTTTTAACAACACTCATGGCCCAACATTTTTGGAATTGGAGTTGTAAAAAAAAAAGTTTCCCATCTCTAGACGTTCACCTGGAGAACACCCTGATGAATACTGTTGAAAAAACTTGGAAAAGTGAATAAACAACTGATTCAATACACAAAGGAATAAGAGAGAAGGGAGCAATGTAGGAAGGAAGGAGGAAGCAAGGAAGGAAGGGAACGATAAATGAAAATTTAAAAGGCAAAGACAAAAACGTTGTTTAGTCAACTGTCTTCCTTCAAGTGTCACGAGGAGCGAAAGCCCAAAATATAAGATAAAAAAATAAAACTAGATTAAATTAGGATAAAAACAAAAGCAGTGAAATCTTTCCTCTGTCCCCATTTCTTTTGCTTCAGGCTGCTTTATTCCATAGCTGAATTTAATTAAAAATACAAAAAAAAAAAAAAAAAAAATGCTCAAAAGCGATTTTTGGGATTTCTGCAGACTGAACAGAGACACCATAACATGAAAGGACTATTGCTTGAGCTCATTTCTCCGTTAAAGCAATATGACACTTGCTGAATTAAACATTTTTCACTCAACTGCACCAAAAACTAATATCTTGAAATATTCACACTCTCACAGGCGTCTGCTGAGTGTTTGGTGTTTTAGGACCGAGCTGCCGCCGCCGCTGGACCGTTTGTTTTGGAGAAATGACCGATGAGACAATGATTAACCTGGCTGGCGATGAGGATGCGTGTGTGTGTGTCACTGTCAGAGGTGTCAGTATCAGTGTGTGTGTACATGACAGGAGGTGAAGGTCTGGATGAGGGACAGAGATCACACACTTGAACAAAGTCAGCAGGGCGACTATATGCAGGAACTCAGGCTGCATCATTGGTGTGGACAGTCTCCTGCAACAGGCCGTATATCAAACTCAAAGGATTGTATTTCTTCTGAAAAAGCATTTGTTCTCAAAGTGGTTTTTGGCTCGGTGGTCCAATGCAGCCAGCAGAGTATAAGTGCCATTTACAAGTAGGCTACAGCTGCGGCACAACAGCTGCGACTATGTCCAGGTCTGAGGAAACAGTCTGATACAGCAAGAAAATTATTTCTACTGGAGAAGCAGGTTGAACAGAAGACAGGAGTGGTGAATACAATCTGTGCACGCTGCAGGCGCCACCACGTCTTCATCCTCTACCTCCTCCTCATCATCTGCTCCGGCTGCAAGTTCAGCTCCTGCAGCAAAGGAACATAATCAAATCCACAACTAGTCCAACGTCTGGCTCCTCCACAACCTGCAGCTCTCTCAGGTAACGCATGAAAGTGGGCTATGTGTGTGCGCGTGTGTGTGTGTGTGTGGTGTATATTACTGTATTACTATATACAAGATGTTTTTAGTGTGTGAGGCACAAGTAGTAGACACATCATTTTAACATCTCATGGAAAAGAACTTTGAATTAATGCAGTTCTATTATGAGGAAGAGTTGGATGCATTGGTTTGAGTGTCAGTTAATCAGCATTTAAATGACAATTTACTTTTCAAAACAATCATGAGTTTCAAAAGAGCAAAATCAACAACTGGTAAAAAAAAAAACAAAGCAAAATTTGGGAACAATCTGGATCAAATAAGAGGAAGAGCACTCAGAAACTTAAGTGTGTCGATGTTAATTTGTCCATTATTGTCTTTATATGAAGCGTCTGGTTTGAGTTGAAGCGACTGTAGTATTATTAGAATTTGTTGGGGTTGTTTGAGCTCAATGTTAACTGGGTCAGTGTCAGACGGGTGGACTTTGTCACATAGAGCAACACAGTTTCATGCACACAGATAATAGATCATTTCTTGTGAAGGAGCTTTCAACTCAACCATGAATTTGGGTTAAGTTACCTTAAATGACTGATTACTATTTGTGAGTCAGAATCTGTTGACCTGTGACATGAACGCAGAATAAATTCCAACCATCTGCTACAGACAAATAACTTTTTGTAGGTTCAAAAGGACTTTGTTCATCTCTTCTCTGTTTGTCTTTGCTTCAGTTGTTGAAATGGCGTCGGCAGCTCTGGAGCTGATGGGCTTCTTCCTGGGCCTGCTGGGGATGCTGGGTACTCTGGTTGCCACCGTCCTGCCGTACTGGCAGATCTCTGCCCACATCGGCTCCAACATCGTCACGGCCGTGGCCAACATGAGGGGCCTGTGGATGGAGTGCGTCTACCAGAGCACGGGGGCATTCCAGTGTGAGACCTACAACTCCATGCTGGCCCTGCCCGCCGACCTGCAGGCCTCCCGGGCCCTCATGGTCATCTCCCTCGTGCTGTCTGTCCTTGCCATCGCCGTGGCCGTCCTGGGGATGCAGTGCACTCTCTGCCTGGAGGGGTCGGGGCCAGTTAAGAGTCGTGTGGCGGGAGCCGGCGGGGGCTTGTTCCTTGCTGCGGGCTTCCTGGCACTCATACCCGTGTCGTGGACCACACACGAGGTGGTCCAGACCTTCTACCGACCCAACTTACCCGCCAGCATGAAGTTCGAGCTGGGGGAGTGTTTGTACGTCGGCCTGGCCTCGGCGCTCATCTCCATGCTGGGAGGGGGGATGCTGTGTGTGTCTTGCTGTGACGAGCAGAACGGCGGCCGTGGGAGACGGCACGGTGGCGGGTATCCGTATCCAGTAGGAGGCGGCACAGGTGTGCGGACAAGCTCACAGACCTACCGCAACCCCACCCTACAGGTGGGAGGCGTCAGCACGGCCAGCAGGGGGCAGACGCTGGTGCGCAGCGGCAGTGGCAGCTCCCAGCCGAGTACGCAGGGAGTCCAGGGAGCCAAGAAGTCCACTGCAGCAGGATATGACATCACAGGATACGTCTGAGGTCACTCCATCACCCCATTACATGAGATCCCCTGACAACTTACATTTGATTATTTATACAGTGTATTTAATCGAATGTTGCCAATATGTGCGTACACACACACGCACGCACACACACACACACACACGAACTCACTGACAGATGTGTTGAAGATTGACCATTGACTATTGATTGAAAGTACAAATTGTTTTGATTGGAGGTATAGTTAACAAACAAATTTCCAAAGATCCAAATTATATTGCATCATCTAACCTCAGCCGTCGTGTTCTTTCTATATATAAAGCCAAGAAATGCAATGATTTTTTTTTTTGTTTTAAGAAAATAAAAAGTTTACGACTTTGTATGCAAAATTCATTGAAATTGATTTGGTCTCTTGGATTCTCGGGCTGTTTAAACATTTAACCGTCAGTTGATTTTTGGCAGCTCTTCATTATTTGGACAGTCCAGTGTTGATCATGACTGAAAAGTTCTCACAGGACTGTGTCACCTGAAACTCAAACATTTACTTACATTACAGCCCATTTATTGATAGTTGGACTGGACTGTTTGTGAAGTGGATCCAGATCAAAATGTACCTGTCTTCCAGATCACAATTCAAAGTTTCAAAGCTGTTTTCATATGAATTGTTATTGTGCCTTGTTATCATTATCACAGTGTGGAACTGTTAAGTGTGTTTGGGCTGAGATTCAGTTAGAGACAAGTTGCTGTTGTGTTGGCAGGACTTTACTCAGTGATGGTGACTGAACATGTCATATCTTGGCTGGATATTTGTACATATTGTCGGTATTGTTAAGGTCACCTATTTCCCTTTTTTTAATTCTTTTTTTTTTTTTTTTAACCAGTTTGAGGCTCTATGCACCTGCAAAAACATCACATGGAATCATGGTACAAAACATGTTTGCTATATGGACCAATATGATAATTATTCTTGTCACGTGACATTTAGAACTTTCAAAAGTTCTCCAGGCATCTTGTCTTTATCAGGGGGATGAACAAGGTGAAGCCACATGTGACCTTTTAGTTTCATTCTCTCTCAGTTGATTGTTAATGAAGGCTGATGTTCGTCATATCAGCATGTATTTCCACAACATAAAACCTTTTGTCAGCTGGTTCAAACAAAGCACCAAACAGTTTCTTTTTATTTGAAAATGAATGCAAACTTCTCCTATTGTCATTTGCTCCATGATTAAGAATGGATCAGAGAATCTATCTGTGTCACATCTCTGCACCACGTGATATATCGAGTTTTGAGTTTGTACAAAACATTAAAAGTCAGCATGCTCACCAAAAAATGCTTGGTTTCTGAGTATGTTATTGACGATGTCACAAAAAAAATAAATAAATTGCATTAGATACAGGAATATCAGCTGCAGGAATATCAGGGGAAAAAATCATTGAAATCATGAAAACACAACTTTAAAGCACATAAATACAGTAGCTGGCACATGAAGGCTCTTTTATTCAGCCATTGGTAATGAAAAAAGACTGAGGTCAGTTTCTGCTTGGTTTTTCACAGCACCAAATGGGAAAAAGATCGCAGCCCTGAACTGAAGGCAAACAGACAATCGGCACAAACAGACCTAAACAAACACAACCAAACTACTTTAGTCTGATCGATAAGCAGTTTCAGTTTGATGCTCGTGCTCACTGGGTCAGTTTACAGTCACACAACTGTGATAACACTCATGAGATCTTAGAAGGCTGTTAGAAGGTGATGATTGGATCTTGATCATCTTTCAACTAATTCAGGCTCCTCTTGAATTTGTGTCTATGCAAACTTTATATCAGGGGAAATTACCAGTTTGAGATGGTTATTTTACTAAGATCATTAGTGCAGGCCTTTCTTACACAGATCTATGTGGTCTTCTTTCACAGAGAAAATCGAGATAGAGGATCTTAGGTGACCAGTACAAGCTTCTAGTCCTGTCTGGAGATTCAAAGTTAAAATACTACAGACCACGATCCTGGGAGTCGAGCCGAGAGAGGAACTGGAACCTGGTCAGCAACTGAACTGGTTCAACAACCAACTCACATTTGACCGAGAGAACGTCAGAGATAAGTGGACTGAGAACACACACATGTACATGTTGAGTCTGTGGGAAAGACAAACACAATCTGAAAAACATACAGGAGATGATCCAGAGCCGCTTTTGTCACAGATGCAGTCTGGACGACCAGCAGAACCATGTGAACGTCTCCTCGTGCACAGGGAGATCTCAAGGTTCAGACAAATCTTTTAACCCTGCATTGAACTGATATGATTATACGTACAAATGACAGTAAAGTAAGAAAACTGCAAAATAATTGTAAAAATTCTATTACAAACACAAAGAAAATCCATAACGCCCCATAATTCATATCTTTGTGAACAAACTTCAATATTTGGATACTGTTTTTTAAAAATTTTTGGCAAAGTCTCCTTTCAAAGGCAGACCAACCTGTAATGACTGAATAGCTCCATCTAGTGTCCAAAAGAATAATAAAGCTGAATTCATAGTCCTCAAAGAGCATCTTAATTGACCTCCATGTTATGATGCAGTGACACTGGTTGACATGATTGTGTCTCTTTTTCTTTATGCAGCCAAACAGTTGAATCATTCATTCACAATATCACATGCTGAACATGTACATACCTGTATTCATTGATTAAATAATTAATATGATCACAATGAGGTCAGAGAGCCCAGTGTCTGTCTGAACTGCCACTGAGTCAACTTTCAAAATAATAAGATTTGTCTGTGTCACAAGGCATTTTTTATTTTTGATGGCAAATGTTTACTTATAACTACAGTATGGTAACAAAAATCATGTCCTTCAATCAAAACCAAAGATTATTTAATCACATGGAGGTAGATGGAGGAAAAGGCTTCAACATGTAAAACAAAAATATAAACCTGAACTTAGAAAAATCATGACCCAGGAAGTGCATTTGTATTACAGCACATTGGGCATCAACTCATTGAGGCTTGTTTATCCTCTTTAGTTTGTCTGAAACTGATCTGTTTGTTTTCTTATTATAATTTGTTTTCTCATATCATATAATTTTTACGCCTGCTTGCTCACATTGCCGTAGATTTTTTATTAAAAATGACAATAAATGGTATAATAATTAAAATGTTACTACGACACAAGAAACATCATCACAAATGGTTTGGTAAAAAACAACATTAAAAAAACCATTTATTATGAATCTGGCAAATATGACCACTTTCAATTCATAAAAAATAAATACTATACAATCACATCCAGCCTGTTATTCACAAGGTGGATCTATTTTGTTATCAAGAATAAACTTCTTTTTTTCATTTCTTCTCCTCTTCCTGTCGCTCACGGCCAAACTCGACCACCAAAGGTTTCCCGAGCAGCCGGTATCCATGAACCAACTGCAAAGCTTTCTGGGCTGTTTCAGCATCTGCCAAAGGAAAACAAACACACCTCATACCAGGTCTTATGTGAAATATATAATAGAGTCAAAGCTTAGTTGAGCTGTTGGTCACTTTGTTCTGCCTGGTTACAGCGGCAGCACCACTTCCACCTCCTGCATGTGAGAAACTGTTGCTCACCTGACAACGTGATGAAGGCCTGACCCTTCATCCTTCCAGTCAGCAGGCGGTAAACGACTGTCGGCCCGTTCTCCTGCTCGAACCTGGAGAACAGCGCCACCAGCTGGGCCACTGATGCCTGCGCGCTCAGGTTCTTTACACACAACACCTGCAGTGAGAAAAACAAAGATTCTCAGTGAGTCTCTGCAGACCGTCAACCTCTTCTTCTGTGGTTCCATAGCCATGACAGCTATATCAAATTCATAATTATTCTTTTAATCTTGTGTCACACTGTCACGTTGTGCATCTACACCAGGGTGTGGCGCAGGTGTGCCACAGGAAAATATAATTACAGTATACAACAATCATCATTCTTCTTTTGACAGACTGAAACATGTCTGTGCTACTTAAGCTGCAGATCCTGAAATACTTAAATACCTGTGAGATGATTTAACTGTGATGCTTTATCTGAGGAGCATTAAAAGACAGGTTGACAATTTTTCAATCCTGTCTTACAACAACAGTCAGCTGCACCTATGATCAATGAAACTGCTTCAGTCATTCCTCACTGCTTCCTTGTTCGGTTGCACATCCTCATTACTAACACTGGAAGCACATTAGGAAGGAATCCATTGATGGCCACTATGAACAAAAGGAATGATTAGAGCAAGCATAACCTGTTTCAAAGTGTTACAGTTTAGAGCTGCTGATATGGATGTGTTTCAAATCAGCAGTGTCTCAACTGTGTTATTCCTATGTGGAAAGTCATTGCATGTTAATTGTTGAATGAGTCAGATTAAGTGCTACGTTTTGTGACTAAACACTGTTTATAATCTGTTTTGAACTGCAGACAACACTTAAAATTATAGTGTATATTCTGCTGTTAAATAAATACGCCACACATTGAGATGGACACGTATACTTTCAGGTGATGTAATGCCTCTTATGGCAGCCATATTGGAGGGACACAAGAGCTGGGAAACAGCTGAAAACATTTAGAAACTGTTTTTGAATCTGGACTGGCTTTAAAATAATTTGTCCAGTGATAAATTTGATTTTCTATTTGGAAAACACTGGAACTGGTTTACACAGTAACTCTCTGTGTCTGGTACATGTAGCTGTCGACACCTTGGAGGGTTTTCCCGGCTGGTAGTTTTGGAACCTCGGGATGCTCCGGATCCCTTCTTCAGATTCGCGGTTCTTCAGGATTTCTTCATCTGAGATCGTCTCAATCTCCCCTCTGACAGTCAGCGGTCCTCCTGACCTCGCTGTCACCGCTCCGCACAGACTGCCGATTGGCTGGCTTATGTTTATCCGTGTTGGAGCAGGAAGTGGTGGTTTCTCTGGTCTGTCCTGCTGCTCTGAGGTGTCTGAAGTTGACTCTGACTGTACTGACAAGCTACTTGTTTCACCCTGCAGTTCAGATTGATGGTCAGAAGCTTCTTTTGATTGGTTGTTGTCTCGCTGTGAGTCACGTAATTGGTCAGATACAGTTCTGTGTACAGGCAGGTGTGATGCTCCACATGTCTCTTTCTGAAAGTCCTGTGTCCAAGCTTGTTGTCTCTCCTTTAAGAGAACGTCTCTGTAGAGAGAGTCCATTGGATCAGAGGACGACTCCCCCTGCTGGCCCTCACGGTTATCTTCACCTGTAAAGGAAAATACAACAATACAGATGAGATCTTCTCGCAAGGACTTGAGGGACAGAACAGCGTCTGTGTCAGCTCTTGTCTTACACAGTGTTGCATCCTCGAGTTCACCTATTTTACTACTTTACTCAGTCTAATTTCTCATCCATTCCATGCTCTCAGACCATTCTCTCTTCTGTGATCATCTCAAGGATCAATTGTTTCTTTTGCTGACTTGGATTTGAGACATTATATGAGGTATTTTTTCAAACATCTCAGGAACAACATGATTTCAAAATTGTGAAAATGAAAGTAGTGCTGCCAATCAAAATATAGGCCAACAGCAACTTGTCAAATTCCTCACTGTCAGCTGCATGAGGAAACCACAGCATATTTAGAAAGAAGACTAAACTGAAGATTATGAAAGGCTATAATTTAAGGCCTGCAGATAACACGTTTTTACCTTTTTAGAAACTCTGTTCTAAATCTGGCAATCAAGAAACTGAAGTCTACTCTGCTGTTCAGAGTTTCTAAACTACTCTGGGTAAGAAAATCTGTTCAGTTACTCAAATGTAAATGTGTCTCTGTCATTTGCTTCTTTTTTGTTTGGAGGTGATATGTTTTTGTATGATTCTTGGGATTAAACAATCTCACCTGCAAAACTTTCTTTGCGGCATTTTTGTTTTATCATTTCACTCCTCAGTAAACACTGTTTAGCTGATGGCACTCCATACCTCTGTGGTAAAGCGCAGTGAGGAAGCCCTGGCGGTCATTTCCCTGGAAAAGCGCTCGTTCGATCTCCATCTCCCGGCGTGACAGTGGCCGGCTGGCGGCGAATCGCTGTGGGCGGGACAGGAGCTCTGCCCTCGCTTCAATCTTGTCCCTGATGGCCTGCAGGCGCTGCTGCTTCGCACCTGGAGCTGCACACACACCGTGGGACTGCGTGGGCACAGAGCCAGGGGTCAGACATTAGTTTGTTGGAAGGTTATATATAGTGTGTATATCAGTGTTTCCTCAGAGATTAGGAAGTTAGATTTGGCCCACGTGTGTACATGATTATACAAGTATGTTATAAGCATCTACCAGAATCTGGTTTACATAAACCGACTTGTGGATGTTTCAGTAATTTGTCATATAAATATTGGGCATAAATATCAGGTGGGAGGTTTCCTTAAAGATAAGATAATTTGAAACAATTCTATATGTATGTATGTGGGTGTAACAGAGGTCAGTAGGATTTAAATGAAGTATTTAGAGCTGTATTATATATAGTAGTATATATTTGGTCCTAAACTTACAAGTATTCAATGCAGAAGAAGACAGGGAAAAAACTCAACACTCATCATTTGTACCTACAAGCAGATTTAGAGTTTCTAATCCATGTGACCTGAATGTGTTTGGATTAAGGAAAAGCAGAACAAACACGAGGAGAACATGCAACCTCCAGACATGCAGAGCTGGGACACAAACCCAGCTACTCCTGTTGTTCTCCAGCAGGTTCTACCTTCTCTGCTGCCTCCGGTTTGTCTCTGCTCTGCCACAGCTGGATCTCGCTGTCGGTTAGGCCCAGTTCCCGCAAGCTGGCCAGCTCTTTCTCCCCATCCTGCAGGGCCTGGAACTGGGAGAGGCTTCTCACTCCAGCTGCCTGTTCCCCAAAGGGCCGATAAAGCGCTGCTGGGGCAAAGCACTGCCTCTTGGCTACACATCTGTAGAACAAGATTTTTTCTGATTTTTTGTGTACATCATGGAGGAATCATTCATAGCTCTACCAAAGGCAGCTGCAGAGTCAAATGGCCTAAATGTTGTTTCTGATGTTTTAGAGAATTTACTGATAGTAAAAAGATGCTTGAGTGAGAATATGTCGCCCTGCGGGTTGTGTATAAAACATCCCGCAGGCTGCTCTGTGGGACACTGTGAAGACAACACGCACAACAACAGAGCATTTCTTCTGTAGCACAGAGAGCTCAGGAGGGAATGAAGCTGCAGACACTGCTTTCTTTTCCCACTGAGCTACATGGAACACACAGGGAGGTTTTATGAACACTACTTACTGTTTTTTAATCATCACTGTGTGACAGTAGATTCATCAAGGACAAGGTTAACTATAATTTGCATTCAAATAAAGCTTTGGACAAATATGTTTGGAAGCAACAGAGCTAAAACCTGATCCTCAACTCTGTGTTTATAATTCAAACTGATCTTCACACAGATTTGTGCTTCATGTGACGAGTGACAAGGATTTGATAAATGATTTTAGAAGATGTAAACTATTATTCTGCTACACTGTATACTGCAGAACAGTTATACAGTTGAAATGTCTATGGTAATGAGAGGCTACAATGACCCTGCAAAAAATGATAAATCTCTAATGTGCATTCTTCAGATATTATCTCCTAAACTCAGCTGAACTAAAAAACAAATTATTTAATTTAAATCAATATTTTACGACAAGATAGTGTCGTATGGCAGCTGGAATATTATGCTGCTGTCAAGGTCTTTTATGAAGAGGCAGATTTCACTATAGCTCGTAGTGTGGTACATTTTTGTATCTACAATTTGTTCCAACCCCAGTCGGTGTCAGCAGGACTGTAAGAAAAATCTGGCTGAAAGTACAATGTGAATGTGGCCATCTGACATAATATACTGACATAATTTGTGCTTGACTGTAAATCTATATGGAAACAGTGTTTGAGGTTTGTAATTAACAGTTTCTGACCGGTCGATGTCAGCGTTGGTGTGGAGCTGCTGCAGCAGGAGGCTGTGCAGCTGCCGCTGGCCCTCCGTCTCCTGCTCCTCCAGCAGCGGGCCATCCTCACACGATTGCCGGCTCACTCTGACCGACACAATAAAGACATAAAGTCAGACACTCAGTGGATGCTTATACAACGTCAGGAAAAGGTAACATCCACCATCATCAACAGAGTGTTTTCTTTCAGGTAACAGTTTTCTAACATTTGATGGGCACATTTGAAAGAGGCATACAGTAACACAACTGAACTGTTACAGCATCTGAACTCATAAAAATATAACTCATGAGAAAATTTCTTTAGCGAATTGCAGTTAGGCAGGAAGTTAAATATATAACTTTCTTCGGATGGACAATAGAACCTGGGCTGCAACTAACAATTATTTTCATTACCAGAAAATCTGCAGATTTGTTTTTTTGATAAACTAGACTAAAGTAAGAAAATAGTGAAAAATGCCAATTTTTCATGAAGACCTATGTGCTGTCTTCAAATTGCTTGTTTTGTTCAACTAAGAGTCCAAATCTCCAAAATATTTAGTCTACAATCACATAAAACAGAGAAAAACAGCAAATTCTCACATTGGAAAAGAAAGAAGTAAGGAATATTGGGCATTTTTGAAAAAATGACTTACACTGTGAATGGATTACCACAATACAGGCAGATTGATTTTCTTTTAATTTGACTGCAGATGGGTTGTTTTGTTCATTGCAAACAACCCCACTATTACTATTATTCTTCTAACTTTTTTGGCACATAACTTGTTCTGCACTGTTCATTGTCGAAATTTCACTCAAACACCACAATGTGCGGATTGATCAGTAGATGGTTACAGTGACTTTTCTCAGGATTGTGTTCCATGATTTCTGAAATATTCAACATTTTGTCATCAATTTTTCACAGAGAGATGAATGGACAGGCTGTTCAGAGGCTTGAGTAAGTGACATTAAACAGAGATGCTTGAGAGCAGTTTAACACTTTCTCCCACTCTGTTTAACTCGTCCTCATGGCCACAAATTTCACTCTTCACACTTAATTTTTTTAGCCATAATGTAGGCAAATTTGGCCTCTTTCACACAAAGTGACTATTCAAGCAAACACACTCACACATTTTGCTCCACGACCTTCTGAGTGACAGAAGGACCATTCAACTGCCTGAGCAGGATTTAAAGAGACAAACAAAAACAACCCTTTTTCACTCTATTTTTCCACCTTTTGAGCCCACAAACAAATAAAGTATCACTGTGTTCAGCCAAATCTCCTTTATATCATGATACAATAATTTAGGCATTAGGAATTAGTCTTTCACTGATTAGCCAGGTGTTTGACAGGTGTCTCCAATGTCTCATTCTGTAAAAAAAAAAAAGCACTGATCATCTTCATAATAAATTTAAAGTCCAGTTCAACACACACTGATTCAGGTCACCTGATCAGACTCTGCTTCTCTGATGTTTCTGCAAACGCTGCTACAAACTGTTCTCACACATCACACACGGATACACACATATATTACACCAGACACTGTTTCAGCAAAGTGTTTGTCAATATTTGTTGATTTTTGTAGGTTTTCACACACACACAGACACACACTTTTACTATGATGATCATTCAGTGGCTTCTCTGCTGCCCCATGTTCTCTCTCTGTCTGAAATGAACTGAGAAAATGGGTAAGACAAAAGCTTTTAACTACGTGTGTTATTCTAGATAATCAAAATCACAGCCTTTTATTTGCTTTATTTAATGAAACATGTCGGTACAAGAGACACATTAAGACCTCCAGGACCAAACTGGAAGTGGGTGTAACAAGTGAGACAGACAATAATGAGAAATGTCTACAGTAAATGTTAGTAAATATATAAATGTCAATTTAGACGTATTTTCAAATATAATATTGAAGGACAAAACATCTACAGCAGCAACAGGGAAGCTAACGTTAGCGTAGCTGGCTAGCAGCTATCTCCATGACAACACCTGAAGTAGACGCATAGATCGACGTAAGAGCTACGTAACAGCTTCAAACTGGGTTTTTCTGGTAAAACTGGTCTCAAACCAACTTCCAAACCAAATTAAAATGCCTCAATTCCTAAACCATTAAGGTTATACGAGACAGTGAGTGAAAGTTTTGTTTACCTTCGCATGCTTCCGCCTTGTGCTCCCACTTCCGGTGAGTGGAATCATGGGAAATGTAGTCGAATGTCCCTACATGAACAATACTGAGCTGTTTCACAGTGACACTCGAGGAAACATAATGCCATAGCTTAGATTTTATGCATTTTGACATGAAAATAGAGACATGTGTGTTATATGAAGTGAAGAATGATAAGAACCAAACTTATGTGTTAACCAGCTGTTTTCCTGTGTTATTCTCTGTCTATGCATCCACATAAAACAACATGCTGTATGCAAATTTTCTCTTATGAAATAAGAGAAAATGCACACCAACCTTTCTGTGCACCACACCCTGTTTTATTAGAAAGGGTGTGGTTATAAACCATCTATTACCGGACTTGGCTGCCTTCCCTCCATCTATCTGAGCTATTTATCAAACGTAATGCTGCAAAGCCAGGCTGAATATATACTGTAAACCGCTCCCACCCTCCCCACCCAGATGAAGTGTCCTCAATTAGCCTGCTGGCTGACGTCAGTAAGGTGACATGGGTGCCTCTCTTCATCTCTGAGCAATGAGCTGCTGCAGCATGGCATTAATAGACGGGCTGTGTGTGGATGCAGAGTCGTGCAGGTTGCGTGCATTTCTAAAAATCTTTATGCATTTGTGTGTGAGTCCTGCAGCGGCTCCTCCTGCACCGCCCGCCCGCCCGCCCGCCTGCAGCCGGTGTCGGGTCGCCGGTTCTCCTCTGCAGGGCTGCGCAGCTCCTGACTGACAGAGAGATGAGGGGTGGGGACGCAGGGTGGGGTCACAAGCAGGGAGAGGCGGAGGAGGAAAAGGCAGAGAGAGAGAGCCCAGCCCTTGAATGCACGGCAACAACACGCCGTCAGAGAGAGAGGGAGAGACACGGAGAGACCGGCTGCTTTTTGGGGGGAGCGCAGGAGGCTTCGACGCTGCGGACATGAACTGAACAGAGACACTGGAAGAGGCAGGGATCGTGCTCCTATATCCCCGAAAACACACTGTAAAGGTGGAAAACCAGCCCCCCCTCCCCTCTCTTAAACCCTCCTCTCTCCCTCACAGTTCTTATTCAGATAGAGCTACACCCAAAGCCCCGACCGACCCCCCTCCTGCTCCTGCTGCTCCACCCCTCCGCCGCTGCACCGCTCCGGCAACCGAGATGCACACGGAGACCCGTAACAAGAAAGTAAGTGCATGTTATTGACTTTGCCCTGGTCAATGCAAATACATGTATCTGCTGCGTGGATGAGCTGCCTGCACACAAGCACTGACACTGACATTGTCATGTGCCAAAATATGAATGTCACTGTATATGTGTGGAACAGTCATTTGCAAGTGTGTCAGTTTATTTTTTGCAATTAAAAGGAAAGAGTTTTTTTTTTTTTTGCAACAATGCATTCGCAAGAACATCATGCCTGTGTTCCAGTGTCTCCTCTGTCTCTG
Organism: Centropyge bicolor; assembly: GCA_037975185.1. Classification (NCBI taxonomy): domain Eukaryota; kingdom Metazoa; phylum Chordata; class Actinopteri; family Pomacanthidae; genus Centropyge; species Centropyge bicolor. The sequence goes on along the minus strand of JBBMOC010000060.1, from coordinate 227,461 downwards.
TCTCTCTCCCAGTGCGAGGTTAGCTCAGGTTCAATTTGAAATGCTCTGTGATCTCTGAGAGGCAGGAAGGAAACGGAAGGCAGAAACTGCAGCTTGCAGGACACCATCTTAGCTTTTAAAGGGCCAGCAGGCTCCTCTCAAACACAAACACACACACAGAGTCCTGGGCAGCAGCCAGGTGCAGCTGCCTCCAGACACCCTGCACGGGCCCTGCTGCAGCCTGGTGCCTTTCATTGCCTCATCACAGTATGTTTATGTGTCAGGATGGACTCAGAAGTAAGAAATGAAATCTGGCCAGTGATTGCACTGTTTTGGAAGGAAGAGCTGAGAGCAAACAGCGGCGTCCTCCTCTCTGCGGCTCCAGCTCTGTTTGTTTGATGGGAGATGAGTTTGAGATGCAGCTTCCAAGTTCCTCATTTAGGAGGTGAACTTTGACCTGCACGTTTGCACGCCTGACCAAGTGATGCGTCTTGTGTTCGATGGATCTTATTTGACATTGCCAGACTACGCACGGCACTATCACTTCTTCTCCTGTTTTTTTTTTTTTAAATTTTACTTTTTACTTTGTTCTATTTCATATTTTGCAGCACTAGAGCATTGGTGACATCACAGCCTGTTTCAATATGGAAGGCTACAACTAACAATGATTTCAATTTTTGATTAGTCTGTCAATTAAATGTTAGGAAGTAGTTAAAAAAAGTCAGCCACATTTTCCTTTGCATTGCGCTGAAGACATTTAGCCTACGACCGCATGCTACGTTGGCCCCACCTTAAATTCACCTTGTGTGTTAGTTGGACTGAGACCAGACAGTCGACTCGAGAAACGGCTTTTCTTCAGCTAATATATATAAAGAAACCACAACTTCTGCCCTGTCTCTTTATTTATATAGATAATTACTATAGTTATAAATTTAATTAGAATAAGTTCCTTTTAAAATCAATTCGTGTTGCTCTTGCAGCTGCTTAAAAGAAGCTTAACCTTGTCATGTGACCTGCTTCTTCAGTGCACTTTAATTGCCGATTAACATTTAATATCCAGCTATTTACAGTATAGACATTAACACTGTGCATACGTGGTCCAGACATATACTCGGTTTGAGTCTGGGCTTGTTTTCCCCGGAGCAGCTCCGCCTCCAGGTAAAGGTGGATTAACTAAACTAGCGAGTTAGCTGAACTCTATTTGAGTGTCTCTTTTGTGAAAATCTGTATGAAGGGTCAAAGTGCTCTGGGCTCTGGGGCGAACATGTGACTGCTTTGCTCAATGAAGGGCTTTTAACTCAAAGTGAAAGCCAATATATCCATCTGTAGCCTTGTGACTGAAGATGACTGCTTTTACACACACACACACAATGACAACAGTCACTTTCAGCCTGCAATAAATTTGATCATTGAATCTCTTAAATACAACAGGGATGTTTAAGACTTGTGTTGCTTGTCAGTAACATGAAACATGAAAACCAGCATCTGAGACACACTTTACATGTCAGATCTGCAGGAGTTGGCAGCAAGTATTGCACTTTTAACAATTAATCCTCAATTGGTTTCAAACACAGTGAAAAGGGTGTAAGCAGAGCATAATTGTATTTACTCCAATGTTGCTACATCCAAGAAGGTGTAGGCAAAAGTGCATGGAAAACTTTTACATCAAGACGGATAAATTCAAATATGTCAGTTGAAGTTTTGAGTTTGTTTGTAGTTCATTTCATCTCCACATGTTGTATCTCCGTCTGTGACATGACATTATTTCTACTCTTTATCGTCACATTGATGAGGTGGGGCTGTAAGGTTGAGGTCTTCATTCTTCTTCTACTGTTGCTTCCTATAATCCAGGATCCAAGTGGAGCCAGACCCAAATTATTTTCTGTCTAATCATATTGTCTGTTGCTTGGGTGTTGGATCTGAGTGTTGTATCCCCCGAGCGATCTGCTGTTTATCGCGTGGTGTGGCGTAATTATTGCAGGAGACAAATTAGTTTTTTTTGAGGCAGATGGCGAGTGTGACTGTGAAGTGAAAGAAAAATGTATTGTTGCTGCTGTCGATCGCTTGTTAATTTTGTGGTTGTTCTCTCTCGATTTGGGCCTTTAAACATTTTGGACCAGGTCTTATCATCCTCAGATCTGTCCTCTGACTTCCATCCTCTTTTAGGTTGAGTTTCTATAAGTGTCATACTCAGAGCTCATGCAAACCACCAAAATTTCTCCTGCTTATCTTAAACAAACCAGAAACATAAAGCGCATCACTTCCTGTGTGGTGGAGAATGCTTCCCCTATAAAGAGCCGCCTAACAAGTACTGTCTACACCAGCGACTCTAAAAGCTTTCAGGAACTATACTTAGAACAATGAGTAGACATTAATGTTACCTCTGTCAGTTGATAGTAGAACCACTCATTTATTTACACCCTATTAATGGTGTGGGTTAATTAACCTGTGGCGCACCAACTCTTGTTTAGACATAATAAGTGTAATATTGTACAAAACGTAGGATGAGTATGATGAACCTCATGGTGACAGCAGTGATATAGTAAATGTGTAAATTGCAAGAAGATGCTTAAGAGGATTTTTCATTTCTCACAGCTTTTTTATTAGTTCACCGTCTTATTACTTTGTCTTTACTTTGACCTTTGACCCAAATAACTGTTTTTGACACCTCACAAGGGGAAATCAATTTCCTCCCCTCAAAGTTAAAGCTGCATGTTATTGGAAATGTAGTTAACTGATAGCAGTGCACTCAATCTGCATCACAACTGAGCATGCTCCATAGTGTGTGTGTGTGTGTTTTATGTGTATGTGTGTGTCCTGGATCAACTGGGCTGTAGACGTGAGAGCAGGGTCAGCTGTACATTCCTGGGCAGGGCATCAGCAGCAAAGGGCCCTTGGATACAAAGTCTGCCTGTGTGTGTGAGAGAGAGATGGAACGTGTGTGTGTGTGTGTGTGTGTGAGTGAGTGTGTGTAAGTGTGTGTGTGTGATTTAGGGAGACAGAGAGAAAGAGAGAGAGAGCTGATGCTACACGGTAGGCAATAATTAACTAAGCTGAACAAAGTTTGATCAAACTACTGAGATAGCGGATGTTGTGTATTATGTGTATCTCCCTCCTCACCACACACACACACACACACACACACACACACACACACACGCACATCTTACTGAGTTGTCACAATGACATGTATGGGTGGAGGGGTCAGAACTGGCCAGTTGTTGCTGGCGTGTCATCCTGGCCTTAAAGATTCAGTTAACCAGGTAGTCAGATTGAGTCTCCTGTTTATCAGAGCTCCATGAGATTAGAGAGAGAAAAATGATGATCATTTTAACCATCAACATCTGGAACATTTTTCTAACTTTCTAAAGTGAGTGAAGCAGGGGATCTTGCATATTTCAGCTCATTACATCCTGACTGCTGGATGAATTTTAAAACAACTTCTGTCTGATTTCTTATTGTCTCTGTAGCTTCTATGCATCATTTGGTCTGGATTAATTTCAGCACATATGAAAACCAACTTGAAGAGACTTGTTGAAACTGCCGTGCATAGGTAATCCAATGTGTGTGAACCATTAGTCAGCTTTTGTCAGTGTTTCATTGTTGCGTGGCAGCAAACAGCCGACACTGAACATCCACTGTTTCAGCACACTAACTTGTAAGATTTGGATGCTGAACAGAAACCCTCGGCAAGAAACGACTCCAATTAGCCGCAACATGACATTTATGTTTGGTTTTTCTTCTTCTCTTGGCTTGATTTTTTTTTTTTAAACCATGCAACTCATCAAACCGATGTTTTTCCCAGAACAACTTCTTAAATGTTGGAGCATCAAGGAGTGTGTCACCAAGAAAAGTTTTTAAAATGTTGTTAAAGCCTGTAGCCAATTAAATTTTGACAAATCAAATCAGCAAATTCTTCAGCTGTGATGGATTTGCCTTGAATTTCGCACATAAAGAACCAAAACATCCAACGTGGCCACTGTACATTTGCATTTTCTACAGTCAGTCTGACGTCTCAGTCAGAAAAAAAGTACAATGGAGGGATTGTCTAGTTGTGTCACTGTAATTCAGACATTAAATTATTTCATATGATAGAAATGATTTATTATGTTTTAATTAATTAGTCACTCCCTACCTTCAATTACAGGTATGTGGTTAGTTATGTCACAATTTAGTGAGTCAGTCGTCAAACTGTGACTGAGTATTTGTCATAAGTGATTTCTGCCTGTGCTCTCAGCCAGATCATTACACTTTAGTCTCCATTCAGTACGACTGCACCCATATTCAGGCGATTTCAGAATTATGGTTCTATCAGGTTAAGAGGCTGAAAATGAAATAAGCAAATAAAAAACTCATCCATAATCTTTACTTATTTTTACTACAATAATATCTGTAAGGTGGCTGTCACAGAGATTAATTGGATTTGGTGGGGAATTTTACTTTTAACTCACTTGTGCAAACAGTACGATGTCGAACACAAGTTCTATCAGCCGCTGCGTTGAGTTTGATGCCAGTTTGATTTTAGATTATCAATGAACTCATAATGTTAGAATCTTAAAAAAAAATCTATCATGGAAGAGACATGAACTGATTTCTAAACCCACTGTCGTCAAATATAGATCAGAATGCCGTGCGTCTGCCAGTCAGGGTTTTCCCGCCGCAACTGTCGCTGTTTGTTCACTGGAAAAATTGATTCCAGTGTTGCTGTTATTCGGTCCACCCACACATTTATATTATATTCCACTTCTGAATGAAACCAGTTCATCACAGGCCTACGCTTTGCAACGTATCCGAGATTGGTTTTTTTCTTTTTCTGTAGGTGTGTGACTTTGCAAGATTGTGGGTTAAAAACAATCACCCATCTTCCAAACCTAGTTAGTTCAATTGTTGCAGCACAGAGTGAATTTTGCATCGTCTAACATGTTCGAACTATCACTGTTAATGTGCAGAGAGTTACTAGTGGAACACTTACTTTGTGCTGGAGTATCGAGCATCAGTTGGCACCAAATGTTGAAACCACCATCGGTTCACAGAAAACATTTGTTTTGGCTGCGATGATTGTGACCTGGGTAATTATCAGTACGTTGTGGGAAATACAGGAAGATTGAAACTGAAGTAGAAGTAAGTGCACCAAAAAATGCATTACAACACCTGATCACAAAGCAGAACTTGGCATGTGCTGGACACCATAAATCGATTCTTTGTAATGATATAAAAGTATCCGGGGGTGCGTTTGTAATTTAAAGGCACATGTGACCTGGAGTTCGGGAGTCTCACGCTTCGCCGGCTGAGCTCAGGGCGCTCTAATAATCATACTGTAAGTGTTTTCCAGGTGGTGAGGAGGTGTCGAAGCTAACCGGCTCACTGCACTTTTCTATTTTCCATTTTATGTGATGCTCTTATTCGGAGTAATTTACGGCGTGCGCAGCAGTACAATAAGCTTCAGTTCCTCGATCACGAAACATTAAAGGGGACGAGTGCAAAGGGTTTGATGACAATGTGCCGACAGAAACGTCTCTTGCTGAGACACTGATGCTCCTTCGCACAAGCTTTAACAATCATAACTGAGTGTATGTGTTTGTGTATCAGCTGGGTGACTGGTTAGTTGGCCAGCTGGATGCCTGACCGTCTGTGTGTGTGTGTGTGAGTGTGTGTGCGACAGAAGAGATAAATGAGAGCGGGGTATGAGGACACACTGTGAGGAATGGATTGGGTGAGTTCAGGCCATCACAAGGGTCATTGGCGGCGGGTGGCGTTTTGGTCGGGTCACTCACTCGGCTGAATCACTGACAATTAATGGGAGGCAGGAACTCTGGAGAGCAGACGGGAGGTAAATGTCAGACCTGTGCTTTTCATTAGTCTGCACTTCACAGTCGAGCTGCACAGAGGCGCAAGTTTTCATATCTTCTTAGGAGACACAATGAAATAAGAATGACATTTTCACATTTTAACCCAATATGTCAAGTCATAATATACAACTACCTAGAAATAAATGTGAAATATCTAATCCCACCTATAATGTACAGGTAGCAGCAAAATGTAAACTTCAAATGAATTTACCAAAAGCTTTACTGGTGAGATAAGGGATGAAAACAATAGAGGTCAATGTTTGCCAAACGCCCGCTTTTGAGGCAGTTTTTGGGAGGAGAGGAAAACATGAGATTGTGTGTGATACTATAAATATTCAGTTAGTGAAATAGCAGTGTGTTCATGCTATCCAGGGTGGGGATATGGTACTAAAATGTGTCCAGAACAACTCACAGAATGGTCGGCGGTTTTCTTTGTGACCTTCAAAGTGGGAAAAATGAAATGAACTCATACTACAAATGTCTAATCTGTCCCTCCTTGATGTGGACCTCAGTGTTGTGAGTCCAGTCCAGTTTTTTTATTGATTTGAACCCCGAGGCATTTGTAGGTGTCCACCCTCTTCACACCCATGACAGAGGCCTCCTGTTGCTCTTGTAATCCACCACCAGCTCGTTGGTTTTGCTGATATTGAGCTTGTCGTTGTCGTCTCTATGAGTCCTCTGTAAAATGAGCCTCTAAGTGAAGATGCTCACTAGAAATTATTCATCATGCATGTCAATATAGTGATAACTTATATTTCAATCAAAAATACATTTTATGAAATTCCTTCAAAGTCTAGACTCCATGCATGAGTCTGGACGGACATGGATGTAAACTGGACTGGTTGGTGGAGACACAGAACCACGAGGCGATAATTCTAGTTTTTCTGTGTTTGCTGGGCGGCCTTGCTCAGGCTGGCCTGCCCCAGGGCTTCAGGGCTATTTATAGAGACACAGCACCGTTTATATGGTGAAGGCAGAGCAGAGCAGAGACGGCTGATTCTCTTGTCACGGTACCAAAATTTAACCCCGGACACCATCGCTAAGTTCCACATCCAAACATTTGAAGCTCATCTGCCGCAGATATCACAGCGGATACGAGTGAGCATGAAGTGATGTGTGTACATGTCAGAGTCGTGTTTACACTGAGCTGCTGAGCTGTTGACGTGACCTTGATTTGGTTCCTCGTCTTCATCTGGAATAGGATTCAGACCTGGACTGAAATGTTTGCTGTAAAAAAAAAATCTTGTCACCAGTGTGTTCAGTGAAAGCAGTGGAAGCGATGGACAACCACACACAGATCACATGGAGAATCAGCACAATAAGAAATATTAATGGAAGCTTTTCAAATGTGCTGGATTAGTTTTATTATTAGATAAATACAGAGGGTTGTTACAAACTGGTTCAGGATTTGTCAGATTTGTAAACAGAACTGTTCCATGTTGGACTCCTCCCAGTAGCTTTGCCAACCAGTTTTGGTGGGACTGGGATCCAGTTCAAGTCGTGATGGGCTGAGTCTGTTATGATGCACTGCTGGTTGTGGTTTCATCATTTTAGCCATGAAAACAGACTAAATGTGATTTGGTTTGGAGTTTACTGCCAGTTTAATCTGACTGGCTGCCTCGTTGGATATAAGCTGTATAACACACAGGCTGTCTGTGTCTTTCTCTTTCCATCTGTAACGGACCTGTCACTCACCAACATGACAAAAAAAAAGAAAAGGAGCTTGGTGGAAATGCCGAGATGGAGAAGAGGGAGCGTGAAAGGTGGTGGTGGGTTGGAAAAAAGAAACCCCTCTGTGAGCTTGTTTACACTCAGACTGAGTTCCCTGGAACAGCTTGGCCGGCCCAGTAGCCATCTGTGTTGACTATACATTGAAGCGACAGTTTAACTCTGTCTGTCTTAATGTGCTAATATGTCATCCTTGTATGTTTTCGCGATTCTGGCAACATCTCGCCTCTCGAGTTCCCCTTCTGTTTATTCCAAACTGGAAATCTGAAACAGTTTTCATGTGAGGCGGCGACCAGGCAGGGAGTGTCCCGAAGTCTGAAGTAGAATTTATTGTCATTTTCTCCATATACAGTATTCAGTATAGAAAATACTGTGTTCTTTCAGTGCTCTGGTGTGCAAAATAAAGAAAAATTGAGTACAAAAAACAAAAAAGAAAAGACTAGATTTGGGATGATTATATAGACTTGGATCAATCTCTGATGAGTTTTCTTTGATTGAAAGCTTTTACTGTGAAAATACAGAAAGTATGGATTATAGCTATGTTTAAAACTCTAATTTCAGGTGCTCAGTTTTGCAGCCAAACCTTATTTATTTTGCAGGTTGTCGCCCCCCAACGGCACAAACTTAAGGATGAAGAGTTTACTTACTTAAGAATATTCCTGATTTCCATCTTTTTCTTTCTTGGCCTGATGGTGTGCAGGAGGACAGAAAAGTGTACTTGACTGAAACATTCAGCTCGTGAGCTCATACTCACACTTGTGAAGAAACAGGGCGGACTTATTTATGTATTGGTCTGTGTGATTAACCGAGTGGTGAGTCACTGTTTTTCTGACTGTCTAATAAAACTTAAAAGGCTTCATTTGGGTTTTGGAAAGGCTTGGTGGTTTCTTTGCTCTCGTCCTCCTCCCTCCTCCTCCTCCTCCTCCTTGACTCTGTTGTGTCATGGCCTCCTGGTCTTGGGTCCGATTGCTTCGTCCCAGCATCGGTGTTATTTCATTTAACTGGCTCTTCATAGAAAGACAGATGAGATTAAGTTGGTCGATCTGCTGTTTAATTTACCGACTTGCTTTGTGACCATTTTATTGACTCATTTTCATTGTTCAACTGTTTGATTAACAAGCTTGTTAAATGGATCTTAGTTCGCTCGTTGGCTTGTGTACTGGACGAGTGAGTAACTAGTGAGTGAGTGTATTTGTTGCCTGTGTGTGAAAGTGGACTTAAACACAGAAATTTCATGCATGAGGAGGGATGAAAAGCACACATTCATACACGACTGTTGGTCACAGTGTTTGTGAGTTCACACCAAACCCATGACCCACAGCTGTCTTTCCGCTGAAGATTCATCACGGAGGATTTCTCTCTATTTTTATTTGAGGTTTTGAGACGTCTATCTTTGACTTTTCTGACCTCAGTACAAGAGAGATGAGGCTTCCGCTGCTCACAATACTGAAAACATATATTAAAATCCAACAGTGTTCTTGTTAGTCGATCGTTAGTTACTCATTCTGAATCTTGTCGGACCCTTTCCAAATTCAGTCCAGTCCCTTATGTAATGTCTTGGGTGGCCAAAGGTTGATGTTCATGCTAATGTTGTTGTAACGTTGCAAGCATAGAGGTTTTACAATGAAAATACAGATTCATGAAAACACTCCAGCTCGTGTGCGTTTGTGCAAAGTAATGATTGAAACTCATATCTCCTCTCAATAACTAATCAAGGTATTAACTAACTAATAAAATCAATAAACTAATAAAACTGGATGTGTTTTCAGAACCAGAATATACAATTTATGAGTATATTTTTACTATAGAGTCATTTTTAAAAAAAAACAGCCCAGCTCATTAAATCAGCCTACATCCATCCACCCAGGTCCACTTCACCCCAAACAATGCAACCCCGAAAAAAAAAAAAAATCTGGCAACATGACTCTGCCCTTTGAACCTCGTCAAGGAAACAAACTTCAAACTCACCGGTCGTGCTTACAAGCTTTGCATAAATCATTCGGAGTGAATTCCACTGTGGTAGTTTGAAAGCATGCAATTTCCTGCCAGCGTACAGTACTTCCAAAGAAGCTCGACAGGTAATTGTGTCTATAAACAAACGCACACATGTGCACACACGCACACACACATACACATCCTGAGTCTGAAGATTGTATCAGCTGAAAAGAAGCTTTGACACGATTCTGTGGAACTGGGATTGTGTACGGGCATGTGATGTGTGCGGTTTTAAGGGTGTGTATCACAGTTACATTTTTTTTAAATACTTCTATACTTATTTTACTCATTATAGGAATGGCAACTAGTAATGAGCCTTGTTTTGGTTCATCTGGATTTTAGTTAATCATCTCACCTGAACTTTTTAAACAACATCATGGCTTCCTTTGTGTTCTAGTCTGTGTTTGTGGCGCTTTGAAATTTTTTTGGACCACACCCTCGAAAAGTTGAACTTAGAATAGGTTCAGAGCTCAGAACTGTAATTCTGGATTTTTGGAAAAGAGAGTTTAATGTGATCGAAGTTAAAACTCAACATCCAGAATTCAGAGGTCTTTCTTCTTGGTAGCAAAGGGGGTAAAGGAGAGAAGAAGCTTTGGTTCAAGGGAAAGGATGTGTGTGTGTGTGTGTGTGTGTGTGTGTGTGTGTGTGTGTGTGTGTGTGTGTGTGTGTATGTGTGTGTGTGAGGGTTCATTATTGGAGGGTTGAGTGTGGCTGAATGTGTGCTTCTGGTGGGAATGTGTGACTGTGAATTATGTGAATGAGTGTGTGTGTCGGGTGTGTGTGTGTGGGGGGGCAGCGAGGAGCATGTGTGTATGTGTGCGTGTTTGTGTATGTGTGTGTGTGTCCATGCTCTTGTACACACACATTCTTCTCAGTGGGCTCATGTGAATGTTTGCCGCATGCCAGCATTGACGCGCCTGTGTGTGCGTGAGTGTGTGTACATGCATGTGTGTGTTTCTCGGTGGTGTGTGTGTGTTTGTTGGAGGATATTGGCCGTGTCACCTCAGATTAGGCCATGATGCAGTGGTGGCGGTGGTGGTGGTGGTGTGGAGTGACCCCCTACCAACCACGCCACAGTCATTAACGAGGGGAAAGAATCCCGTCGCCATGGCAACCGCGGCCGCGCTGCCAAAACGACCACAATGAAAAGAAAAGGGGACGTGGGAGGGGAGGGGGGGTGAAGGAGGAGGAGGAAGAGGAGGAGGAGGAGGAGGAAGGTGGTGAAGAGGGGGTTGGGTGGAGGTTGAGGTGGGGAGGGTGTGTCTGAAAGTGTGTGTGTGTGTGTGGTGAGAGATGGAGGTTATGGGAATGAGTAGTGTTGATGATAGAGAGAGAGAGATGATCAGATAATCAGGTCACAGTTTCTCAGATGAACAGATGAACACACACACACACACACGCACACACTCAGTCGTGTTTCCATCACTTCAGAGGACATTACATTCACTGACATTAATATACTAGAGACTTACCCAAACCAAAACCATGACTTAACCCAAGTCTTCGCCCTAAAATTTAATGATTTACATTAAGGGGACTTGCATTTTGTCCCCATAAGGAAGGCGAGTCCCCGCAATGTGACAGTAAACAGATTTATGTCCCCACAACATGAGAAATACATGTCCACAAACACACACACACACACACACACGCTGGATTTCTTGGAAAAATAACACTGATCTTACATCTTGCTGTTATGGAAGTATATGTGTTTGTTTCCACACCAGTGAGGCCACTTGAGATTGAACTGGAAGTTGTAGCGGGGGTTAAAGGTGATCAAGGTCGGCTGATCACGATCACATGGCCACAGCAGGTTTCTGTCCACATTATACAGGGGATCATGACACAAAAACAAAGAGCAACTTGTGTTTGGCTTTTGCTTCCATTCATATATATCAAGTAAAGAAAAAAAATATTTGGGCGTTGTTGGGTCGTGGAAACGTCACAGTCCATACTGGGAGTGGTGAGCTAATATATTTCCCTCCACCAGAATTCCTGCTGTAAACAAAAGATTCCCGGCCAACAAGAAGCTCTGGGTGGTGAGCTTCTTTCTGTGACTCAGTCGTGACAGCATTTGTTTACAGTGAGAAAAGTGAAAGCAGTACATTCGTTAAGTCTTTTATGTTTATTTTCAAGACGTCATTCTTCATTTTCATGGCAGCAGGAGAAACACAGCACTTCCCCATTCACTGCTATACTGAAATAATAAAAAGGGATGTCGTCCATTTTGGACCTTAAATGCACCATCTCACTGTATGTGTGTGTTTCGTTTATGCAGACTGTAGAGACACATGGAATTAAAGGCGGTACTGATGTGTTTTTTTGGCAGGGCAATGCATTGAGTGCATCAGTACAAAGCAGAAGAAGTGTTTTTTTCTGCCAGTGTTTTTTAGATTAGTTGTAAGGAAGTGCTCGCGTGCATTGTTCCAGTGTGGTCTAAAAAAATGGGTTGTCGACCTGTTGTTAAAGACAGGCAGACGACAGAGTTAATTCCACCACTGCAAGAAAAACAGAAAACAGGTCCTTGACTGAGGTGGGCAACTGTAGAGTGCCAGGGTTTGACCAGGGTTCCGAGGTAGAAGTTGCCTTCACTGTCCTGTAGTTTGCAGCCTTGACCTGGAAGTGAGCTGCAGAAGTCTGATGGCAAAAGGAGATGCAGCACCTGGATGACCACTCCTCCTCCTCAGGTGAGTCCTCCTCGTTTCGTGCAGGAGGAATCGGCAGGAGCCGGTGGGTCCCACCCATATTCCTCGCTGTCAGGGCTGGCAGAGCTGTGTGTGTTGATGGATGCGTCTCAGCGTGGGAATCCTCACAAGCTCAGTCTTATCCAGGTTGAGCTTTAGGTGGTGCCTTAACATTGACTTATCTCCCAGGGCGAGCGGTGGTGCGTGCCTCCACCTGAGCGCTGGACAGGTGTTGACATATGTGGTATTTGTGACATTTGTGTTAAATAATATGCTTCCTTATGTTTACATAACTGGAGGAGTGACATAGCCTGACATAGCCTCTGTCCTCATTTACCACCGTCTGTGTTTCAACAGTTTAAACATATATCCACGCCAGGACAGTGCACATCAGCATCTCTATGGACCTCAACCGAGCAAACAGCAACATGAAAATGAACCACATTAATGACATTAACACTATGTGCATCTTTGTAAAAAACAATGAATCAAGTTTAAAGTCATCATGTCTGCAGTCATTTTATGGCAGAAACTGAGATATCGAATGTTGAATTTGCAAGGTGTCATGCACCTGCCGACCTGGTTTAAAACTAGTTTCACAAACAGACTTTCAATCTGCTCGTGTGTCTTGTGTGAAAGTGACTTTTAAACTGTGTGAGTCTTCAGCAGCGACACTCCGACAGGCCACAAGTTCTGCCTTTTTAGGGCTGATGTGATTCTGTTAATCCAACATGAATTAAAGCAAGTGGACGAAAAATAGTTATACTAACAGCAATCGGAAGATGTAAAGTCTTCATTTTGGACCAGATCTGATGTGATCCTCAACAGACTGAAGGAAAACCTACCAGACATAATTTGTGCATAATTTTCAAAAAGCCCAAAGGGCATTGAGAACCTGCTCAAAATATACCTAAGGGCATTTATACCAGGTCCAAAATCTGTTCGACCTGAATCGACCCAAATACCACCCACTGGCATCCTCATTTATAGTTTTCATGTGCAACAGACACAAGGTTCTCTTCACCATGGAACAGGTATAAACTCTTTAGCCCGTAGACGTCAGACACACACTGACTAATCGTTGGAAGCACACTGAGGCCTGACCCAACTCTATCAGACAGAATAGCTTTAATTTAGGCCCGACTCAAATCCTGGGTTGGGTCTCAGACACTTCAGGGGACCCGTGAAGACCGTCACTGTGGACCCTGGTTGTCCTGGAACTGGACCCACGATGTTTGTTAAATGCTCGCTTTTCACTTCCGTGTCAGCACCTCGTCGCTTGCGACTATCGGTTTCAACCCGGCGGTTTCTTTTTGATCATGTCTGCTCTGACCACCTGACAGACAGGAGGCATCTGTTATGACTGCTCGTCTCACAACGTAAATCCTGTGAATATGTGTGTGTGTCTGCGCCACACAGTCATGTTTGAGGTTCGTTTTGGCCTATAAAAGCTTTGAGTTTGGCGTGAGATTTAGAGAAGTGCTCTGACCACAACTTAGTGGTTTGGGCACGTGTGTGTGTGTCTGTGTGTGTTTGTGCTTGTATGTGTAGGTGGGAGCAATATGTGTTTAACTTAGTGCAGAGTGCACTAACTTCGTCGAGTGTGTGTGTGTTTGTGTGGATAAGAGGGTGTGTAGGGAAGTGGTGGCCGGCTTTGCGTCAACAGGGTGTGGTGTGATAACAGCCAGGCAGCTTCTCTCTCTCTCTCTCTCTCTCTCTCTCTCCTGACCTCTTTCTAGGTCTCTTTCCCTCACTTCTTTCTCTGCCAGCCAGATGGAGACACACCCAGTTCTTCACTGCGTATATACAATGTGTGTGTTGTCGTTCTGACCAACATTTTATGGAATTGCAAGACAAAATCATGTCGCTGCATCCAGACCTACACTGAGGGAGACAAAATAATGTAAACAAGTCTTAGAAGAGGTCTGAAGGAACCAAACTGCAGTTACAAACACTCAGACGTGGGTCATGTCTGGACGGTTGCCAGCGAGCAGCATCTGTCGGCCATAAAGGAGCCAATCAGCAGCAACATGAGTCAACCAGCAAAGCTCCAGAAGAGGCCAAATAATCTGAGCCTAAACAGCCAGAGCAAAAAGTCCAGCGTGTCAACACGGGAACGGTCTGGAAAATCACAGCAACATCTGGCAAACACAGACAGACTGCATCAACAAAGAGCAGCAGTGAGCACGAAGCTGAAACTAAACAGGGACAAACACATATTAATGGACTTTAATTAAAGGCCCGAATGACCATGTGACCACTTGTAGTGACGAGTGTATAAAGGTTAATCAACAAGTCTGCAGCTATAGACAGCTTTTTACCCTCTTTTAGCTCATTGTTTTGTTTGGATTGGCAGCTAAAAGAACTGACAGGAGGTGAACAAAACCAGAGCTAAAAGGAGAGTGAATATGTTTCCACCTGTCGAACAGTTAAAAACTTGGATGAGCAAAAAAAACAACTTTTAGTGACATGTGAGCCAAAACAGCTATGTGAAGAAATGACATGTCAGATGTGTTTTTCATGTTGATTTTTCAGTTTTTCTAGTAGTCAAAAACATATTAATTTAGCTTTGAAAATAAAACTAGTAAACATTATTTGTATAGCATGTTTTATACATAAAATAAAGCTCATGGTAATTAACAATAAATACAATAAATCTAGATTAATAAATCTTATATAAATGTATAAAAACATGGAGAATATACAGGAATAATCCAGGTGGGTTCAAGGCAACCTTAAATGACCCGTCTGTGAATCGGTGTTTGCATTAGTGCTGTTGTTGCAACATCTTTTTCAGTGAAGTGTGTCAGTGTTATTTTATGGTAAATATGAACCAGGCGGTGAACCAGCGTTACAGGATTCCTCAGAGATTCCCACCTCACCTCGGTCAGATTCCCCATGGCCCAGAAAAACTCCCAGCTGCCTGTTTCTGAGAGACGTCAAAGACAATCGAGACAGGAGCAACGTCTCAGCTGAGCGGGAAGTGAAGCTGCGATGGTATCAGATGTTTGTCCTGATGGTTTGTTTGGGTGGAGGATCCGCTCATTGGCATCACCATATAGTGGAAAGGCTTTTTATGAAGCCAGTGATAAAATGGCATCATGTGATATTGGTCAGAGAGTTTTAGTACAAATGCAGGTAATAAGGTGATTCTTGTACATTTGGGTTTAGGCCCTTTTGACGACTGACTGCATTTTGTTTATCAGATACACAAGTTGGCATCGAATGCTTGAACATATTTTTAAATTTTTTCAGATTATTTTCTTGATTTAAATGTTAATTTTGTTAGATTTACATTTCATCTTATGTTGGCAAAGTTCTTTGTACAATTGTTTCTGGTGAGACAAAAAATATTGGCAAATTTGATAAATGAAAAAAACAGTCCTAAAGCAATTATGCACTCCTAAGAATAAAAAATGGCTCATTGAAAAAAAAGCACATTCCCATAATTAGCATTTTTATGTTTGCACTGTTACTGATCCGGTCATATCCGTCCATCTGTGTATTATGCATGAAACAGCCATGACGACACCTGAATCCTGAATGTGTGGAGTGAGGAAACACACTTGACCGGGCAGTGAAAACAGTCTGTTGTTCTAATCGTGACAAAGAAACCAAAAACAGGAAGGTGCTAAAAGCGTTTGCATTCAAAGAGGCCGTGCAAAATGAAAGGGAGGAAAAAGAAAGCAAAAGTCAGATTAACACAAAATGCTGGCGTGTTCGAGTCGAGTGAGTCATCAGAATGTTTCTCAGTCTGTGATTTTGGAGACATGAATGAAAAAGAAATGAAATTATCAGTCGTGATGCTGATGATGTTTTCTTAATGTGAATCAAACCCAGCTGAAACATTTGGAGTCATGACGACGCCTTAATCCCTGATAAATCCGTCTCTTCTTTCTCTCCCTCTCACCACTGACAGCTTTTCTGTTTTTTTCCTCGTCTTTCCTCTTTCTCTCTCTCTCGCCACGTAATTCTTCCATGTCCTCTGAAAGACAGCAGTGTTGTGCAACAACTCTGGCTGCAGCGACCTTTGACCCCGCGGCCAGTAAACATCTCTGGTTGGCCATTGTTGACTCATCCTGACAGTCATCAGCTGTTGTTTTGACTTTCTTTGCACTTCGATCCGAGTTAGATAAGGTGTGTGTGTGTGTGTGTGTGTGATGTCATTGGTGATTAAATAATATTTCAGGTTTTATTATTAGTAGTATTATTATAAGTAAGCACAACATTGAAAATAAACAACCGTTCAACCTTTTTTCGCACTGGACTGTTGGAGATATTTGCTTCTTATCTCATAGTCAAAATTAAATATTAATGTTTCGGTGACCTGCTGCTGCACATTAATTCCATTTTTAATAAAATTTCAGACCTCACATCCAAAGCTACTATTTTGATTGAATGGAAAAGATGAAACTAGTGTTTATTCTCTTCAAATATGTAATTATTTCAGATGTGATATCAAACTGTACAATGATAGTTCGCTTCAGTGACTAAACTCACACTTAAATACTCTGATTTTGCAAAGACAACAATAACATATAATCTAGTTTACAGTTCTGTTGTTATGGCTCCAGCAGTTTTCCTTCATTAGGCTGAAATTATGATCATGTCAATAAAGATTTAGTTGGTTGGTGCTCATGTTGAAACAGAGTCAAGGTGACTGAGCGAACTATTTCTCAGTGAATCCTCCTCTACATTTAACATAAAAATACTTCCTATGTTCCTGCTTCAAACAAACTTCCGTGATACAAGTACACATACAGTACATAATATCTGAGTGTGGTTGCAGCGTGGAAGTTGCTGAGGTTGATCTATATATATTTTTTAACACATTTTGGTTTCTGTTCAGTTTTTTTTTTTTTGGTTTCTCTTTTCTTGTTTCAAAATTCCCTTTCTGTTGTTTAATTGATTCGTTTATTGTGACAAGACCTGAGTCTGATCTGAACCCAAATGCAGGACCACGAGACAAAAGTTTCAAAATAAAAGATCTTTAATGAAAAAAGGCAAAACTCAAACTCACTCTTACGAGGAAAGGCAATGACAAAGTGCAACTGAAAATCACTCTAGTGAGGTAAACACAAAAGGTAATGAATGAAAAATCACTCAATCGAGGCTAAGGTAAAACATGACATGAGTAAAGCAAAGTGACAACACAAAACGCAAACTGACGAAGAGCACACAGAACATGAAGTGAAGAATGACAGACTATCAAGATACAACAAACTGGCAGGACAAAGGACAAAGGAAGACACAGACATTATATACATGAGGTAATGGGGGTGACAGGTGGAGACAATCAGGGCGGGGCAGACAATCACACTGGCGGGAAACACAGGAGGAAGGACAAGTTACCTGGAACGAAAGGGGAGACGATTACCAAAATAAAACAGGAAATGATGAGACAGCATGAGACAAGACATAATGCAAAAAAGTAACTTAATGTTTTTTCTTAGTCTTGACATATCGACACAAAATTAATCTGCAAGTGTTTTGAGAATCGGTCGTTAACTTTCAATGACAATTCTTTGTGAGGACTTGCTGTTGCTCAAAAACTAAATTTGCCTTCAGGAACACGCAGATGCTTTTTGAAATTTTCTGATATAAGATTGTTGGATGAATCAATTTAGTAAATATCCAATGGACATCTGTTGGATGGTGGTGATGGTCTGTTTGTGTTATTAAGGGATTCAGAGGAAGCTAAAAACACGGTTAGCTTCTGAAGTTTTGTTATACTCAAAGCGTTTGTGCTCATGTAATTAATGACATGAATGAGACTGTTTTGAACATCAGCTTAATTATTTAATCTCTGATTTTGCTTTAAATTTTCCACATTGTGACTGTGGCCATTCGGCACATCTTATCTCTCAGTGTGTGAGTTTTAAAGGATTCACGTCTCCGGCCCTGGCCCCGTGTCTGACTCCAGTTGAGGCCCCTCTTAGACAGACCGAGCCCCTTTAAGAGGCGGTGGACTCTCCTCGGCTGAGGGTGGAGGGGGTGAAACTGTCAGGGAGTGGCTGGAGATGGAGATAAGTTTGTCTTCTCTGCCCTGGTGTGAAGGAGGCACAGACGTATAACTGTGCATGTGATGATGTAACATTGCAGCATCATGTGATCAGCCTCGGCTCCCTCCTGCATCTGTCTGTTTACTTAGATATTTATTATTTATCTGAATGTAGACGGAATAATTTATAGACTGTGCTGTGTTATTAAAGATATAACTGAGATAGGACAGTGAAGGGTTGTAAGAAGAGGAGAGAATGTGGGTGGAGGAGGAGGAGGAGGAGGAAGACTCACACTTGTAAGGTCACAGCTGTGTGAGAGGGTGAGAAAACTTTCCCTCCTCTCAGTCCTCTGCCCTCTGCTTTGTTTTTCATTTCTGTTTCTGGTTTTTAGTTTTCTCTACCTTCACCTTGTCCCACCCATCTCCCATTTCTGCTGTCCTCTTTCTCCCTCCTCTCTTCTCCGAGTTCCCTTTTAACTCTTTTTTTAAATTCAATGTCATGTTCTTCCTCCTCTCCTCTTCTCTCCTCTCCACTCCTCTCCTCTCCTCTCCTCTGCTGTCCTCCCTTGAAGGACAGTATAGAGATGCGGCTGCTTGGTACAACGAGCCTCAGGCCACATAAAGATGGAGGACATTTGCATACAATGTACACATATGAAGAGAGAACCAGAACAAATGAATGAAAGCGTTTTATTCTCTGACTAACATAATATCTGTTGTAGCTGACTATGATCTGATTTGATTTACAGTTAATAAAAACATGTTTGAGTGTTTTAAATATGCCCATACTGAGTTTGAACTTTATATATTCTTGGTCAGTTTTTGGCCAAACTTGCTGCTCGACAATGTTCAGTTCAGACAGAAGTATCTCACCAAACGATGCTTTGATTGTCTTGACATGTTGCACATTCATGGTCCCCATAGGATGAATCATACTGACTTTGCTGATCACCTCACTTTTCCTTTAGTGTCACAAACAGATTGACATTTATGTTTTTAAGTGAAGCGTCTCATCAACTATTGGATGAATTTTTGTCCTCTGTTCATGAATTGGCATAACTTTGTTGATGACTTAAGAACAACTCTGATTTAAGAAAACATAACTTTAATTGTCTCACTGGTATTCGAAGAAGCACCGACACAACTCCTTGTGTATTTTTAATGCAGGACTGTTTCTGGTCTAAGTCAAGACTTGATGTGTTTGTTTCTTGTAAGCGATAAAAAACTGCCAAGATAGAAAGCACAGGAAGTCCTGTTACTCACAGATGAACCTCAAATTCTCTGAAAACTTTTTGCGGACATCCTCTCAAGTCGTCCCTAAACTTTCAATGTGATCACAGTACACTTGTAACTGTAACAGATTTTTTTTTTTTTTGGTGGTGTGGCCCTTTAGCACCCAACCAGCCTCCACAAAACACCCAACTACCCGTCTCATCTCTGTCACTTATTAACCAAGCCCCATCCCTCAACACACACACACACACACAGCAGAAAGTAAAGGAGGTGAAGAGGAGGAAGAAAAATGAGAGAAGGAGGGGAGGGAGAGCAGAGAGAGATGAGTGTGTGTGTGTGTTTGTGCATGTGTGAATTTGTCTATATAAAGGAAGTTCAGGCCGAAAGCTCCTGACCCTTAAAGCTCACACGCCATAAGTATGTGTACACACACACACACGCACACACACACACACACACACACACACACACACACACTGACATTGAGTTTTCCTTCATTTTCCTTCAGAGCCTCCTTCCCTTAGAGGGGGTCCTCTTGCTTCTCAGGGCTAAAGCTGTAAGGGGAGGAGCGTGTGTGTGTGGTGTATGTGTGTGTGTGTGTGTGTGTGTGTCAGGGACTCCAGTTACACGAGTTGTGCAATGTTTGGACCCTCAACTGGAAACCAATGGGAACTGACCTCCCTGCCCTCTCCCAACTTATCTGCTCCACCTTCTCTCTCTCTCTCTCTCTCTCTGCAGTCTCATTTACTTCTGTGTTTTCATTGCAGTTACTTATAACATGTAAATGAGTTAAAGGTGAAACTATCAGTTAGCTCTGAGGTGGAGAACAGCTGAGAGACACTGCTGACCAACCTTCCTGACCTCTACTTAAACTCCTCTTGTCTGTAAATTGACGACTGCCCTCTGGTGTATTTATATATTTTCCGTTGATAACTGGCCAAACATAAACAATGTGACATTATGTCCATACATTTATGACCACCCCAGTATAAAAGAAAGACAGTGGTACATTTAGATAGTGAGTTGACCAATATATACTTTAAAACTTACAAAGAGCCATATCAGAATATTATATGTTCATTTGGGCTAAAAGGCAAAAACACTGAAGCCTTTTAATTGGCCTCAATGGGGAGCCATCTTGGAACGTTGCCACTGAGGTTTTAACACCATCAGGACAAGCAAATTACATAAAATCTCACAAAGCTGAAGGACCAGCTTGGTTTGGTCAATCTATGCTCAATCTGTAACCTCCTGCAGCACCTTGCCTTTGTCCCTTTGTTTCCGTCTCTCGACTGAAACGTGTCGAAATAATCGTAAAGAAGCTGTAAAATCTATGAAGATGCACGACCTCCCGTGATGACTGAGCCTGAGCTCGGGCTGCTTTTGCATTCAGCGCGCCGACAAATGACTGTTTCATATCTGAATGCTATCGACGGCGTGTCGGGAGGATGTAAGACAGCGCTTTGAACTGCGATTGAACCCTCAGTGGTATGAGCGGGCGGCCATTACGGGGAAAAACCTTCTATCTCTGTTTTTATTTTGGTTATTTCCCTTTTGTCTTCTCAGGCTGATTGTGATCTTACATCATGTGACAATGAACCTCGAACTGAAGCTGCTGCATAGTTAAATCACAGTATCATTAAAGGAAAGTCTGAGTCTACCGGGGGTAGGATATAGACCGAAACAGAAAACTGGAGCCAGACGGAGCCAAATTATCTTCATCTGCACTTCTGATGAGAAGGACTGGATGTTGTGTGTAGGCCTGTGTATGTGTGTGTGTTTGTGGAACTGCTTGGGAAAATTGCTGTGTGTGCGTTCATGGGTGTGGGCATAACCAGACGTGAACCATGCACGTGTACATATGTGTGTGTGTGTGTGTGTGTGTGGACCCTGTGGGGGCATGAACAGAGTGTGGCTGACTGGGGCAATCCCCCTACCCCCACCCAAAACACACACACACACACACACACACATGCACACACACGCACACACACAGGGCCGAGGGGGTTTGGAGAGAGGCAGCAGTGACAGAGAGGAGAGCGCTGACCCAGATAGTGTCTCTGTCCCACCCTCTCTCTCACACACACTGTAAAAAATAAGCCATGCACATGTTTTTGTTTCACACTGTAATAATGGATTTAAATAAGGCTGCAACTAGCAGATTTTATAATCTACTAATCTGATCAATATGTGTTGGATTATTTTAGAAAAGTCTGTTGGAAAATAAGAAAAAAAAGTCAATCACAAGCTCGAGATGAAGAGTATGTCTTCAGTAAGTTGATTGAATTAGAAAAAAAAAAAAATTTCTCTCCTGAAAACTTAACATTTGAAAAATAATCTTCAGAGTGGATGAATCTTTAAACGTCTGCCTGGTGTTTTAGTGTTTATGGAGGAAATTTTGGAAAGTCACCTCTAACTTTCTCTTGATGTCTGATTTTAAAGGTCAGACATCGCTGTATCTATGTTCACTTTTGAGCCGCGATTAAAGCAATGTTTGACTCTTCGTTGTCTGAAAACAGAAAAATATTTGAATGAGAACAACTAAATAAATTCAGCTTTATTAAAACACAGAGAGCAGGAGGGGACAGAGGCCCATCTGTCTGTCCCACTCATTACCAGACGTCAGATATGATGCACAGTTCTGTTGTTTGCAAGCTCAGATTCAGTCGTTTCTCTGTCGTTCAGGTGTTTCACCGTGGGCGGAGGGACTTTCTAAAACCAACCCGTGTTTCATGTTGCAGCAGACACGCGTCATCTAGCTCCGTCGTCCAATAGGATGCAAAAATGGCAACATAATTTCTGTAGAAACGATTGTCACACGAGTCATTCTTTGAAGCTTAGTGTTCTTGTTTTGGCCCAGATAAACTGAGGCCACATCCTGCTTGGATAATTCTAAAAGATGCTCTTCCTGTTTTGACTTTCTACCACTGAGAATGAAACTTCTCAAACACTCTCTTCAAAGATGACAAAATCTGAAAACACTCACATTGTAGGGAAGCAGCAATTGTAAAAATTCAACTATCTGTTTCTGTTCCATTATTTTTATTCTGTTTTAATATATCTGATCATGTGTTATTGATAGATCATTCTGTTGACCTTTATTTTTATTAGTGTACAGACACAAAGCGTTCGGGAAGCTGTCACTTTTTGCAGCGAGCTCATCCAGCACCCTCCTGTCAGGTCTCCATCATATCTCTCTTCTCTACTTTCACCATCTAACATCAGAAAATATTTACATTTTTCTTCCTGTTAAACCCTCTTCGGTTGGTAGAAGTGAATGAAAAAGCCTCCTCGGAAAGCGGCGACGTGACTCTCCTCCTCCGCTGCCCACAGCTCAGCAGTAACAGACTGGTTGTTCTGAGCGGGTGTGAATGTGTGGGACCGTATGAGGATGAAGCAGAGTGTTCAGTTCACGCTCAGTCAGCCTTCACCGGATAAAAATAGATGTTAAAAATGTTGAAATTGGCCTGTTTGAAGCCCTGAGACTGATCCTCTAGTGGACGGCTGCAAAACAACGCCACCACAAAAATCCAACTACAAGTACTGTCAGTGAGTTTTGGCCTCATCAGCTGATGTTTATGCAGCTAATGATTGTTTCATCGCTGATGATTTTGTCTTTTGATTAACTGTTTAGTCTAAAAAAGGCCCTCAAAACCCATAGAAGAGAGAAAAAGATAAATGGTGATTCACATGTTACCACATTTTTTGTCAATTCTCTATTGATCAATGACTGAAACTGATTCCACCGCCAACTGTTCATGTTGATTAAGCTTACTAGTCCAAACTGTTTTTGTTTTATACACCAACATGCATGAAGTATAATCAGCAAACAGACAGCAAAACATTCACACACAAATAATGTAATATCCCCGCTGTCCACCAGAGGCGATGTTTGTTTACGATATTGTTTTTTCCCACGTTTTTTGGTCTGTAGACGAATCAATAAACACAAACATTGATGCACAGCTGTTTGACCTGGTGAAACCGGCTATATCCTGAAATCCCAATTAGTTTGAATTGATATCATTGATCATCACTGATGTTCCACTTGGTCTTTGTATTGGCAAAACACATGTGCTTCTCACGGTTAAATTTTTTTTTCAGTGCTGTATGACTATAAATGTTTGCCTTGTTCAAGTTTGCACATGTATTGTTTTAATCGTCTTTTCTTAAAATCTCGAGCATAGATTTGTGAATATTTGCCTCATTTTATCAAATGGTGACTATAGCTGGCTATAAATATTCACACCAATCATGTTTAATTGCTTTATGCACATTTGGAGTGAGTGTCGATTTTTCATTCACCTTGCATGCACTTCGTGCTTCACTGAACTGAACTCACCTATAGAGCAGGTTTTAGCTACTTTGCATCAAACACAGTTGGGAACTGTGGGTCTTGTCGACTAACTTTACAATTATTTGTTTACAATCCGTTGCAACTGAGCATTTCCTCGACTCAGTGGTGACACCATGTACGTGATAAAGTCCCATTTCTGTCTGTCTGTTCTCAGTCTTCCTCGTCCTCTCTACCCCCATACCGACTTCCTGTGGTGGGATTAGAGGCTGACAGGGTCACACCCACCCCACCCTCTTTATTCCTGGAACTCCAGAGACCTCTCCTCTAAGGGGGGGGGGAGGCACACACACACACACACTCTTGTCACTCCTCATTTACACGCACACAACATGCGCATATACACTCACACAGTCTCACTATCACTGCTCGTTAGCGTTGCTCTCCACACACACACACACACACACAAACACCTCCTGGCCCCCTCAATGTACTCCTTCCTCTCCACTGGCTTGTCTACTAGCAGATGTGGATCAAGTCAGATTTGCAAAAGATTCTCTGTGTTTGCTTCATTCTGTTCAGGGTGGTGGACTGGGTGTGGTTTGTATGCTGAACTCCGGAAGGTTCAGACGACTTAAAATTTCAATTTAACATGTTTTTTTTCCTTCTTCTGTGATTTAGGCCACTGCCTACGTGGCTCCGTCTGAACTCCACCTAGCTGGAGCTCCAGATAAGGTTAAAACAAACGCTGAGGAATTATTTGGAAATCCTGTTCGATCCACGTCTGGCTGCAGCACTTTATACTCTTCCAATCCAAAATATTTTGAGCGGATTTATCCTGGGCTCTGCACACAAAATGCTCTCGAGTCATAAAAGTGCAAAGACGAGCAGAATTTAAGGTCCTGCACCTGAATGAAACATGACATATTCTGTTTTTTACTTTAAAAATTGCATGAGATTCCAGGTGAGCTACACAAACACATTCAGGCTAATAATAATATTGATGGATTGATGTCTGCATGAGATCATTTGTAGAGCACAAAAAACATGAAGAAAATTCAAACACAAGCAAAAATATCAGACATTGAAGTTTTGATAGGTGGACATAGAAAGTTGGTTGTTTCCTCATTGAGATTTTGTGGCTCTCACTTTCGATGTCAGCACTGTTTTGCACACCTTGGTCAGAGAGAAGGTCAAAGTTCATCAAGTTAAGCTATCTGCAATTGAGTGAATATATTTTTGCAGCTGTGACCAGGTCTGAACAGCAGCTGCCGGCTTGAGTTCATGATATTTTCTGATTCCAGCAGTGACGAGTTTTTGACATCAGAAATGCGTCAAAACAGGTTCTGGTGGAAATTACAGCGAGGACTTGAAATTGAGGGAGTGTGTTTGACTTGAAGCCGCTGGTGGAGTTTTGCCCTTCAGCTGCGCCGCCGTCCGCAGCCTTCAGCTCTTCCCAGCAGACAAAAACAAATCCTCCTTCCACAAGCCTGTCTGACACTCACCTAAAAATGTCAACAACGGTGCTTTCACAACGGAGAGAAGTTCTTCTTATCGTGTCTGGCTGACGAGCACCAAATCTGATTTATTTGGAAATTCTGTTCTTCCCTTGCAAAAATCCGCCTATAAACTTCAACCTTGAGATGAGAAAGCGCAGGAAGCATAATGTGATTTTGCTCAGTGAAGCGAGTTTTAAAGAACAACAGTCAATAATTATTTACATTTTCTCTGTTGGGTGGATTTACATTATGAGGCTTTAGAAGAAGGTGATGAGGTTGTTTGATCCAGGATGGTTTGATTGTTGAGCCAGAGCCATTTTCATTCATGCTGCCATTATAATGCTGAGTGGTCATTAAAAGCAGGTAAGAAGCAGCCAATCACAGACGAGAACAGGTGATAACGAGGCCAGCACACAAGAGAGCGCTTTAAAAACATCATGCTGACAGAGAAGAAAGACCAGATTTCTGTAATTACATGATATTTGCTGGAACACATTTACCTGAATGTATTTTCTGCTCATGCCGTTATAATTTAATCTTCATATAGTTAAATATCTTACAAGAGGTTTGCATAAGTTCCTGTTTCTTGCCATCTTGCATTCTATCACCTTTTTAACCAAAACTACACAGGATTCTTTTTTCTCTTTTGCGGCAAAGTAAATGTACGTTCTCTCAACAGGAAGTCAACACATACCAGTATGAAAATGAATCAAATTTGCACTCCATACTTGAGTGTAACCCATCTCCTAGCTGCAGTGCATTCTGGTCCATTTCCTGCTTCTGTTGTTGCAGAAATCAGACTCTGTGTCTCTTTCTGAAATAGATTTCTTCCTGTGTGATTGTACAAAAATGGCAGTGAAATCCTGTTTTATGCAGTGGGAAACATGTTGGAAATAACTTATAAATATATAATATATATAGAAATTGTCCAGAGTGACACAAAAATAATGAGATTGAAAGTACTAGTTCCTTTCAAATGGAGGTTGTTTGGTGTAATTTCAGAGCCTGGCTGTGTGTTGGTTGCCAGTTGGGGGGAAGGTGTTACATCAAGCTGCTTTTACCTTTGTTTAGAGACACAGAGGGGGCTCTGTCCCATCACAATGGGACTGACTGAGAGACCAGTGTGTGTCCTCTGTGTGTGTGTGTGTGTGGGTGGGTGGTGCTTGCAGCCACACCCGGACTGATTGGCTGAGGCCACACCTTCCTGTGGAATCCGCTGGAGCCGGGTCACATGTCGGCCTGTAACACCCTGCCTCAGCTCCGAGTGTCAGACAGAGGCAGAGTGAAAAACACAGGAAACAAATACATAAAACCACTTGTTAGCATCAGTGGAGGAAAGTGCAGGGATTATGTCATTTCAAAGCTGACCTGGATTTTTCTTCATGGATAAAGAAAGACAGAAAATCAGCACTGTTTATTTCCAATTTACCAATTTGACAAATGTGTTTGAAAAACTGACTGACTTTATGCTGTGAAACTCAAGATTTTCACTTAATGACCACAGACCTCGCTCACATATCAACAGCTGTGAGTAAATGAAACATTAGAAATCTAGTGAGAGAAGCTGAGGCTCAAAACTGCTGCTGACATTTTATGACTGTGACCTAATACTGCTACTCCTTTTTTATTACTGTTACCTTTGAATACTTTCCCTTTGAACATCCTGAAGGCTAACACACACTGGCAGCAGATCATGGGCAGTAAAAGACTCCCATCTATTGTTTTCTTTGTTTGCCGTGTTTTGTACTGATCCATCGTCATTGCATCAATCCACATGCATCAAACTCAGATGGTATATACTTTTTCTCTGCTTCACCTGTCTAATGGATGAAGCAGATTATTCACCGGTAACTATAGCCACTGCTTCACGTTCATCTGTCCAACCGGATTTAGAGTCCTACCTGGACCAGTTGTTACAATAAAATGCTGCTTACAGTTCAACACATCCATAATTCAACAGTCTGAGACAAACTACTCCGATGAATCCTTCACTGTCACTGTTCATTTGGATAATTCAGCCATCAGTCGGGTGTCACAGGGCTTTGCTATTGAGTCAGTATTAATATTTAAGAGACAGCTGACACCCTCATCCTTACAGTAGATGGTGGACCATGCAGACTGTAGCACTGTTTCCCAGAGCAGCGTCGTGCAGCAGGAAGTAGAAAACTAGTTTGTGTTTTTCTGCCTCACTGTGAGAAAGATAGCGAAATGACTTCACACTTCTTTTTTTATCACTTCCTATTCAGAGCTTGTCCAAACACGACAACACGATCGATACAGAGCCATGCTGGACTGTCCCGTCCGGTCCCCTTGGTCAGCGCTATGGTCAGTCAGGGTGTGTTTAATCAGGTCGGATTCACATTCGAGGCCTTTTGACTTTAAAGAAGCTCAAATGTGGAAGTGCAGATCTCACAAAGTCAGATTTCCTTTAAAACCACAGCTCTGAAGAATTCCACTGAAACGTCGGCCGTGACCACATGCACATCGGCACCAGCTGAGCTCAGAGGGGAAGACGAAAAAGAGGGTTTTTTTTAATAACTTCCTGTAGTGTAGATCAGCGCTGTGTAGCAGTGTGGCGGCAAGTGGGACACGAAAAACTGATCAGTCTGAGCACATGAGAAGATTTGGAAGTATAGAGTTCATATCTCATAGATTAAATTGGTGGTTGTCCTGCTTTTGAAATGGTTGGAAGACTGAAATGATGAAAATAATTCTTCAGCTTTAAATCACCTCGAATAGTCCATTGGAAATTTGGGATAAGTGATTAATCATTTAAATCAATTCTTAAGGAAAAATTGTCAAAGAGTCTCTGGTCTCAGTTTGTGAGGAATTGCTTCTTTTCCCTATATAAATTGAATATATTTTACCCACATGGATGTTTGCTTTCTGTTATTATCTTATTATACTACACTGATTATTCTATTTAATATTAATATGTTAAGTATTGATTGATTGTACAAAGAGGCCTAAAAGGTTAACTTTCTCTTCTATAACAAATGTATTTGTGATTCATTCTATAGTAGCTTCACTTGGGCCTCTGACCGAAACTCGTCTGTAGCACTGAATATTGAAGCCTATCAAGTATCGACAGCTCGCTCACATTCATCATCTTCTTTATTTACCTTTTCTTGTAAAGACAGAAAGCTCTTGTGCTGTTTCCCGTGTTTTGTCATATAACGTTCAAGAACTTGGGAAACGCAAAAGTCATGAAAAAGCATTGTCGAAAAAACTGTGTATTCCTGAAAGTATTGTTGGGTATCGCTTATATTGACAGCGATTAATTGTCGAATGAATATTTCGATCAAATTATTCTGATGAAATCTTCATCTGTAGATTCAACTCGGTTCGCTCAACTATTCATAAGTTCTTATACAGTTTTACTTAAAGGAAAGCAGGTAATTCTCAGATTGAAATGTGGCACATTTAAATGTCTGTGAGAAGAAGAGGAAGAAGAAGAAGTGGAGAGAAAATGGAGACAGAAAAGAAGAGAAGGGGTGTGTGCATTACTAGAAGTGTGTGTTGAGTCTCGGCACTCCCCACACCTCTCTCTCTCTCTCTCGCTCAGTGTGTGTGTGTGTGTCTCGCTCGGCTTCCAGAAAAGGGTGTGTCCGCCTGCCTGCTGCTGAAAGGGAGGGAGGGGTCAGTTCACGGCTACTCCTCCCTGCTCTCTCTCTGTGTCTCTGTTATTTCTCTTTCGCTCTCATTCCCTCACTGGCAGCCTCAGGATTAGGCCTTTGTCTCTCTCTGCCTCCCCTGTCTCTCTCTCTCTCTCTTTGCCTTTAATTTTCTATCTCTTTTTGAGCAGTGTGTGTGTGTGTGTGTGTGTTTGCCCCCCCTTCTGGCAGATTTTTGAGAAGGGGTTTCTTTAGCCAGCTTTCAGAGCAGAGGTAATGCTCATGTTTTTCTCTTCCCTCCAAACTCTAGCCTGCCACTTCCTGTCTCGCTTCCTCTCCTACCTGTCTTCCTCCCCCGCTTCCTGCCCTCTTATCTTTTCTCCTCCTTTTTTTCACATTTTCCTTCCTCTTCCTTTCCTTCTTTTTCTCCCTCCGCCCCCTTTACTCCTTCTTCAAATCCTTTAACAAATCCCCTCCTTTCACCCTCTCTGGCCTGGAAGTTTTGGCTTTTTTTCCCACATTGTTCCTTCCCCTGTTTTTCTCTGCCATTCCTCCCCACCCCCTCCCTTTTTCCTCCCCCATCACCTCCCCAACCCCCTTCTCCTCCTTCCCTACCTTCTACTCTTCTTCCTCCAATTGACCTCTTCTTCTTCTCCTCCTCAGTGCCAGTCGACTCCTAAGCAGAAGAAGAGTGCCGCCGGCGCCCACAAGAAGCAGAGGAGCCCGACCAAGCAGAGCGCCCTGACCCAACAACCGCTGCCGCCGCCATCATCATCATCGCCGCCGCCACCTGTGTCCCGGGAAGAGGAGGAGAAGGAGGAGGAGCCGGCGACCAGGCCTCGGCCGCCACAGGGGGAGGACGAGGAGGAAGCGGGCGAGGAGGAGCGAGAGGAAGTGGCGACACAGTCTGTGAAGAAGAAGGAGGAGGAGGAGGAGGAGGAGGGCGAGACAGACATGCCCTCCATACAGATCAAGCCAGAGCCAGAGGAGATGGAGTGCACGGTGAGGAGGGGGAGGCGGGGTGGACGGTGGATGAGAGTCAGGTGGGTGTGGGTGGGCGTGGCCACCGAACTCGCACCGCTCACAATCAGACATGTTTGATCAGGTCACACCAAACATGTGGGTTTCGAATTAGACAGACGTGTGAGCGGGATTTTATTTGAATACTTATGATTATGTTGGTGTGAAGAAGCTTTACAAATGAGCCCGTGATTAGCTGAGGATTAATATGTCAAATAATACGACAGGTTCAGGGAGTCCAGATTTGATCGTATCGTTTTTCTTTTAGTCAAGAAGGAACAGTAAACATGGCGGCCACGTGGAAACCAGAGCCACAACAAACTCAGGTTTAAAGTGGAGTTCTGCTTCATTACAACCTGGGTCTTGTTTTCAGATTTTTGGTCTTGATCCCTGTCTATAATAATGACAGGGCATTCATTAAGTTAATTGTCAAGATGTGGGAACATGGCGAGATTGCTAAAGGCAAGAAACAGGAGTGGTTGGACTGTCAGACGGCTTGTAAACAAACCTCCAGGGTAGCCAAAAGTATTTGGAAGAGAAAACGATGATGAGTAAAACTGTTACTCAAACAGTTTTAAACTTCCATCACAATTTATAGTCTGACTTCCTGTGTCAATTTTGACCTACTGTACTTGCTGTAGTTGAGCACTCACAGTTTTCCTGTGTGAGGACACTATTACTGTCATTGCAGCTGTGCTCACTTTCAGTTTAACCTCCAGTCTGATCTATCTTATCTTCAGTGTCTAAATTATTGGCTTGTTTACAACCTGATCATTTGACCGATTGTTGTCAACATAACTGATACGATGGACAAAACTACAAAGTTGAAATAATCCTCAAGCAAGACGAGAAGAGTTTTAGAAGACTTTTAAATCAAGTCTTTTTTCGTCTTATTTCTATTTTAGGTTTCAGTGTTAGAGGCTGTTGCTAGTGGATCAAGATGCTTTATCTGATCAGCGTTTAGGCTCAGACTAAAATCTCTGTCTTAATATAACTAAATGAGCTGCCTTGGTGGCCATGTGTTTTTTCAGGTACCAGCAAGATGATGAAATAGGAGACAGGAAGTCCAGTTTTCAGTCACAGACTCATGTTTTTGAAGCAGATGCTTGAACTCTTCACAGTCGTTTCTGATACCAAAAGGATTTTACAGCTCTGGAAAGTTACATATTACTGCAACAATCATTTTATCTTTTATCACCATGACGACTTGGTTAACAAAAGAAATATTACATTCACATTACACAATAAGCTAAACGGGCTCCATGCTGAATGATGTTGCTGCGAAAGTTGAGCCAAGTCATCCTGCGTTTCCTCCCCCCTCCGTGTTGGATCCCCTGCTGAGTCAATGCAGTTGCCTCATTGAAATGAATGAGGGGCCTTTTCGCACTGAACGTGGCCTACCGGTCAGGTTTATTTGACTTTTTTGATACCTGATCCAAGACCAAGATGTTGTGTTGAGTTCAACCTCTTCATTCACTGCTGGGCTTTGTATTTTTTTAGGATTAGCCTCCATCGTAAATTCAGTTTTCCTCAGAGTTATTTGAATATTATAGAGACATTTACATCCCTTAACCTGCATCATAATGCTCTTTATTCAATATAAACATGGCAACTACTTTTTGATATCTCTCCCGATCAAATGTGTTTGTACAAGGTCTGGTTTAGTAGCAATGACTGTTCTTTGTGAATGACAACTCCCAGGTATTTGTTTACCTGCTACAGCCTTCTTTTATGAAAGGTCAGCAGTCAGTCTCTCGTTCCTCATCTCATATATGGAGTCTGTGGATGAAGTGTTTATTATTTTCAGTTATTGAACTCCAGATTCAGATCAGCAGACAAACTGAAATTCAGTCAGCAGTTTAACACATTTTTCCAAATTTATTGGAATTTAATGGAAATGTTTTTTGAAAGTTTCTCTACAAAAGCTTTTTAAAAAACATAAAAGAGATTACGTGATTTTGACTTTAAATAGACGTTGCTATGACAGCTTGTCCATATGAAGTGATGCTTCTGTCTGTCATTTTGGACTCTACATATGAGTGATATCAACTCAAAACTTATTTCTCATAAACTGTTCATGAACTGTACCTGCTTTGACCTGCTGTCATTTGATGATGTTCTGTCACAGCGATTTATCACAAGCGATTTGTGATAGGTCAACTGACAGCTGCATCGTCAGTTATATGACTCAATCATTAGTCGTTCTTTCACTTTATTGCCACAAACTTAGAATGAATCAGCAGGATTTTGTGAAATTCTAAATATAAATGGACGAAGTTTCCAGTGAAGACACGAGGTAGAGGAGGAACTGCCAAGGAAGGACTGAGTGAAATAGAAATTCTGGGTAGTGGATTGGTGGGCGGGGCTCAGAGCGAGGGATGAACTGATGATAGATGGAGATGTGTTGTAGGAGTGAAGCAAATGTAAGAGCAAAATTGATGGAGTAGTGACTGTGAGATGTATGGCGAGATGAGGAGGGATTGATGGAGCAGAGGTTGATTGGATGGCGTGTTTGTGAAAACAGGAGGAGATGGTTGTGATGAAGGTCACAAGTGTCAGATGCTTTAATGTAGAAAGCTGGTAATGAATGATCTCTTGGCGCAGTTTGAGTTTCAGGTTCCTCTTTTCAGCTGTGGTGACTTTCACAACACATGTTAATTACCCAAATCTTCTCCTTCTCCTTCTTCTTCTGCTTATTCTTATTAAACCAGAATCATAAAACCTGACACTTCCTGTGCTGAGATAGAAGAGCACTGCCTCATATTGACTTTTCATATGAGTAAGAAAAGCTTTCAGTTAATCGGTCAATGATTTTTCCATCAACTAATCAATGGTTTAGACAAACATATGTCCAAAATGAATGTACATGATGTCAGTTAGGGTTAGTTTGTTGCCCAACATTCAAGAAACCTGAAGAAATTCAATTTGAATGAGGCAGGAAATAGCTCAATTAATTGAAATAAATCCATTAGACTTTGATTTTCATGTTTTCCCGATTGGAGTGTTGTGGATGATGCAGCAGGTCTTTCACAGAAGGTTCAGCAGTTCTCAGACCAGGAGGAAACTTTGTAGTGAGAACAAGCCTGTGTTCTCTGTCCGGCTTCTATGGATGTATAAAGATGATGAGGAGTGTTTCTGCTCTGTCGAAGTGACGTAAGGAAAGTGAGGGAGGAGACTCGGTCGTCCCGACGGTGGCCTGAAATGACCGATGGATAAAAAGACGTACATTGTTTCCCACAGATGAGGGGAGGAAGGAGTCACACCCAGACTTTCTTAAACTAATTATTAAGTAATATTGTGTAGAAGGTGCTGCACTGCAATTATTTTAATCACCAAGTACTTTGGGACAAATAAATAACTAACACTATCCTTACTGGGCTCCACATATCCTTTATGATAACTTCTGAGTCTCTGAGATAGACAGCGTTGTGTTGAGAACATAGATGCATTAACTTATCAGAGTTAACAAATGCATCAGTATAGGACACATTTGTGGAGATGATACTGATCATTCATGAACCCATCTGCAAGGAAAACAACAGTCCTTTCAACAGGTGCACAATCATGTCTTGATTCAGAGATTGCACAGATGAGTCCGCTGTCAATGTGTTTGTGAGAAAGAGAGAGAGAGAGAGAGAGGAAGGACTGAGCAAATCAATGTGTGAAATGAGATGAAATCATGGAATAAGATTTTACCCATTGTAAATAGTAATTAAAGTATAAAGTCAATATGTGACAGACAGTGTTGACATTGTGGTGGGCCGCCACAAATAAATCAATGTATGGAAACACTGACGTAGAAAGTCTTAGAACGCTCTTTAAAAGCAAACACTTAATTGCTCTCACAGCGAGTTGACATTTGTGGTTTTGCATTCCGAGCGGCAACGTTGACCTTTTGTTTGTTTTAATCCTGAGTGACTTTTGGGGAGAGCATCATCAGAACAAGCTCCGTGAAACAAATAGTGACGGGGTCAGAGGTCACAGCAGCGTCGAAGCGCCCTGACAAGAGGCGGCGTGAATCATTTCGAGGAGAAAAACTCCCCTTGAAACTCAACTCTTAATGCTCCAGTGGTTTTATTTCTCAGGATTGTTCTATTTCAGTCCGCTAATAAATTTAACTAATTTGAAGCATTGAGCATCTTATTCTTTGTGATTTACACCAAACCAGGGAGTCTGTATCCTTAGGTCAACTCCTCTTTTATTACGTATGACTTTTTATTATCTCAGATATACGTCTCAGGGGGTTTGTCTGGTGTAAATAAACACAGGCAGTCCAGGCCTTTAAATCATGGTCAGACAAGGCAATTTAGAGGAGA
This sequence comes from Centropyge bicolor, assembly GCA_037975185.1. Classification (NCBI taxonomy): domain Eukaryota; kingdom Metazoa; phylum Chordata; class Actinopteri; family Pomacanthidae; genus Centropyge; species Centropyge bicolor. The sequence continues at coordinate 193,249 of JBBMOC010000060.1, read as the reverse complement.
CCAAGTAACATGCACTCTAAAGAAGACTGGAATACTTTGAAGTTATTAAGTTCCTACTGTGACGTAAACATATCGTGTTTCAGGCCGGTTAACAGTGTTAGTCAAGTTCATGTGAACTGTATTCGTCCCTTGTATCTTTATTGGTTAGTTCTGCTTGTAATGGGTTTTCCTCTTAAATTCAATTTGACTTAAAATATTGTTTCTTTTACCTGTCAGTTGTGTTTGGGACTCTGATGATCTGACAGTTTTCCGAGCTGTTTCAGTCGTCTCATGTTGCTTTGATAAGTGAAATCTCAGAGCTCCTAAAAATTCCCAGACCTCCTTTAACACATCACATTAGTGCACTTTGCAGCAGGATTATGACCAACATCCATTTTGTCCTCCTCTGTGCTCTCGTCTGTGTTTTTTTCATGATGTTGTTGTCCCTGTTGGCTCATAGAGATGAACATCGAGGATAACTGTTCCCGTTGGTTATATTATTGTTAGAAAAGCTAACAATGCTAACAAGCCTTTTGAGAGAAATTGAAGTGCAAGAAATGTTTTTTTTGTCTGTGGCCACAAAATCAATGGTGAAGGTCAGTGGAGAACATGAACATCAACATCTTTTGTGCCAGGTTTTAGCATACACTCTGATAGGAGCCTGTCATTATCCAAAATTACCTTTTGATTTTTGGATCAAAAATGGAAATCATGATGGAGACTCTCAGGGTTAAGATTGAGAATCCATTTTTCAGCTAAAACACATATTTGTTCCTTTCAAGCTGCAATAACAACAGTGTCTTGGTCAGAGGTTTTAACTGTCGTCGCACCTCCAGTAACAAAAGGTGTACATTTCTGCCTTCAATCACATCTGACACAAAATGTTCTCAGATGGACTCATGTCATGTCAAATGTTCGTCTGCGGCTTGATAGCTACCTGTCAAACAGACTGACATGGCAGCTTTGTAGCACGAGACAGACAGACCACAAGTTTAGTCAGGTAGAAGACCTACAGCAAAGGCAATGGACACTGGAAGGTTTTTATTGTTGTGTTTCTTAAAGGCACCTCGATTACATTTTGTGACATGTTTGGACCCACAGTCCTAGAAATCCCTCAACCCACAGTTGTCACTAATGCAGAAAACACACTTAGATTTTCATTTGTATGAGAGGATGTGGGATTGGCAGGAATGGCTCTATTAGCAGGGAGTGGTCTGTTTGGGAGGGAGATAGGAGGTAAAGTCAAGAGGAAAGACTCACATGCAGAACAGGAAACCAGCTGTTCTTCATCCTCAACGGACACCGTCGAACTGAAGCAATAAGTGATATATAGAACAAAACTGACTGACACTGACTGAGCTGCAGGAGGAGAGACAGTCAGACAACCAAAGGCTGAGCAAGGTCATGAGAAATTTACTCACTGAGAGGTTGTGGTGTTTCTGAAAGTCTCATAGGTTGTGTGGTTTGTCTTCATCTAGGTTAAACTTTGGTTTAAGAGTCTGTTGTTTATAGCTGAGGTCTCTAAGCCTCCAAGGCAGGACCATACTGTGTGTGAGAGGTGTCAACATTGCTTGAGTGTGGATGTATAGTCGATGTATTATAATAAACTAAAAGTTTGTAACAGTGAAATTAACCTTTACAGAGCTGATGAATTAAATATACTTTATCCACTCAGCCTAATTATCGCTGATGGAAGGAGATGCACTTATTATATTGGCATTATTTTTAGGAGCAGGTTGACAGTTTTTGCTTTTTGTAGTTTTCCTTGCCGTTCTGTCTCTTCTTATTCCTTTATCTTTCATCCAGCGTCATGTCAGTTAATGATCCAGGAACAACAGATTTAGAAAGTGCCCTTTGTTAGACAATAATACTTGACACAATCGACGAGCTTCTCTTATCGAGGAAACACAGAGACACTTGCATCATACCGGCTTGTGCCAAAGGTCGGAGAACATTATCTGCCCTGTCATCATTTACAGCAGACCTTTTTCAACCAACATGGCTAACATGCTTTTCTTAGCAGCTTATAAACTCACTCTCTGTAGTGAAGAAGCCAATTAAAAGCTGCCTCCGGCTCTCTGATGACTGTATTTGTGCAGCTGATCACACAATACAAGCTTTTGGTTTTGTTTTCCGTTTATAAAAAAAGCAATTAAAAGTTTCAAACAGAAGCTTCTTTGTGTCACTCAGCAACTTTACATCGGACTCAACAGTATGAGTTATGGCATTCCCCAAGATTCAATACTTGGACCTCTCATTTGACATTAATATGCTTCCATTTGACATCTGTTGAGTGATGATTCACTGTTGTTTCATTGCACAGTTATCAAATATTCCCCTGCTTTATATGCACATTTTTGAGTCTCAAAACACTTCTGAATATAATGTTTATATCAGCACTGATAGAGTTTAAAAAGGCCCTTTGAATTCCATTAAATTTGATAATTGTAGGAAGAAAACATTTCTATATAGATTCAGTCATTAATTGCTATTGATCGTTTCAGTTGATCTTTTGTTTTGCTGAACAGAAGGACTGACTTCCAGATAATGTACAGAAAGTGTGTCATCAGGCTGAGGCATTGGGTGACGAGGGTGCGAAGGAAGTGGCGGGCGCAGAGACAGATCTATAATTTGACCCACAAGAGCCAAAGTGTGAGCCAACGCGAAAACAAACTCCTGATTGGCTGATTTAAAAGCATCTTAGAAAAAGTAGAATGATGTTGGTGTGTTCACATGAGGCTGTGAGGGTTTGGGGAGATGGGGGAGGGGTCTGGTATATGTGTGTTGTGGCATGGTATGGGTTAGTAATGGGTGGGGGCTGGGTGGAGTACTATTGCGTAAGGGATCATTAAGCAGAGGGTGTGTGTGTGTGTGCGTGTGAGTGTGTGTGCTGACCACACCTCTGCGTCTGCCTCAAACAGAGGGGAGTGGAGTTTCCTGTCCAAAGATAAAGTCTCAGGAAGCAAATCCTCCTGGCATTCGTTCCTCTGGGAGCCGACCAACACTCAAAGGGGTCACATCCCACTGGCTTTAACTCAAATTCACTATTATCACCTTAACTCTGACTAGATTGCATCATCACTGTAAACAACAAGGCTGGCAGGACGATTGTTTTCCTGTTCCGGCTCGACATCCTGGTTTAAACAGGGTGTAATTCTTCCTAATAACACAGTCCGGATTCTTTTAATTATGAACGTTATAGAAATTAATCCAGAACTGTTTGTGTACAGTGGCCTGTGAGGACAAAACACATCAGAAACAAATATCAAAACACAAAGAAGCAGCAACAGAAACAACTGACTTAAGTTTCTAAACTAACTAACTGCCACCTTAAAAACAACATGACCTTTTGTCCGGATCTTCTTTATTTGCTCCTCAATTAGGGACAAATCAAAGGTTCATCCAAGTCAATGTATAAAACTAACTTACATCAACATGCATCCATTGTTAATTGATTGATTGATAGCCTAATTGTTCAATTTCAGATACGCGTAGCTTCAATTCCAGTTTGAAGTGACGTGCCTTGCTCAAGAGCAGTTTGCTGTAAGTTGAGACCAAGACATAGATGATTAAATAGGCTGGTTAGTTAACTGGTGTCTGTCAGTGTGTCAGATGAAGGTCAAATGTCTTTCTGAGTCCTTGTTCCAGCTTTTTGGCAAAAGTTAGCAGACGACTTCCTCCTGTTTTTCCCACAACACACACACACACACACACCTTTTATCTCATCTCATCTGTCTTTCTTCCACCATCCTTCTTCTTCTACTTTCTCTTTCCAACTCTCACACTCAACTCTCTCTCTCTCTCTCTCTCTCTCTCTCCCTCTCTCACTTTCTCTCACTCGCCCTAATAGGATATGTCGAGGGAGGCTCTGCTTCCGCTCGCCCCGTCACCATGGCAACCGCGGCTCTGGCGGGAGTTGCCGAAAAGACTGTGTAGCCTGACCCCTCCCCCCCACCTCCTCCCTCTTCCTCACTCCTCCTCGTCCTCCTCCTCCACCTTTCCAGACCAGCCTCTCTCTTTCTCGCTCTCTCTCTTTCTCTTTCTCTTTCTCTCTCTCTGTTTCTAACTCCCTGCTTCAGCCAAAGGCGAACACACACACACACACACACACACACACACACACACATACACACACACACACAAACATACTGAATACCTGCCAGCACAGCACAGTGAATAGCCCTGTAATCTCTCTCTCTCTCACTCTCTCTCTCCCCCTCTATCTCATATACACACAGATACACACACAATGAGGCGCTCTGTGCATGTGCATGTGTGTGTGTGTGTGTGTGTGCCACTGATGTATGCACATAAACAAGTCAGTTGTCCTCCAGCAAACAGGAGCACTCATGCACAAAGGCAGGCCACAACACACACACACACACACACACACACACACACACACACACACACACACACACACACACATATGCACACACACTCTATTACTCCCCCTGTGTTTGTGTGTATGTGTGTGTGTGAGAGCATGAGACATGGGAGGTTAGAGGCCTATTTGCTGTGCTTTTGCCAGGAGGGCTTTGCTAGCATGAGTGTTAGTCAGTGTGTGTGTGTGTGTTTGTGTGCGAGAGGAATTGCGTGCATGTGTGTGGTTCAGCATTGAATCCATTCAAAGGACGGCACATTCACAATTTTGGGATGCAGAGAGAGAGAGAGAGAGAGAGAGAGAGAGATGATGTTGGGGGTGGGGGGGCAGTGCAGATACTGGACAGATGCAGCTCCCTCTGCTGGTGCAAGATGATGATGTCATTGTTGGCAGCCCACTTCCTCCTGAGTGGAGCTTCCAGGAAGTAAAAACAGCAGCTCTGTGTGTGTGTTTTCACTCAGAACTGATCTGAGTAACATGTCGTCCATTTAGTGGATCCGCTGATAAATCATGTCGTTGTCTGTAGTGTGCTGCATTTTATCATCTGTGCAAAGAAAGACCCACCAGGACACATCTTTCCATCGAAGCTGATTGTGTTTATTACGCATCATAAAGTGCATTTTAAACAGACACTCGTTTGCAGATACGTGGCAACAAACTGTGCTGGACGTCTGCTGCTGCGCACGCTTTTCACTTTCATCACTGCTTCCCTTCTCACCGCCAATAAATTGTTCCTAAGTCATCTGTCATCATCAGCAAAAAATCTATTCATTTTAACAAGTCACTTCAGCTCTAAAAATAGGTTGTTATTGAACCAAATGAAAAAAATCTGCCATCTGTGGTGAGATAAGTTCACCTGGTTCCAACACAAACAGACTGTTTCCCGAGTTAAGCTGAGGGTGCCGACGTCGTCTTTAACGAGCTTTACTGGTGTTGAAAGTTTCACTGCGACGATGACTGAGCCAAGATTTTTGTGGCTTTTCCATTTGTTAAGGTAGTGATATCGAAATAATGGATGGGGTCAATAGGCACGACGTGAACTCGAGCGAATAGGCGAGTTCGAGCTTCTCCGCCCTCAGGAGGGAAGTTTTGGCAGTTAACAAATAAACTGTGTAATTAAATGTTTTGGCTTTTAATTTTGTTTTCTTGCTTCATTATCAGGAAACTATTGAGTTGCTCGTCTATCAATGTGAGGCTTTTTTTTGTCCCTGAAAAGCCTTTGGATGTGAATGTGTTGTTGTTAGAGTTGATGTTTTATTCACAGAACCTGTCTTTAGTCTGTGACATTACATCTGAAAAGGGAGTAAAGGGCACAATTGAAAAGAAGGCACGCTTCAGTTACTGGACTTTAAAGACGTTCTAAAGGAATTCAGACATTGTTGACATATGAGCGATTCTGAGGCGTCATCTGAGGACCGACGTCGAGCCGCTGCCAAAAACATGAGGCTCTTTCTCTCTCCACCTCCACCTTTATATCCCACAGCTGGATGCAACAAGTTCAGGCACATTCTTAGAAGGCTAGAGAGAAGCATGCTGGGAAATAGGAAACTGATAAATGACCTATAAAACAAGATAACAGACGCTTATGCCAAGAAGAGTTGATTGTTACTGTAAAATAATGTTTCAGCTTCTTCATTTACCAGAAAATCGCATTTACAGCCTGGATCTTGTTCGGATATTGTTTGTCTGTCAGTTACGTTGACATTTTATTTAATATCTTCATTCAGAAGCCAAGGAGTGGAGAGGCCACCTTTTTGTCGGTGGATGAATGGATAGGGCGTTGCGGCACAAACAATCAGACAGGTTTTAAACAAGTCCAGTTTAGCCCAGTTATGTAAACTCTTTTTTTCAGTAGTGAAAATGAATGTGAACAGTTATAACATCCACATGTGTTTGTTGCAGAGCTCATTACTTTCTCAGGAAAAGCTTTTCCTAAGCGCAACGTGGTCATTATTCAGTTTATATTCATACAGATGAGAAAATGTAAGTAAAGAAGAGGTTAATTGAATATTTGTCATTTTACTTTATTCCTTATGAGCTTAATCTTCTTACAGGCACTGGTAAGGTCTTTCCAGTGTCTTCAAGGATATTTTGCATTTTGTTGCAATACAACTGCATAAAGCAACTGACAAGCTCATTAAATATTAGAATCCTGATTGATGTTTTATTGAAAAGCCATGTTTTGTAAAGGTCTCCTAATTACATCTATATGTGTTAAAACACATGCATTGGTAGCTGTAATTACAAGGTGAATATTCATAATGTTGTTTGCTGCAGATGCTTGATTAGACGTCCACATCTTTAATTGGATTCCCTCGTTAACCAAAACATATTTTCGACTCATGTTGCCTTATTTTTTGGTGTTTCCCATTAGTGCTCAACCAAAATTCTGAAATATGTTGTGATTACCAGTTGTAGGGCGTCTGAAGTTTTTCTTTTAATTGGCTGCAGTGTACATTCATGTGCAATGAGCTGCACAGCTGCAATTAAAACTCAGAGTAAAGTTTGCTCCGAGGTCAGACTCAGGCCATCCTGTGTGGGCGTTTGGGACGAACGAGTTACTAAGCACCCAGGAAATCAATCCTGGCAACTCCTGTTAGGTAACATTAGGCTGAGAGTCAGCGTTCGAGCTAATAGACACAGTGAGCTGAGCTGGGATCAGCCTGCTAACAGGTGGGTGAAGCAGAGAGAGAGAGACAGAGAGGGAGAGACGGCAGGGTGGGGGTGGTTGGTGTTTCAAAGGGTGGGTCAGGCTGTCAGGGGTGGAGCTGTGTGTGTGTGTGTGTGTGTGTGTGTGCGTGCTGGGCGGGGCTGCATGCTTCGTGGTTAATATCTCCCCCAGCTGTTGTTTTTGCTCTCTCTTTATTATATCGTCCATATCTGCCCTCGACCACTTCACCTCCTCAGACACACAGAGGATTTTAATGCAAACAGTACAAACACATACAAAATCAGCTTTATAACTGATGAACTATATGCTCCTAAAATCTTGACTGTGTCGATCACAGATGATATTGATGCATAAACACTCCCAGCAGATCAATAGGTTCCCTTCACCTCCACGTCCACACAGTCACAGTGTTGTTTGTCTTACTTCAGGACTTGTTGACTTCTTCCTTTCGGGCTATTTTTCACTATTTGAACCATCCTGTTTCTCTGTGTACTCCTTTTTTTTAACTTTTAAACCACACAAGATCATGTTCTCCACCAAAGGCCAGGAGGTGCAGGCAGCGAGTTGTTGTGTTACCAAGTCTGTTGTCGTCCCCCCTGGCATCGTCTGGGCAGAAACCTTTGGCTCTTTTCCACCAAATACCCAGGAACTAAAAGTCAGTTTTGCAAGTTTGCATTTCGATGATATCTGGAGATTGAAGCTTAGGAATATTAGACTGATAATGGAATGAAAGGGCAGTTTTTTTCCACTTGAGATAACAACACTTTGTCGATGTATTGTTTGTAATTTGCATAACTGTGCGATGTTTGAATGAACGATGGAATTGACACCTGGACTATCAGAGATAGCCCCGCCTCAGGAGGAGGGACTTGTTTGAAGGCAGAACTTCAGCCCATAAACCGAAGCTGAACTTGGCTACTGTGGTTTGTACAGCTGAAGTAATAAGTAATCCATTGTATCAGTAAGAGTTTGTGGAAATTTTCCTGGGATGGATAAGAGACAAATTGGTCAATCTTTTCTTACGCTCACTCAGGCTTGTGTGTGTTTCATAACTGCCACTTTGCAAAAAAAATGAGATTAGGATAAGAACTAGCATTGTTTATAAGCCAGCTAGAGATTTTATGGAAAATGTGTATTGTCAAAGATGTAATTTCTGAATGGGAGTTTGGTTCAGGAGCTGTTGACCTTGCTTGTGTAACCTGTCATAAATAAGTTATGCAGCTGCTGACAGAGGTTTGCTGATTGGTCCTTCGGTGCTGCCATATTAAGCGTTACCTGTTAACCCTTTGTTAAACCGGCACAGTCACATGACCAGTAACCCTAACACACCTGGTGATCCTGGTCAGTTCATGGCTGTGGTGATTCTGATACGACCACATTGGAAGGAAACAGGAAGGAGCTGCTCTTCTGCCTGATTATAAATGCTCCAGCTTGTGCCACAATCATACATAGGTCACCATGTAAATACCCGTCCGTGGGCACGTAAGGTTATCGATATCAGAGCTGTATTATTACCACGGATCACTCATTACTTTAATCATGTTGTACTCACACTGGCTCTCATACACATAAAGTCCTCTGGACAGATTACGTCTTTCTCTCTGCTCGGCTTTCTCACCGCTGCAGTCACAGCTGCTACCCGCTTCCATTCAAGTTAGAGATCACATGAATTAACTGCCAGGCGAAGACTAGGTGACCCATTTTATGGCGGAGCAGTTGAAGTGAGGAGCGCGCAGGGGGGAACGGGAGCTCCGTCGCGACTCGTCGAGCTCAGCGAGGGTTTGTTCATGTTGCATTAAGACACACTGAGTTTATTGTTTTAAGGTGAATTGCGTTGGCAGACTGTCGCGATCATTTCAGAGACGGTTATTTTACGGCCTCATGCTGTTGTCTGACTCACAAACAATGCAGATAAATTGACTTCAGAACGAGTGAGAGGTTAGGATTTCGCGTGAAGTTCAGTTTCTTGCCTTTGTGTGAAAACCAAGACGAGACACAGACACAGACAAAGACAAAGACACAGACAGAGGGTGTCTGTGTTGATGTTCAAATCAAGATGGGTGAGGAAGCCAAGCCATCGAACTGTGTTGCATTCTGGTAAAATGCCTGTAAATGCCTTCATCTGGCTTCAAAACATCTCTCACGCTCGCAGTTTTAACCTTGCAGAGTAATTTCCATTCAACTATGTCTCTTTGTTAGCCAAGTTTTTCTTTTTCCTAAAATTCACTTTTCACAATGAAAGTTGGATCCTTGTACGTTTTAAAAGGCCTGTTCACTGGTTGAAGTGGTTTTAGAAACAAACTCGAAAATACTGGATGGGTTATAAAATTTTTCATGTGGATGTGGTCTCGTTTTTTTTTGCAGTTTCTTACTAATTGTGCGAATGGTGCGAATTTCCCCATGGGGATGAATAAAGTATCTACCTAACCTACCTAACCTAACCTAATTGTTAATAATATGTGTATCACAGTTTTTAATGTCATCTACATGTTCTATGAAGCTGCTTGGTTTAAGCAACAACAGCAAAAAACAACAGTAATATGAAAAAAACCTGAACCAGTGATTTTAGTGCCGAAGCAGATATGAAAGTAAATTAAATAAATGATGTGTCAATATCTAATTCTGAGTTTGAATTTCACAATATTGTTATCGGTGATAGAGAAAAGGCTCCATTGTCTTGTGACCAGAGCTTGACTTGACTCCACATTAAAGGATAAAATTACAGTATAATTATTTTAGTACAGTATGAATAGTGTGAGGATAACTTTTGTTTTCTGTTTGTTTTCTCCACTGCTTCTCTCACCATCTATCAGAAAGTTTCTTTCACTGACTTCCTACATTTTTCCTCATTCTGTCTTGGATCACAGAACTTCCTGGAGTCATGGAGGTTTTTCTTTTCTTTTTATCTCTTGGACTTCAGCCACTCAGCCTCTTCTTCTGGGGATTTTGCAAAGAGTTTTGGGTTTAATCTGAGCGACCGTGAAAAGAGGAGAGGGGGAAAAAAAACCGGGAGAAATATGAGAGCGAGTGGGAGGAAAATGAAGCCGGCGAGGGATGAGAGGGTGAGGTGGGAAGAAAGAAGGGTGTGGTTGTCGTAGAGATGCTGGATGGAGAGGCAGGGGAGGGGGACGGAGGTGTTGGAGAGAAAGGTGAAAGAGGTGTGGTCGTGACGAGAGGAGGAAAATAAAGGGAGGACAAGGTGGGGGTGAGGTGATGGAAAGACGAACGGACTGGGAGGGAAAGGGAAGGGAAGGGAGTCGGGCGGTGGGTGGGGAACGAGTGGAAAACATGGAGTCAGCTGATAGCTCCCAGTTTCCATGGCAACGCCAGGCCTTTCCCACCCACTCTCGTCTCTTTCTCTCTCCTCTGCCTCATCCACTCCCTCACTTCTTTCACACTTCATTTTCTTTTCAGTTTTTTTTTTCGTCTTTTTTCTTTTCGACTCTCCCTCTCTATAATCACATTATGATGGCCCGGCTTCCTTTTGCTTGCTGATATCCCGTTTTCTTCCTCTTTCGTCCTTCATCTCCTCTCGCCGGCTTCCCTTTCCTTTCCCTTCCTGTTTGCCTTGTGTTGAGCTCCTGAAATCCCTCCTCACCTCAGCCAGGTTTGGAGCAGGTTCTGCCTGTGTGTGTGCTTGATATGATGTCAACTCCTTCTTTCCTCGCTCCTCTCCTCTCCTATTTGCCCATAAAAGCTCCTTAAATTCCTCCTTCACCTCAGCCAAGTTGTGTGCATTTGTTTTTGTGTTCAATTAAAACGGAGAGGAAGCACATTGGAAAGCTCAATTCAGGGGGTTCTTGGACCCACGATCAAGGAGGCTTTTGAAAATGGCTCCTCCTCGTGGCTCCATTGAATGTCCGAATGATGAAACTTTGATGAAGCGGAGATGGAAGTCTATGCAAATTTCAAAATCCATTTTACATCCAACATTGAAGGTTGACTATTTTCATGCATTTGCACACATGAAGTGATAGTTAAAGGCAGGAGGGCGTTTGCCACCTTCATGTTTGCGCCTTCGTCCACCGTCGCTCGGCCCAGCCTCCGACTGAACTGCGTGACCCGATGAAAGGGCGTAGAGGAGCCTCCACCCTCTCCTCCTCGCCCAGAGCCAAGCTACGCTCAGATGAACTGGATGGAGGCCAAGTCCTGGACTGGAGGCTTGCTGCTGCCGCTCCCCCTCTCCCTCTCATTTCTCCTCTCTCTTCTCCTCTGTTTTTTACTCTCATAGTCAGTACCAGTCTCTCTCCATACCCGTCCAACCCTTCTCTCTCTCTCTCTCTCTCTCTCTCTCTCTCTCTGTCGTTCTCCCCCACCTCCCCCCGTGTCCCACACAGCAGCCATTGTTCCCCGTGCTTTCGAGCTGCATGGCGGCCGAGCCCTCGACGGCTCTAGAGGCGAACGGGGTCCTCGGTTCCTGCGAGGAGGCTGAAAACCAGGGCGTGACATGAAAAAGCCTGATACAGCCTATGAAAGCATTGAAAAGGGCGAAGCAGTTCCTCGATGCGAACTTTGCAAGCAAACATAATGTCAGTCATACGATTCTCGAAGTTTTCTATTAATCGTTGTCATCAATATTCCTCAACAGTTGGATATCTGAAATAACATTGTACCTTAATAATACATTTGAATATTTGTTTGCAGACTCTTGCTGCGATGGCGTGTGTCTCCAGCTTGGTCTCAGTGCAAGAGATAAAAATAAATCATTTCTGTTTTGGTGGATTGTGTTGAGTCCCGCTGGCTTTTCAGACAATAAAGCAGCATGTGTCTGCATTGTTGCTTCACTTAACTGTGATTGCATCAGTGTAATTAATACATCAGTTTGCAATAATATTAGAGAAAGATATAAGAACTGAATATGTGACAGTGTTGAGGATATGAGTTGACATCATGACGATTTCTTCACGTGGAATTTAAATGTTTGTAATTTTGTTTTCTTTGTCATGAAAATGGACATCAAATACACAAAATATCGGTTTCAGCTTTCACCCTAAGTACAAGCAGCTTTCTAAACGTCTCGCATTTTCCTTTCCTTTCCAGCGGGCGGACGTAGGCGACGACTGCTCGCAGCCGACAGACCTGAAGGTGAAGACGGAGCCGGGGGTTTGCAAGACAGAGCCCTCTTCGCCTCAGCCGTGCCCCCCCGAGGACCAGACCGAACCCGTTGACCTCTCGCTCAACAAGCCCCGCTCGTCTTCGCTCCCTGCTTCTACAACGAGCGCCACAGTCAACCCTGCACCCAGCGGCGCCGTGACCCAACCGAGTCTGTCGGCCACACCGGTCCCCTCTGCGGTCCAGTCGATAGGCTCCATGGTGAATACAAACTACCACCTCCTCCTCCATACATTCAAGCTGTTGAACAGTTAGAACTGTCAGAGTAACGAGTCGTATCCTCTCCTCTCATCCTACCAGGTTCTCTCTCCAGGCTCCATCTTGGCCACTCAGGGCGCCGGGGGCCAGCAGATCCTTCACGTCATTCACACCATCCCCTCGGTCAGCATGCCCAGCAAGGTGGGCCAGCTCCAGACCATCCCCGTGGTGGTGCAGTCGCTGCCCGTTGTCTACACCACCATGCCCACCGACGGCGTGGCCACAGCTGCCATCACAGTGCCGCTCATAGGCAGCGACGGGCGCTCGGAAGGATCTGGTGAGTGGTGCGGCCTCGCTGCTTCATTCGCTGTATATTATATGTCTCGTAAACCGTGTGTCCTTGGCGTTCTGCACAATGGTTCCACCCACGCTACTACAACTACGATCAGTGCTACCAATTCAATTCTGCTGAACCATCACAGCATGGATTGGTTGTTCTGTGTTGATGCCTTTATCACTCAGGCTAATATCAAAATTGATCATCATGCAGCATCAAACAGCAGCATCTTAAAGCGTCTTCCTTTAATGTTATTCGTATCATGTTGAAACAGGATGTTAGTTAAGTACATAGAACAGAGACTTTAACGTTTTGCAGTCAGGAAACGGTTCGTGGTTGTTAGATTGCTCGACCTCTCCTCTTCCCTTTCTATCTTTGGCTGTCACACCCGCCATTGTTCCTCCGCCGCTCTGTCACTCTTGCCCACACTGCCATTTATGGGGAGCTCTCGGTCTCAGAGGAGCGCAGTGTGTCTCTCGAGGGAGATGGTGTGTGTGTGTGTGTGTGAGAGGTTAGCGGTGTGTTAGACTTGCCGTCTGCCTGCCTGTCGGTCTTTGTCATTCTCTGAGCTCTTCATACGCATGATTGATATTCCCACTCAAATGAGGAAACACGTCGAAAGAAGTGTTACATACGTTGTAGAAAAACGCTCCTGACTGAAGTGCGTCTGTCAGCGTTTCAACAGCTGATTCCATCCTGTAATATTTCGTAAGGAAAGAGCACTGTAAGCTTTTGATTTATGAGCAGCAGAGAAACACAAGACGGCTGAGTAACAAATAATCTCTCATTTTTTCAACTGTGCCTGAGCATGGTCCTCAAATGCCCCAGACCTTCTCTGACATATAGATAAATCTATATGTAACCACTCTTTAAGTCAGGACTCATCCTGTTGTCATCATGTCAACTGTTAGCGGAGAGCCGTTTAAACACAACCGATTCGGCCAATTGACGTTAAGCAACGGCGATCAGAGAGGTTAAAGGAGCTGTAATCCATCACTGAGCAAACACGAGGGGAAGCTCGACATTTGCTCAGGCAGGCTGGCAAAACAGGCCTCCACCCCTTTGACAAACTGCAGTAAAGTCCCTCAGTGAAGTCAGTTTAGTTCACCTTGGTTTTCTAATCCAAACCAGCGCGGCCTCGGCTCAGGAATGTAAACGAGGGAAGCAGCCACTCTCAGAAGATCTGCGGCACACAGACTGGCCTGAGGATGCTCTGATTGACCTCATCAGCATGTGACGTTCAAGACAAGCCGGGAGTTCTCGTGACCATTTTTTACTTTGATCTACCTCTAAGAGTACAATATACACTTTTTTTTCCAAAGAGACATTCTTAATATTTAGTTTGGTTGCAGGATAAAATATCACGTACACATGCAATGTAGAAATTACAGTTCATGTTCTTTCTGCCAGTCTGAACTAATCAAACCGCCTTTTGTTCCTTGATTGATAGGTGATTGGTTTTACACTTAAGTCTGATCCCTCACTGTTTAACATCCAGCCGCAACAATACGTTTCACAAGAAATAAATCACATTAATGAAGTATATTAATACCGTTTCATTGGGCTTTTAAAACTCTGTTTGGCAACTGTGCTTGTTTCAGTGGCTGTAAATGTCAGCCAGTCTTAGCAGTAATCTCTCAGTACTGAAGAGTGACTTAATACCAGGCTGAATGGCAGCTTGTTTCACAGCGTTAAACCTGTAACCACACCTAACAGTGATGCCACGCTGGGCCAACACACCCTGGACTCCTACGCCAAAGCTTGATGTCAACAAATTAAGATTTTTACCGAGTCTCAAATCACTCTTTAAATTCTGGATTACAACTTGGGCCTCAATTTTGTAGATTGTATTATAATTTTTGAAGATGATTGTTACAGCCAAGCCATGAATTTGAGGCAGTTATTTATTTAAACCACTTTATTTTGGAGTAAAATAAGAAGTGAATGCACCTAAAATATTTGTAGTTAGTAGGTGGTAGGTCTGTGAACTGATGGATGTTTACAACAGTTTGGTTTATAATTTTTTTGCTTTTGTTTTCTCCTTTAAATATGTTTGACAAACTCCCTGTAAAACCTGTCTTAATATTTTTCCTGCCAAAAAAAATAGCTGCAGATTCTCAGTATCATATTTACCAACCTGGCCGGTCTGTATCCTTTACACCAAAGGAAACCAAACAGATGGTCAAGAACATGATCTCACATGTACGGTGGCTCACAGTTATTGTTTCCTCAGTTTCCTCAGAGGGATCATTCAGGTGTCCCCCCCTCAACTATTGTAATCTAATATGGTCTAATCTTGTGAGTAGGGCCAGGTGGATTCTGAGCGAAGGAGCTGTCTCTTCTCGTTTTGAGATTCTGTTTTGTTGTTGTGCTGTACAACACTGAACAGAGTGAAGATGTGAGCCAGACAAGGAGAGAGAGTAAGGGAGAAGGAGAGAGGAGGAGATGGCAACTTTGATATTTTTCGGTTTCTTCGTGTACCTGCAGAGCGAACAGGCAGGAGGCAGCTGACACTGACTCTTCATGTGCTGTGGTGTTGTGTGGAAGGAAAGGTGGGCGCAGATGGAGGAAGGGAGCGAGGCTGGGTGAGGCGGGGGCGGGGGTGGGGTCGAGTGTGCTGCAGGGGTGAGGAAGGACGAGGAGGAGAGGGCGCAGGGGTCGAGAGCAGAGGAGATGGGGTCGTCTTGTCTTTGAAAAAGGAAGGCTGCAGCCGCGGAGGGGTGGGGGAGGCTTAATTGTCTCCAGAGACAAAGAACACTTCTTTTGGTGTGTGACCCTCTCCACACCAACACACACACAGATACTCCACCCAAATTCCTTGCGTCACCCTCTCGGCCGCCCCTCCCCTCCTTGCTCTCTGCTGGCTGGGTGGACTTTGACCAGTATGGCTGCCACATTCCTGCAGATAGAGGAGGGGGCAGGAGGAGGAGAGGGGGGCACTAGTGATTTCCACTTTTGTTTTCATTCATCATGTTTTTATTTTGGTGCATAAATTGGTCTTTGTTTGCTCGTGTCGTGTTTTCCGCTTTGGTAGTGTTGATTCTGGTGAGCAGCGTCCTGTGAAATTGTCAAATTGTGAATTTGGGGGAAAAGAGAGAGCGAGAGACAGTGACTGACACAGGGAGAGAGAGAGAGTGGGAGTAATGTACCAAAAGAATAAATAAATTAGTGCTGCTTTCTGATCCAGACACAGATTATCTGACAGAAGAGAACTATCTGTAATGACATCTTTCACATACATTCAATCATCGTTCATATAAAACTATTGATTATAGCAGCTTTAAAAATCAAACGTCATCGTCTGATCTGATTTAATCTCAAACTGAGACCAGACTTTACAGAGACAACAGGCTGTTTTCCTACTTAGCTGAAGTGGACGTTCATTTAAATACCCAGCATTCAACAGGAAATATCTTGCAGGCATTTACTCTCAGCCAACGAGAATTTAAAAGCAAGGTCACAACTTACAGATTCATCCTCCTCGGTGAGAATGCGTTCGTATTTTTTAACAGCTTGCCGAAAGTTGACGACAACCAGAAGAGGCTTCCGATAGCCTCCAGAGATTTGTCTTTCGGTTAATTGCTAATTAGCATTGTCTTTGAATTCTGCGGAACATTTTTCATTAACATCTGTTCACATTTTCTTCCTCCTGCTGTGACTTGTGAAAGGCTGTCAGAACGGGAGAGAAGGAGAGGAAGACGCGCGAGAGCACTAAAACATGTTTTGAATTTTTGAGAAAGTAGGAAATTAGGAGGCATGCAGAGAAATTCAGCATGAGGTTCAGTCACAGATTTAATCCATCGATTCTGTGGAGCCTGGCCGACCACACCTAACGACACACACACACACACACAGCCACTTGGAGCGAGTCTTTGTCTTGCTAAGTTGCTGGAATCCAGGCATCGCTATTAAGAAGTTATTAACCCCCTGCTGTTTTCTTCTGTCTCTTTCTCTGGGCCCCTCATGCTCTTCCTCACCCTCTCATCTGTCCTGTCCTCTCTACAGTTCGTATTAAACCAGGTTCGACGTCTCCAGTGGAGTATCAGAGTGACAGCGACGCAGAGAGTGGTACAGAGTCTGGATCGGCTTCCCTCAGTGCCCAGAGCATCGACGCCGGGTGAGTCCAGCTTATATATCAAGTTAGATTTGGAAAAAAATAAAATTGGGCTTTAAATATAGAGCATCAGTCGTTACCTGGACTTAAATTTTTTTAATGTGTTTCATAAATGAATATGAAGCTTTGGCAGAGCTTAAAGTCTTAACCTACCAAAGAACAGACAAAAGCCACATCTCCCAGTTTTATGCAGTTCCACACATGGGCAGTGGGTGGCAGTAGTATTACGTAAACAGTAGCATGAGATTGTTTAAAGAGCAGAATAAGTAAACACTGACTCCAGCTCTGTACATAACACACAGACATGACATTGGCATCAAATGTCTCATCTGAGTCTTGGAAGGAAATTGCATAAGCGTGCATTTCCAAAACTTTTCCAACAGTGTTGCTCGCTCGTGTCGACAGTCAGCCCCAACGTCCCGGTGGCCAGTCGTGGTATAGCAACGGCCCAGAAATCATTTCCTCTGTAGCTTTCTGTTATAAATCTGACATCTGTAAAACTCTTGACAGGATTTCAAATAGCTGAAAGTACGAGTGATGTCACCTTAGTGCAAAGTCCATGATATGAGTCAGCAGATCCAGGGAGAGAGACTCTTAATGCACAGCAGGATTTCTGGGAAGTGCAGTTTTTGTGTGGATCTCCACCCTCCCCTGCAGCCTCCTGACTAATTACATTACTGCAGCGCTGCCTTGACTGGACACTTATATAACTTTACATAACCCTCTGCACAGCAGAACACACTGGAGACGCCCTGGCTGTATCACAGGGAGCGTGTGTGTGTCTATGTGCGTGTGTGCGTGCGTGTGTGTGTGTGTATGTGTGACAGAGACCATTTGATGCTCTCAAGGAAAGTGTGGACATCGGACAGGTTGTTACTTGTAGGGCTGCAGAGTGAAGGTTAGTGTGCCAATGAAGGTTCTGACAAGTACAGCAGTATTTGTGACTGTGTGTGTGTGTGTGTATTTGTGTGAGTGAGTGTGTATGTCCAGGGTGTTTATTAGTAAATCATACAGAGCTCCTGCCACACCCAGTGGGCGAGGCCGCCTGGCTGTAACTGAAATTCAGGGTGTGGGCGTTGACGGTTAGCTTAGTGCTGTAATCTGCTTTGTGTGCATGTGTGTGTGTGTGTGTGCACGAGAGAGAGTGTGTGTGTATCTGTGTGTATGTGTCTGTCAGAGGCAGTCAAAGAGAGAGAAATGCTTAATAGAAACAAAGTGAAATGTGTTTGTGTGTGTTTGTATTTATTTTTTGTGAGGAAGAGTTTGTGTGTGTGTGTGTGTGTGTGTGTGTGTGTGTGTGTGTGTGTGTGTGTTGCTGGGCAGGGCAGCCTCAGAACTGGGGTGTAAACAT